>OX328271.1:36152456-36752456 GCA_946814005.1 Chamaenerion angustifolium
CATATTTCTCTTTTAGATACAACCTGCAATATAATGAATCAAAATTATGACAAGTAAATAGTTCCTGTAGCAAATGTCTTAATTGTAGATTTCTCTAGGAAAAATTACGTGGAAAACCAAATCCTGTGGTAGGCAGCAACTCAAAAAAGTGATATTTACAATTCAAGGAATGCATGTATGACTTTTGGTAATACAAGAAGAGAGTCTATCCCCTAAAATTACATTACTCACCAAACTCTACGATCATTTTCAGATGTAACTGGTGGTACGGCAATCTCAAGAGAGAAATTAGCAATATCGTAATCTTCTTGCTTAACAAGCTCAACAATTGTTCCGGTCAAATCACTAGCATTTCCCTTCTTCATAAGTAACTTCTTGTCAGTACTGCAAAAGAACTGCAAGATACCTAAACATATGCTGCATATAACTGCCTTTGCATCTGATTCCTCGGAAGTAGGACAATTTTCTAAACCTTCATCTTCTCTAATCTTATGCACTGCATTTCCTTGAGGCTTTACCGAAGTGCCAAAAAATTGACACAACATGGATGGTAAAGAAAAAGTGGACGATTCAGCACGTTCTGTGATCCCGAACAGTCGTAATACGCAATGGGTGCATATCTGCACGAGAAACAAAGTCAGGTAGGTGCTTTCTAAGAAAACACTGATTAGCATCTAGAAATGATCGACCAAAATCGAATAAATTCTCCTTTTCCAATCAATGAATTAATTGGGCCTATTTAACACTAGGCGATAGCAACAAACTTGAATAAGATTGTGAAAAAAGAGTGCTTCATTGATTATTACCCATCGTATGCTTCCTTGGATGGTGCACAGCAACAGAAAAATAGCAAAACTTGCAGGTTCCAAAACCTTTCTACTTCCTATTAATCTAATGAATTCGCGTTTCCACATCAGTTCAGGACAAGGTTAACATATTCATACTATCTCCATACTATGAAGCTGAAGTTCACTGACTTAACACGAACGGGAAAAGATTGAGAGGTACAAGAACGAACCCCGAGGGAGATCAGCTCCTGTACAGCTTCAGAAGGCAGTGAACGAAGGGAGTCGCAGAAGGCGCGCGAGTCCGCATCCAAGCCTGCGGAAGCAGCGGCGACACCGTGCTCATTAGCTGCATAGGAGGAAATGCAAGGCTGCACCTGATCGAAGGTAGAGGTTGGTTCCGCCATGTCAAGTGTCAACTGCTTCTCCACTTCGCGGACTCACTCCGTATACTGAATGGAGGGAATAGGGAAAACCGACCAGGTCAGATTCATCGTGGCGGGTTTCGGGCACCGAGTGTTTGCTTATACAATGGCCCATTACAGAAACCGAAAGGCCCTTATAACGAGGTTAATCTCTATAATTATATATTTATATTACATCCTTTATTACACGTGTGCAGAATTTAATTTTTTCTTTAAACATCACTTATTACTTCAAGACCATAAACTAAAAATTTGATGAATTTACTCTTTAAATTGTATTAAGTTTTTATACTGATAATAATTATTAAAAAAAATAGTTTTTTTAATGGAAAATCCCAACAAAAAATTGTATACAAGACTTTTTTACTTTAAAAAATAAACCTCAAAGCGGGGTTCTCATAACTGGATCGGACCGGTGGTCCGATCAGAAACCAGACATCTATCTGGTTTGATTCAGCTAAAAGATTGAATTGCATGATAACAGTGTTTGAACCGGGTTTGACCGATCGGTTTCCAGTTCATTTTTTTGGGATGATTTTTTTAACAGGTCAATTGATTATTTATTTTTTTCGGTTTAACCCGATTGATTTTCAGTTATTAGGTTTCTGAATAAATAGACCAATCACCAAGTTTTTTAACAGTCAACTGGTTTGAAACTTAGGTTAAGTTTTGTAACTTTTGTTCGGTTCTTCATAGATGACATGGAATCTATAGCTCATAGAGTTCTCTCTGTCAACCATGAAGGGAGTTAACTACTCTATTTTGTATTTTTAATTTTCTTTTTAACTTATGAACAGTGAATTACACATTGAATTGGATTCAACTGGGTTGGACCAGTCGAACCGTAAATCAATCCCTCGTCGGTTCGAGGGTCGTTCCGGTTTTGATAACATTGCCTAAAAGGGGTGTATTTTCGTTAAACAATGTCTTTTCATTTTTTGTAATTGTTTTATTTTTTCTGTATTAAGATTATTTTATAGAAAAACAATTATAACCATAAATTGTATTTTTTTTGTTATTTTTTAGATTAAAACAAAATAATATTACTTGGAAAACACGAATAGTCATAATACGTGATTATCTATCACGTGCTTATATATCAAATATAATTCGGAATCTCGTGAGTTTATGAAATAACGTAAATATTAATTGCCAAAAAATAAGATTATAACATAGCACAATAGAAGGTGAAAAAATGAGACATCGAGTGGATGTGCTTAACTTAAAACTATCACATAAATATATATATAATAACTAGTCCACGAGGCTTTGTGGACTATTTCATTATAGCACAATAGGTCCCCACAATTTGGGCCCATGACCCGTCTAACGAGGGCAATTCTTACACGGGTCGGGTATGTCGCCCCGCTGCCCTCCCACAGAGAAGGGCATTCTTGGGGATGGGGTACTCGTCCCTAAGAGAGGTCGAATCCGTGAAGACACGCAGGTAGAGTTGCTGTCCGAGGTACTGTCTTGCCCAGAACTCCGACCGTATGTTCCACATTCCAACGTTGTCTAACGCCACGTAAATCGCCGTCCATGAAAACGGATAAACCTATATTTGGGAGACAATGGTCGATTCAACAGTCAACACTTTCTTCTTCTTCTTCCTAAACTGGACCTACATACGTGAGATAAGACATACCTGAGTGGTGCAACGAGCAACGGCATCTCGAAGATTGTACTGGTTCCTACTTGATGGAGTCCATTGCCCTCCATCCATTCTGCAGATCCATTAAAAAAGGATTCAACATCACCACAAAAATACCAAATGCTTGGTCTACTCACGTCTTTACTTTGCCGACTTACCCTACAACGAAGAAGCTGTAGCCATCAAGGTGCCAACTTTGCACAATATCCTCGTAATTTTCGAATATTATCTCGACAAAGGACCTGTAGTTAGCTCCTAGGACCGCTGTGTCAAGGTATATCCCTCCGCCGTAGGGCTTATCGGAGATGCTCCCGACTCGGAAAACTCCACCAATTTGGAAGACGTCGGCGAGTTTTAGAGGGGTGTCGGGTGCAATGTAGGACACACTGTTGACAGCATACCTCTGTTTATGGTTCACCTGGCCTGCAGAGCTGGCTAGCCGGATTGTCTTGGTTGTCTTTATGAGGCCGTAGTGGTACGAGCCTTGCGGGTTTGGCCTCGGCCCACTTGCAGTTAAATTGGTCCTGAAAAGGCGGGTTGTGTTCGGTGAATAACTTTGAGGGTTAATTATCGAATGGCTAGCTGAATTTGACATGGTTTGACAAGTAGGTACCCAATTTTTTTTTGGCCGCAAATAGATTGCCGAATTTTTGGAAATTAGCAAATACGTTCCTGACGTTAATTTTTTCGTTGATTTGTGACGGAAACTGGTTCAACAACCGATTTGATCTAACCACTTTATTTATTTTAAAAAAAAAATTATATACCAAACACATGCATGACTTCATTTAGGGTTGAGTCATGCATGCGTTTGGTATATAAATCCTACTTAAAAAAAAATGATTCGATCAAACTGGTTTTGAATCGGGGTTTGAACCGGTTACCGTCACAAACCAACGTCATAAACCTATTTGCTAATTTCCAAAAGTTCGGTAACCTATTTGAAAAAAAAAAATTGGATACCTATTTATCAAACCATGTAAAGTTCGGCTACCGAGTTAATAATTAACCGATTTTTTCAAGACACGAAGTCAGCATAATGCAATGCAGCTCCTCTGTGGGTTAAGAAAAAACGGTTGAACCTGATACTGCGTGCCTGGTTAAGCGACCAGTCGATCTGGATGGTGGGCCCACCAGGAAGTGGACCCGATGCAGGTTTGTGGGAGTTACTATAGTGAATAACGGCCGTCGTGGTAAGTACTTGGGAAGTGAACCGGGACGAGACCACGATATAGTAGTCTTGGGCCGGTTGGTCCGCATGGATCAGGACGGAGTACGATTGGCCCACGTGTACGTCGAGGGAGGAATACTTCTCCTGGAGAGTGTGGGTCCCCTCGACCTCAACTAAGGTCATTCGATGACCTTGAATCCTGAAGTTCAGCGTGTTCATTAATCCAACATTTGATATCCTCAGACGATAAGTTTTTCCTGCAACAAAATCAAGCAAAGAAGAAATTTATGCTATACTAAACATGTGTTAAGAGAAATTAACTACGTACCTTGTTCTACGTTGAAGTAGGCGCCATTTGGTCCTCGGCCATTAACAAGGATGCCGTCGGGAATCTTCAGCTTCTTCCCACGATCAAGAGTCTCCTTGAGAGTCTTCAAAAAAATGCCCAAAAAATCAGGTAAATAATAGTTACCTTAATATGGGTCAAAATTGAAGAAAAAAACTGTTTTTGAAGGTGTCAATTCTGAACTCCAATTATAATAAAGGGGAAGCTGACTAACTGGTATCCGAACTTGTAAATGATTAGCAAGTAGGTACCTAAATTTTTTTTGTAGCAAATAGGTTGCTGAACTTTCTTAAATAAGCAAATAGATACCTACCGTTAATTTCCATTAAGAATAAACGGAAAATATCACGTGATGAGCAAACAGGAACCTGAACTTACACGAATGAACAAGTATCTGAACCGATTCAAAATCAGTTCGGTCAAACCACTTTGATTTTTTTAAATAAAAAATCAGGTTTATATACCAAACACATGCATGACTCAACTCCATACGTTCTCGGTACATCAAGAAACACTCCGAGAATGTCTGGAGTTGAGTTATGCATACGTTTGGTATATAAATCTTATTTTTTTAAAATAAAATAAAAGTGGTTCGACCGAATCGGTTCAAGGTACTTACTTGCTCATTCGTATAAGTTCAGGTACATGTTTGCTGTTCACGTGATATTTTCCGTTTATTCTTACCGAAAATTAACGGTAGATATCTATTTGCTATTTTTCATAAGTTCAGCTACTTCATTGCTACAAAAAAAATTAGGTACCTACCTGCTAATCACCCACAAGTTCGGGTACCAGTTTGGTAGTTTCCCTGTAATAAACCCAAGTTTACCGTGTGATTGGCCTTGTACCAATCTCCGATGAGTACTGTGTAGTCTCCATCGGGTTGTGGGAAAGGCACTGGGATGAGTGGACGACTCAAGATGCGTATGCCGCCAAACCCACCAGCAGCTTTATGGAAGTCCAGTGAAGGGAAGTAGTAGAAGCTGCCAATTTGGTCCTTCACTTGGAAAATGTAGGTGAAGTTATGGCCGGGAGGGATTGGGCAGGTCGTTCCCAAAACACCATCCTCGTAAGAGTTCCTCCTTTGTTGGATACCGGTCCTGCAATTGCAGTAGGAAGAGGATGAAGTACAGAAAATTATACAAATTACAAAGTGTGAAAACTGATACTTTTTCAATAAAGAAGTCATTGAGTATGGTATTTAATAATTTTTTTTAAATATAGTAAAGAAAAAGCAACGATTTTACAAACCATTTCATTCTAGATTTCTATTCAGATTTAATATATAATTAAGATATGTCTAGAAGGATGGATTTGTTGAGCAGCCACCCAAGGACAAGTAGTAGCAGCCCACGTGAAGAATGCAAGGGAGAAGCCACCATCTTTGACCACCACCTTCTCCAAAAGTCAAGAATGAGCCCACTCTTGGATGCACATGAAGAGAACTCCTCCTATAAAAGGAGAGTTCTGGTATGCATATGGAATAAGGAAAGGAGTGGTAGGGTGTAAGGGATAGAGTGAGAGATTGAGAGAATTTGTAGGTTTTGGAAATCTTGCAACAAATTCTATCAAAGAAGCTCCAGTGGACGTAGGCAATTTGCCGAACCACTTTAAAATCGTCTTGTGTGATTTCCGGTGAGGTGAGTGAAGTATAACAGGATTGTTCAAACTTTATCAGTGCATTAACTTCTACACCAAGAAAACATTGATTGCTCTCCCACCACTATCACTATGCACTGACTGAGTTGTTCAGGAGTGAGGCAATAGCTTTCATGAACCACTAGATTTTTTATTCGTACTTTTTCTTGATGACGTGGGTCGGGTCGTAATCTAGGAAGATGCTCTTTTTTTTTTCACAAATCCATGTGCAATAAAAGAGTGTAATTAACATGGTGGTAAAACTAATCCGACAAACAGGTCAGATCCAAATCAATTGTCAGCACATGGGGGCTTTCCATCATAATTGGCGTTTGCTGGAACAAGAACCCTAATCGACGTGAAGGACGACCAAAAGCATATATTGGGTCAGAGACAGAAAAAAGTCACTGTGAAAAAGGTAGGCAACAGTAAAAAGGATGCCACCAATCAAAAGCGTCCACATATTCCCTACAAACATTTAAATAAAGAGAGAGAACGATAAAAACATGTTCATAAAGCAAAGGATAGAAAAGAACGTAAACGATTCCTCAATCGAAATGAGGAATCACTTGTTTTTCACTTGAAATGTTGATTTTTTTTATAAGAAAGATTGCTTCTCTAATTTCTAGATTCTAATTAAGTTAGACTATTTTGATCTTACCCATTAAACGACTAATTTATATAGTATTATTAAACTGTTGAATTAATTTATGAAGTTTTTAACAAAAATTAATTATTAAGATGAAGAAGCATATAATATTTCAATAGTATTTTAACAATATGTTTTTCACTAAGCGTGAATTAGTAAATATTATAACATAATTTTTTAAAATTTCACTTCAAAAATTAGATGAGTAGTAAAAAACATAATGACAAAACCCTATTGATTTAAGAGTTTCTAAATTCGATCAATGTGTGCGTATTACTTGAAAAATAGCAGCACTGTGCATTTAGAGAGTAGGAGTACCATGAAAGTAGGAAAGGCTCGTCCAAGCTGTTGAAGACATTGATGATGAGATTATCATTAGTGACGCAATGAATATCGGGACCTGGAAACTGACCATTTATCAAAATCCCCTGCACATTCAACCGAATCTTCATCAAACCCCAACCAACCTCAGTTCATAAACCCTAATCCTTCTCAATTACTACAATCAAATCTGCAAAACGCCGCAGATCAGCAATAGAAGATTTCTCTTTCACTAACCTCTTGTCGAACACCAAGCGGATATATATTGCCATAGGTGACATTCCATTCGAAGAACCTGTAGGGAGAGTCGGCGGAGACGCCAAAGAGCATAGATATGACGGAGAGAGCCGCGAGAGCAGATGATCGGAGCTGCATTCTGCTGTGAAACGAAGATCAAGAGAAGAAATGATTAACTCGGCTGCTTAAGGAGGAGGAGGAAGAAGAACTGTGAAGAGATGGGGAAAGTGAGGGCAGAGACAAGAGTATTTAAAAGTGTAGTGCAGTACAGTGAAAGGTAGAAGAAGATGATGGATGATTAAAGACTAAAGAGAAGAGGAAAAAGGCAAATTGGAGGGAAAATAAATTTATCTTTTTACAGAGAAAATAAAAAAGTGAAAACTGGACAGTGTCGGTGGAGTGGCTTCCACAGTCTAGAGGTTTTACTGTTGGGCCTGCAAGCGTCCCTCCCATCCCATCACATGGCTACTCTCTTTCTTTCGTGTAAGCCCAGATATGGTTCTAATGTCGGTCGGGTGAATGTGCAAAAACATTTTTTAAAAAACTAAGTATACAGAAAAAATATATTTTTTTTATATAAACACTATCACGGGAAACACGTTAATTTAATATTTTTTTCATCATTTGAATCGCAATTAAAAAATTTACTTACTATGATTTTTTTTTAATAAATACATAATTTAATTTTTAATTAAATATAGAGTCGTTAACAAATGAAGAAAAATAAAAAACAAAACAAAACAAAAAATAGTCAATGGGTAGTTTTTTTTCAAAATATTAATGAAGTAGCGCATTTTGTAAAAAATAAATCAACACGCTACCCACGGTAACCCTAAACCCACGGTAGCGTTTATATACAAACTTCTGTTTCTGTATACTTAGTTTTTCAAATTTTGTTACACAGTGCCTACTTTTTGAAGAAAAAAAATCATGAATAGCTTAGCTTAAATTCATACTTATTTCGATAATGTTAAATTCATACTTTACTTTCAATTGATGAGGGCTTAATCAATCCATTGTTTCATATTAGAGCTAACAGATATAATCAATCACGAACGACTATTTAAAAGAAAAATATTGGAAGATCTCTATCAGTCGAAATACTGATCATTTTTCACATTCCAAAAGCCATATTCAGAAAATGGAAGTCTAACTGTTAATTTTCCTGGGTAATTGTCAATCATTAGATAGGATAATATCTAGGTTGGTTTAACTCTTAGCTGGAAAGCAAAACTGTCCAAACACATGGCACTTTTTATAATCATTCCAGATCACACAACCAATACCTGATGGGACAGGACATGCTCTTTGCAACAACTACAAGGCCACAATAGATACACACAAAACAAAACATCACATTTTGAATTCTATCCTATTCTCTTTTTTCAATGAGGAAAACGAGTTCACTTGTGATTTTGTTACAGTGATTCAAGGAAGTTAGAAATGCAGAATGGCATGTAAAACAAGAACTAAACAGCTCGGATTTAATCAAGTTAAAGGAATCATCACAAAGAAAAGCACCTTCAGGAATTCGGTTAAGCCCAAATCGAAATCCTGTTACCTACCCTATTCCAATTCCAACAAATACAACTTCTGTAGCATTGAGGAATCGAAACTCAGACTACCAAAGAAGTTAGTGATCTTACCGAGCCTAAACCCTTGTTGATGGGGAGCTTCCATTCTGCTCAAGAAGAGAGACAAGAAGAACTGATGCACTATGTGGAGATGCTAAATTAGTTTTTCATTGACCCGAAATCATGGAACCAACATGAACTATTTTTCTCAGGTTATTGTACAGATTGGAGAGTCAGTCCCCTTCTCTTGGCCACTCTCAGAATATTGGCAGCCTCCCTCATTCCACTAAGGAAAGCACCGTGCATTGTAGCAGGATACTGCTTATTAGTAGCCTCTCCTGCAAAGAAAACCCTTCCATCTCCAATGTTCTCTGCAAGAACGTCATAATCATCGCCAGAGGAGCCAATGGCAACATAGGAATACGATCCATAAGTGAAGTGATCCTTCCCCCAACGAGTGCAGACTGCTTGGACTGGGTCTGGAACAACGATTCCTTTGGGTTGGAAGATTCCTCTCAGAATTTCCAAAACACGATTTACAGATTCTGCAGGAGACATCATCTCAAACTTGATTGCAGCTTCTCCAGCAACAAGAGCAATGAGAAGTGGTCCCCCAGAAACCGAATGGTAACTGTAGAACAAGAAGAACTCACCCCTCATTGAAGAGTCCTCTGTTAAATGCCCAAAGGTATCGATATCAGCTCCCCAGAAATTGTAAGTAAACAACATGGCGACCTTATTCAGTAACCCAAATCCTAGTCTCTGAATAGCGTCTAACTTTCTCTGAGGGAGTTCAGGGACAAACTCAATTGTGCCCTTCTTAAGAACACCAAGGGGGACTGTGCAAAGGACCATATCCCCGTGGAACTCTTGTTTACCTGCATAGACTAGGGCTCCATCGCTTCCATACCTAATGCTCTCTACTGTCCTTTCGTAGAATATAGGAAGGTCCGAGGCAAGTTCCCTCACGAATCTTTCATTTCCACCTGGAATGAAGCAATGATCACCGCCCATTTCATATGGGTCATCTTGGTCCCAGTAAGCCAGTGATAGATTAGACATTAACGAAGCATTTGCATACTCCAAGTTAGCAAGGTGCCAATCTAAGAGCATACGTTCTTGCTGATCCTCAGCCACGCCATAAACCTGCCTAAAAGCTTCTAATGCAGTTCCTAATGGTACATCCACGGACTTAACTTCTTCTATCATGGATTGCCTAAGGTTACACACTCTATCAAGGAGCTTATTGAAAGAGACCTCCACTTTGGAGTCAATCTCCTTATTCACAGCCCTACCATTAGGCAAATACAACGGGCAGATGTCTCTAACCTTGTGAAGTGGTAGACCCAGTTGCCTTGCCAAGACACCAAAAGGGTTGCCATTTATTCCGGTGAGGACACTCCCTCCGAGATCAGCCGCAGCCACAACTCCACCACCGTTCATCTTCTTTGTCTTGACTCGCCCACCTGGGCGTGCCCTACCTTCCAGAACCACAACTTTAAAGCCGAGAAACACCAGCTGCCTAGCAGCAACAAGACCTGATAATCCAGCTCCGACGATAATGACGTTTGCACGCTCCATGCCGTTAAATGACTTCAGCTTCAACTCTCTGATCGCCGGAGCAAGTCCGAAGTTGATGTATCCGTGCTCAAGCAGAAACGTGTAAGCCGCCTCAACTAGGTTTCTGTGCTCAGGGCGGATTGCTTCAAGCGCGTGGTCGAAGCTCAGCCAAGTGGAGACATTTGACCTCCATCGGGACAGTATGTGGTTGCGCACTATTATGTAGTTCGATTGTTCCGGTCCACCGATGGAAGACACTGCATTAGCCTCAATCTCCTCCTCCGTTAGAGAGTCCACCGGAAATCCCACAGAGATAGCGATCAACGCTTCAGTATCGATCTCCTTCGCGGAATCAACGTTCCGGTGCCTGCGGTATCCAGAGAGCGATGCTCCGCCATTGATCTCAGTGAAGAACCTCTTCCTACGGCGTCGCCTCCGGGTGATCGGGCCATTTGAAGCCCTACCCGGCTCTGACGCGGTAAGGGTCTGAGCGTCCGGCAGTGTTTCTGAGGAGTCGCCTTGATTACTATTCTGAGCGTCGGGGACAGGTTCGGAGAATTCATCGTCCTGGAAATCCGAACCGGGAAGGTCCGGGTCCGTCTCGGTGCGAGGAGAGTTAGACGGCGAAGATTGGGAGGGTTCCCCAGCATTTTCCGGAGGGGCTAGAGATTCCGGAGATGCAGTCTTAGGCGGGAGACCCACGGCGGCGACGGCATTAGGGTTTATGGATTGCCCCGCCGGAGGTTCTGAAGGCTCCATGCTGGGTCGTGAAGAGATGAATCCTTCGGCTCTTCTCGTCCAGTTTCTATAAAGAAGTTATAATTTGCTCAATTATTGCCTATTGGGCCGCTAAAAAGTTACCAGACCTATATTTCATGGGTGAAAACTTAGAAGAAAAAAAAACACTATGAAATAACACTTTTGTTTTTGTCAATGAAATAACACTTTGATGCAGTGTTATTAGAACCCGACCGGCCCTCGAACCGACGAGGGGCTCGGTTTCTGATTTGTTCGGTCCAACCCAACTCTGATCCTTCTTCTGCTCTGACTCCAACAAGGGCGACAGCTTTGCCTCCTCTGTTGCTGCTTCTGTCATTTCTAAGGAAAAATCACAAACCTAGAATAAATAGAGTGCAACCGGTATTGGGAAGAGATCGGTTCAACCGGGGTGAGAGTGCAACTGAGTCAGCAACAATATAAGCAAAAAAAAATTCGATTTGACAAACCCCGATTGGTCTTTTAAAAAAACATCCATAAAAACGAATCGGAAATCGACCGGTTTTAACAAAAAACAACAGGTTTTTATAAAACCGGTTGGTTCATACCAGTTCAAACACTGTTGATATGTAATTCAGTCTTTTAGTTAAACCAAACCGGATAGGGATCCGATTCTCGGTCAGATCGCCAATCTGGTCCGGTTCTGAAACACTGCTTTGATGTATGCTTTTTTTTACTAACTGCACAAATGTTTTTTTGGCGCAAATAACACTTTGATGTATGTTTTTTATTATTAATTGCATAGATGTTTTTTGGCGCAAATAAGTGCACTCGTATATTTTATTTTTTATGTAATTGCATCTTCCGTTAAAATTATTCGTTAAGTGTCACGTGCACCAGTTAATTTCGAACCGATGTCAAACAGAAAGACGTTTTTACCCCCTTCAAGTCTCATCACCTTTTAAAGACCGCCTATCTTCCTTCCTGCCAAAAATCACAACCGAAGAAGAACTCCCCTATCTATTATTCTTCCTCCTCTCCCCCAAACAATCCGAAACCCTAACCTCCATCTTGAAGACTTCCTTCTCCGTCTCGGAATTTGGTCGAATAATTTGGTGGCATTAGCAAATGAGGCACGGGATATTTAGTAAAATCTAAGATACAGATACACAAAGACCAACATGAAATGTCTCATTATGTGTCATGAATGTAATCAGATCTACATGAAAGACACGTGAGTTTTATTTGACGGACAATGAACGACAATTGACGAAAATGTGAAATTACAAGCATATGCAAACATATAAGTGTGACAACAAACAATATGAGTGCAATTATAAATCGAGATAAATGTTAGGGTGTTATTTCATATTTTTTCAAAAAAAATAACATAATGGGCATTCTTTCAATATGCTCAAACAAACGGGTGCAAAATATAAAATTATCCAAAATAAAATAGTCGGGAACAGAAAAGGAATCGTCTGCGTTCCGGTGCACGAAACAAATGGAGCTCACTAACGAATCCAACCGTTGATTCTTTCTCATTCATTTCCTAATTTTCAACCTCCATTCATAGTTCGTCTTCTTTGCCTCTAGATTTGCAGAATTTTCCATTCTGCCAAATCGCTGAGCTCCATAGAGAGCGAGGAGAAGAGGATGAGGGAAAAGATGATCACGCGATCGAATTTGGCGGACCAGTTGAGAGAGTACCAGAATCGATCCAAGCATGATTGGGCATCTGTCTCGTTCTTCTCTTCTACCACGAATTTAACCTCCTCAAGGTACTCTTTTGCTGTTTATTCTTCCGCTCTAAGCTGCTGTTGCGCATTTCTTTTATTCGCTTCCTTAAGGCTCCCTGAATCTGCCTGCTCTTTGTGCTCTATGATCCTCTCTGGTCGTTTAGCGGCTGGATTGGATCTAAGGTGATTGGAAATATGTCATCAATGCAAAATTTCTGATCTACATTGAATTAGAAAATCACTTGTTGATTGGTATGTATTTTCTCCATATTCGTTAGATGTGTTTCATCGGTGTTGATGCTGATTGAGAATTCGACCAACTGGCCATGTTCAACTTGTTAGCTTTTGTGTGGAACTGATACCCTATTCTGGTTAGATCGTTACCACCTAACTGTGATGTTGTAACTTGGGTTACTTGTTTATGGGAAAGTAAAATTGTTTCATCAAGTAATTGGAGATTGACCTTCCTTAATCTTCTCTAAGCAAGAAGTCAATTTGGTCATCTTCTGTAAAGAGATAAATAACCATTTTCAAAGGAACTAATGCATGTTAGTGATCTTATGGTAATTATTGTTAGGATATAACTTCCACTGCTACGAATACATGGCATGTCTATTGTAATTGAACTAGTGATTGCTGAAATATTCCCCGGTTGAGAATATTGCTTTTCAAGTGTATTTGAATTTGATAATGTCTATCCTGGAATGGGTAAATCCCATCATAGTATTAAAGTTGAAATACTCTTAATTCCTACCATAAAGTGGTCATGTTATGATTTATGAACCCCATGAAAGGAAAGGAAGTCCTAAGTCTATCTCTATTTCTATCGTATAAAAGATAATTAGTCTGTCTTAGTGCAGTTCCAGGAAGCAGGACAACCATCACTCTCTTGTTGTTTGATTGCAAACCTTTTTTAAAAGTATCATTGCTTATAATCCTACTTTTGATCGTATCATTGCTTATAATCCTACTTTTGATCAAAAGTTCATATGATGTTCATGCCGAGCTATAGCTACATAAGATCGATTGTCGTAATAGTCTCTAGAAGTTTGCTGCCAATCCAATCTCTTTAGATGAGTTTCTCTTGTGTTATGAACAAATTAAGATTTGTGAGTAATTTGCATTAGGAAAACCTTAGCCGGATATTTCTTTAACAGATTCTAGAAGGGGACAAATCACAAGCATGTTGCTTCTTCTTTTTCTTTTTTAAAAATTGAAGGAGGCTTTTTATGTCTATCTGCTGTTTGTGCTTTCCTTCTTGTCTACTGTGTCTTTGTCCAGAGTCCAGACTCCAGACTCCTATACATAACAAAGTTCAACAATTAACTCAAATTTATTTATCAATGCAAAGTAGGGCGGATGTTGTAGTCTTTGTACTATGGGAACTAATCATCCTAGCCTTCCTGGTCTTCTCGGCAGTCTCCTTGTATTTTAGGCGCGTCCAACTTGCGGTAATCTTGATATCCATAACCATGTTACTGCTCCTATGCATGAAAATAACAAAGCAAGAGACACTGGCTAGAAAGAAGAAGCGAAGGATGCTTCTTCCATTATCAATGTAGAGTTTCTCCCTCCCAAGTATCAATTTTGTGTGAATCTTGCTTATATGTTATTGGTGATGGGAACACTCTGAGCATTGCTTCAATCAGTTCATTGTCTATCTAGCTGACAAAGCAATGTTGGTGAAGAATCGGGGTCTATGGCGGATGATAACTCTGCAGAACTTGCTGATACGAGTCGGTTTCCATCATCTGAAGGTAGAAGTTGTAGTCTTGTTTTAGTAGGAGATTGTAAGCAGACATAGCAAAGTTCAATTGGTCGATTTGTGTAAGTTTTTACAGGTTAATATAACATGCTTGATCAATGAAGGATATAACTGACAAAGAAGTCTCCACCTGAGACAGATAAGAAAACAAATTTATTTATAAAATTGTATTTTTTTATCTTAAAAAATATCACTAAAATTAATTAAAATAAAATTTATTAAATTATTTTCAGAGAATGAAAAGGAAAATATCTCATATCATCCACGTCAACAAAAAGGAAACTGAAGCACAATATGACTACTGGATATGGCATCGAACACGTAGAGGCAGCAATCCAACACCCAAAATCTCTGGCCTTGGAGGAGAAATTCAAGTCTTCTTCTTCCTTCTGAATCTCTTCCTTTATAGTGTTCATTTGCTAGCTTGTTTTCTCCTCAGTATCCTTAACCATGGCGACAGTAACAAACCTGTTGCTTTCCTCCACCTTCTATGGCGAAAAAGGCCTCATTTTCGCTCCAACACCTAAAACCACCACCAGATCCTTCGACCGAAAGAAGTTTCAGATCACTCAGTCTAGCTCCAAGAACCAGCGTCACTTCAAATCCATACCTTCTCAAGCTGCCTTATCAGCTCTTATCTTCTCCACCTTGACCCCACAGGCCTTCGCAGTGGACAGCGTCAATCCACCACCGTCGCCTCCGGTGATTGAAGCCCTACCCACCAAGCCGAGTCCTTCAAGTTCCTCTCCATTGCAGAACCTCCTCCTGACTGCGCCGAAGCCCCAGACGGTGTCCACGTCGGACCTCCCCGAGGGGTCTCAGTGGAGGTACAGCGAGTTCCTGAACGCCGTGAAAAAGGGAAAAGTCGAGAGGGTTCGATTCAGCAAAGACGGATCTGTCGTCCAGCTCACGGCCATCGATGGCCGACGCGCGCAGGTGATAGTCCCCAACGATCCTGACCTAATCGACATTCTGGCCATGAATGGAGTCGACATCTCCGTCTCTGAGGGAGAGTCGGGTAACGGACTGTTCTCGTTTATCGGGAACTTGATTTTCCCTATCATCGCCTTCGCCGGTCTGTTTTTCCTCTTCCGTCGGTCCCAGGGAGGTCCTGGTGGCCCGGGGGGGCTCGGAGGGCCAATGGACTTCGGCCGCTCCAAGTCCAAGTTTCAGGAGGTGCCGGAAACTGGTGTCTCTTTTGCGGATGTGGCCGGAGCCGATCAAGCCAAGCTTGAACTTCAAGAAGTGGTCGATTTCTTGAAGAACCCTGACAAATACACAGCTCTGGGAGCTAAAATCCCGAAAGGATGTCTCCTTGTGGGACCCCCAGGTACCGGAAAGACCCTTCTAGCAAGAGCTGTGGCCGGAGAAGCTGGAGTGCCCTTCTTCTCCTGCGCAGCGTCTGAGTTTGTTGAGTTATTCGTTGGAGTTGGAGCCTCGAGGGTGAGGGATTTGTTCGAGAAGGCTAAATCCAAGGCTCCCTGCATTGTGTTCATTGATGAAATCGATGCTGTGGGAAGGCAGAGAGGTGCTGGGCTTGGAGGAGGAAATGATGAGAGGGAGCAGACCATTAATCAGTTGTTGACTGAAATGGATGGTTTTTCGGGCAATTCTGGTGTGATTGTGTTGGCTGCAACCAACAGACCCGATGTTCTTGACTCGGCCCTGTTGAGGCCTGGGAGATTCGATCGGCAAGTGACTGTAGACCGGCCTGATGTTGCTGGAAGAGTTCGGATCCTTCAGGTAACATTTCCATTTTCACATCTTCAATCGATTGACAGTGTTGATAAGAAGTGATAACATTGGAATTGTGCATCAGGAAAGATGAACAATGTGTTAAAAATGGAAACTTTGCGTATTTTCCATGCTTGTAGTACCAGTCCACTAGTTATTCTCTGTCTAAGGAATTCTCTGTGCAGGTCCATTCCAGAGGCAAGGCATTGGGTAAGGATGTTGATTTTGACAAAGTTGCGAGGAGAACTCCGGGTTTCACAGGAGCTGATCTGCAGAACCTGATGAACGAGGCAGCCATTCTTGCTGCTCGACGTGAACTCAAAGAGATCAGCAAAGATGAGATCTCTGATGCTCTTGAGAGGATTATTGCTGGACCAGAGAAGAAGAACGCAGTTGTCTCAGAAGAGAAAAGGAAACTAGTTGCCTATCACGGTATCAATCTTGATCGAAATAGCCATTATTTCAAGTACCTATCTACCATTACATTTGTTTCTTCAAGGATTTTGTGATTATATATATATATATGCAGAGGCTGGGCATGCTCTTGTTGGTGCATTGATGCCTGAATACGACCCTGTTGCCAAGATATCAATCATTCCGCGTGGTCAAGCTGGAGGCCTGACCTTCTTCGCACCAAGCGAGGAGAGGCTCGAGTCGGGTCTCTACAGTAGAAGCTACCTAGAAAATCAAATGGCCGTCGCTCTTGGTGGAAGGTTAGAACCACAACCAAATCCACTCCCTTGTGTTTAATCTGGATTTGGTAAATTCAATCAAATGATGGCTAAGTGTAGGGCTGATCATGGCCGGGCCGGTCTTGGAGTCAGGATCGAGACCGAAATTTCGATCTTCACATCTGGAGGACAGAGAATGAGACCGACTTTGGCCAAGAAAGACCGCCCGAATCGGTCTTGCTTGACCCAGGTCAGTCTCGGTCTTGGACCAATTTTTTTGGTAAAAAATATTCAACAAGATTAGCCAAAAAAAATCACCGAAGTTTTGGTTTAGAACCCGTTCGCTTCTCGTTTTCCGTCGCACTTCCCTTATGGAACCGATTTAAAGGTCGTTGAATGCTTCAATGTCATGAATTACTAGTGTTTCAAGGTTTGTGTCATGAATTTCTAGAGTTTTTTCAAGGTCGGTCCGGTTCTAGTCGGGCTTTGGGGAAAAGCCCGAGTCCGACCTTGAAGGAAAAACACTGCCCGCTTGGTATCGGTCCTAGTCGGACCGGTCTTGGGCTGATCTTGTCGGTAATTCGGTTCAGACATTCTTTTTTGATCAACCATAGCTAAGTGTATTAAAAGCTTGAGCTTTTCGAATGAATAGGGTTGCGGAGGAGGTTATTTTTGGTTCCGACAATGTTACAACGGGAGCATCCAACGACTTCATGCAAGTATCTCGAGTGGCGAGGCAAATGGTTGAGAGGTTCGGGTTCAGCAAGAAGATCGGGCAGATTGCGGTTGGTGGTGGTGGTGGAAACCCGTTCTTAGGTCAGCAGGTGAGTTCCCAGAAAGACTATTCAATGGCAACCGCAGATGTGGTGGACGGAGAGGTGAGGGAGTTGGTTGAGCGCGCATATGAGAGGGCAACACAGATCGTCAACACCCACATCGACATTCTTCACAAGCTCGCGCAGCTCCTTATTGAGAAAGAAACAGTCGATGGAGAAGAATTCATGAGTCTCTTCATCGACGGGAAAGCAGAGCTTTTCATCTCTTAAGTCTGGGTCTTGCTTGGGGTGGAGGTGGAGGTGGAGGTGGACTGTATATTCTCATCAGGTTTTGTAATATAGTTTCGAAACCGGAATAGTGTTATAGTGGGTGGGTAGCAGTTTATTGAGTATATTTTTTTTTTAACTATTTATAAAAAATAAAATATCAACTCCTACAGTAGGGCTGGGCTGGCTATTTCAAAGAGTCATCCCATTTTGTTTAATTAATAAATATAATGTTAAATTGTGTTTTAAGGGTAAAATACGACATTACCTTCTACTATTGACATTGTCTCTTACCGTTTATGCTGATTTTAAATATTTTTCTTAAAGTTTAAAGTCTCTCAAATCCTCCTTTGTCATATTTTTTTTTCATGTGAGAATTTTTTATTATTTCTAAACATTAGGTGAACTTTAAATTTTAAGAGATAATTTTAAAACCGACGTAAAATTTAGAGGACAATATCGTGTTTTAACCATTGTTTTAAACTAGGATTAAATACCAGTTTGTCATGGACCAAATCGAATATTTCTCTTAATATTTAAAAATGAAAGATTTGGCTCTCAATGATTGATTAACTGATTAGTTTTCACTTTGCGTCTATTTTTTTTTTATTAAACTTAACAAACTATGTTTTGAAAATTATAAAAAAAAAATAAAAAAATTCAAAAAAATGTTATAACAATTTTTTTATATATATTACAATTGAGTATTTATTCGAATGAGTCTCGGAGATAGGGTACGAGTCTTAACCGCACGACACATGGGTGAGATAGTTTGGGTTAAGACTAATTTCTTCGATTCAGACTGAATTGATTCATAATTCGTTGAAACTTTATTAAATTATGACATTTTTAAAAGTATTTTATTATCTTTTAATTTTAAAAATATATTATATTAAGTTTTGATAGGAGGAGAAAGTCAGATAGATTAATAAACATTAAATACATAACTTTTTATTATTAAACATTATGGGAAAAAAAAAATCTGATCTTAAACCAAATATTGAGCAAAAAGATATTTAACCCTTTAAACTAAACTTAAAAACAATATAATTTTAATTTTCATTAATAGACAATGCTATGAGATATAAAAATAGATATAATGGTATCGAATATAATGAATTTTATTAAGAAAAAAAACATTAAAATACTCCAAAGGAAACGTTCTTTGAAAAATTCGTATTTGATTCAACAATTCCATCAGTTGTGTCAACGACAAATCGATTTCTTACGCTATCTTTTCAGCTTGAACACGTAACTCCTCGAAAATTCTCACCGACGATGAACTCAATTTCTCCATGGCTTCAAACGTGCAGGTCAAGCAACACTGCACACTAGCGTTATTCGCATCACTACGAACAGCGTTTCTTCTTCCACACGAAGACAAGGACAACACTTTCTTCTCCACCTTCATTGCCTCTCTGCTGTCAGCTGCAATCGCCCTCTGCAGCATTAACTCCGCAGAGTGCTGCTCCATGGCCCTGAGCAGTCCATTACTGGACTCGGTCACCTCCGTGACAGACACCATCTCCAGAGACTTCGACCACTGACTGCAGATGACGAACACAGAAGGTGCGACAATGGAGGAAGCTGCAGACGCTTCGCCTTGCGGTTCAAGAAACCTCGATAACCATCCGTTGAGTGCTTTTATGAACCTCTTTTGGGTGTTGATCCAGCTGCAGAAACTCAAGGTCCAGCTATGGAGGTCTGACCGAAGCCTCATTGTCTCTTCGAGATGACGATTGCCGTGGAGGAAGCTCCACTCGGGTTTAATGGAGTCTCCATCTAGGGTTTTCAGGAACACCTCCATTAGATTGTGTTGGCTACGGTGGCACTTCAGCATCGTCTGCCACATCCCATGAAACCTACACAAGTATACTTGTTTTCACTTATGGTTTTTATAATAATAAATTATAAGGTTAAATAACTAGAGCTACCTGAACTTTGAACGTTTTGCAATGATCTACCCAAATTTTAAAAATTCAAAACGGGCTACCTCAACTTGGACAAATGTGCAAATAGCTACCTCCGTCCAATTTACCGTCAACTATTAACAGAATTTCGTCAAAAATTGGACGGATGTAGTTATTTGCACCTTCGTCCAAGTTGAGATAGTTCGTTTTGAATTTTTAAAATTTGGGTAGATCATTGCAAAACGTCCAAAATTCAGGTAGCTCCTTGACATTTAACACTAAATTATATATTTATGGGTTAATTATCAAATAGGTAGTTGAACTTGACATGCTTTGACAAGTAGGTACCCAAATTTTTTTTGTCGCAAATAGGCTGCCGAACTTTTGGAAATGAGCAAATAGGTTCATAATGTTAATTTTTCCGCTGGTTTGTGACGGAAACCGGTTCAGAACTAGTTCGATCGAACCACTTTATTTATATACCAAACACATGCATGACTTGATATAGGGTTTAGGGTTTCCGGTTTAGGGTTGAGTCATACATGTGTTTGGTATATAAGTTCTACCTTTAAAAAAAAAGTGGTTCGATCAAACCGGTTTTGAACTGGTTTTTGAGCCGGTTTCCGTCACAACCCAACGGAAAAATTAACGTCATAAACCTATTTGCTCATTTCCAAAAATTGGGTACCTACTTGCTAAACTACGTCAAGTTCGGATACCTATTTGATAATTAACCATATATTTATAGGAATAAAACAAAACGCCGCACCCGTGAATTAGTTTATGGATCCATGGCCACAGCTCTTCGTCCCTCAAGCTGGTAAGAGTCATGGAGACCTTGTCGATGACATGAAACGAGATCTTCAATTTAGCAGATAACGTGACGATCAAGTTACGAACTGATTCGACTTTCTTCGCTTCGGCGCCGGCGTGGCTACTGCTTTGTAAGTGTTTCAGCTCTCTCCATTTTTGCGTGTAAAGGATTCTCAGCTTCCCTTCGGCCTTGACTTCATGATAGAGCTTCTTCTCCCACAGGGAAAGCTTAGTCAAAGTTGACGATAAATCTCCACCGCCACAGACACCGTCGCAGCTGCCACCATCTTTTTCTTCTTCTCCGACTGAAACAGCGACGGAGATGGGTTCTGTTGCAGAAGAGGGGAGGACCATGGCTAACCTCAATTCAAGTCACGTGTTTTTGTTTGTTGCAGAAGATGACAAAGTTTACTTTCAACGGGCATATATAGATAGACTTTAATGCCACTTGTCTTTAAAAAGATAATTCATTTACCGAATGTAAAAGTGAAAAGTAAAATGTAATTGTAAATGCTTTTATGTAGAATTTTCCTATTTACCGACGGAAAATTGATTCCGTCGGTAAAATCTCGTTGGTAAATCCTAAAGTACGTAATTATTTTGTTGCTACTTACAAGGAATCGTACCTTTAGTGACGCCACGGTTATGGAGGTAACGAAGCTTTCCGGCGTCTAGCAACATCAACACTCCGCGGCCCGACAAGGCAGCCTCCTCGAACAATGACTGGATCTCTCCCCCGATGTCAACGACAGCTCTGCTTGTGTCACTTCCGGCGGTCTCCGGCTCCTTCACCACTAGTTTTTCCTTATCCTCGTTGACTTTAGTCTTCTTCTCCGCCGCAGATTCTGAAGAATCTTTCTCTCTCTTCAGCTCTGCAGACTCTTCCTTCTTTTCACGAGGCTTCTCCTCAGTGGTCACTGGAACCTCACACGCCGTGCTCTCTAGATGCAGATGAGATCTGTCGTACGCGTCGAACAAGTTTAAGATATCCCACCCCAAGCCCCCCGCCGCCGGAGGCGGCGGTGGAGGAGAGGTCAACGTAGATTGGAACACTATCCTGTTCCTTCCCATGTCGCTGCCGGTGAACGTAGTGGAGCACTCGTAGAAGTTATGCGGCTCCATGACTTGCCGTTGTTCTTCGAAATGGTTGAGATTATTATAATTAGAAGACTCTTTGCTTGCATTATCATCCTCTGAATCTGTGTCGAAGTGAATATGCGAACCCAGACTTGAGGACGACGAGGAGGTACGATCAGCGGCGGTGGCGGCCGGAGTAGCTTTTAGATCCTCACCCCCGCCACCGTTGTGATGACGATCAATGGGGGTTTGGTCTAAGAAGCGGTGGAGGGAAGACCCGAGGGAGTCCAGGGACTGCAGGAATGCCACGTGGGCGCCGGAGAGCGAGTGGATGTGGTGGAGCGCCTCCGCGAGAAACTTGCAGCGGTCGCGGCAGAGGGAAACGGCGGGGAGGTTGTGGAGCTTGGAGTTGGAGCAGCCCATGAATGTTCAAGAGAAGGTGTGCTTTGGCTCTGTAGGTCAGTGCAGAGAAACAGTAAAACTACCCAAGGGAGGAAGAAGAAGAAGTATAGAGCTAGAGAGACAGAGAGAGGCGACAGAATATTCGTGCCTTTTTAGCGTAGAGACGCTTTTTACACGACACAAAAGAAAACAGTCAGATTTATGCATGCATGCATTTGCTAGTCATATATATATATAAAAGAATTAACTATTTTAAATTAAAATAGTTAAATTTTTTTCAATGAAATCGATTAAAAGGAACTCCATTGCTATAGCTTATTGGGGTTATAAGTACTAAAAATTCATAATTATTTATAGATATTTTTAATAAACAAATGTAGAAAACTAAGCTTGAAACAATTTAAAATTATTGAATAATTGATTTGTAATAAATATGATAAAATGAAACGGTTTTAAAGGTTCAATGTAGTGCTTTTGAATAATTTTAAAGTGTCCACATATACAAAAATACGATGTCACATATGTAATTGTAATATACAATCTAGGTTAACCAATAAGAATTTATTATAAAATTTCATTTTACTTACTTGTCAACATTATATATATCTTACCAAATTAATATATATAGAGATAGTTTCGTTTGCATTTTTTAAATATAAAAACAAATATTAACTAAATGTATTAAACCAATATGTACTTCTTATACCGTAATAATTTGATACGATAATATACATAAATTAGAACTATAATATTATATATTAGTAGAGAGTTTAGTCACATCTATTTTCATTTAGAATAAATCACATCAAAAGTCACCTCAATATATATAATTAGCTATCGTATGACGTAACACGAACATTTATTTTTATATATTCGTAACAAATCGAAAGTTTAATGGAGCCAAACTGAAAAATTATATTATTTCAACTAACAAAAAAGGCAGGTTTCATTTTGTTCATATTACAAAAATTTATATACTATTTAACTTAATATATTTGGTGAGATGCATGCAACGTCTCTTTATCTGTTTGCAATGATAATAATGCAATAATTACAACTTTAATTTATATTTTGTATTAAGTTTATCGTTATGTAACTACCTGATCAATAATGAAGTCGATCACTTAATATTTGCAAGTTCATGAGTAACTATTTTCAGTAGTAATCTTTAGGGGATATGCATGGAATTAATTAATTAATTGAGAGATTATTAAATGTATGTGTTAGCTAGGAACAATCGTGGTATGCAAATTGATCATTATTGCCCCTTTTGCGACGAAATTGAGACGATTGAACCATAATTATTAGAATCGGACCGACCCGCAGACTGGTAAGTGGACCGGTTCCCGATTTAGACGATTTGACCGTCGATTCACCGACCAGTCCGACCGATTCACATGAATTATTATCTAAAATTAGGGTTACATTTAAGTGGTAAGCAGTGTTATCATAACCGGGCTAGCAGGCCGACCGGGTCCAATTTCAAACCGGACCTCTATCCGATTTGATTCAGCTAAAAGCTTGAAATGCATATGAACAGGGTTTAAACCGGATTGGACAATACATTTTTTGAAAAAACTATCATTTCCAGATTTAGTTTTTTTGGGAGAGGTTTAAATTTTTTGGGTGGTTCTCTTAGGTTTAACCAAGCAACTTATTCGATTTAGAAGTTATGTTTAAAGTTTAGACCTATTGTGTTTGATTTTGAGACTATTGTGTTATATATGTTCAAAGTTTGAGGTAATTATGTTGTGTTATATTATGTTTGAGAGTAATGTGTATATTTGAGACTATGTAGTTTGATGTAATTATGTGTGTGTTTGAGACTGTGTAGTTTGGTAATTGTATTTTCAGTTTTTCTTCTTCTTGTGAATAATGAACCACACGTCGAACCGGGTCTGACCGAGTTGGACCAACATAACCGAGAACCGAATCCATAGCTGGTTTGAGGACCGATTCGCTTCTGATAACACTAGTGGTAAGTCACGGTGAGGAACAGAAAAGGAATACAGTAATAAAAACTAGAGATTAATTGAAGAACCGTAACTAATCAGTTCTTCAAAAACTGTTTAGTTCTTTAAAAATCGATCGGTTTCAAATCTTGAATTATATTGACTGAGAATACCAATTCGTTTCATCCCTTTCAATTATTTGAATAAAAAACATAGAAAATAGAGAAATGACCATATTCTATTTTGAGGGAATTGAAGTGTTCCATAGTTGTTTAGGTTAATTTTGTAATTAGTCTGCATCAACCTGCCCTACAACCTTTTTGTAGGCACGTCACAAAAGTTGATGGTTACTACTTTCAAACAAACAATAATTAATGGGTAAAAATGGAAAAAAGAAGTAATAATTGAATCTTTTTCACTATTCATATAAAAAAATAAAACATTTTTAGTGGTGAATTTCCATCATGAACTTATAACAAAACAAAAAGAAAAATACGTGGACAAGTGTATTTTAAACGTTGAGAAGGCATTTTGGCAAACAAAAGGTGAGCATAATAATTAATTAATGTCGTTCAACAACCAAAGTTGTATATGCAAGTCAAATGCTTTCATTATTATTAAAATCATCTTTATAAAATAAATTATTGACAGTAACAGTTGTTAGAAAGTATAAAGGGAGATGTTCAAATTTCAAAGGAAAGTGTTTTACCAACAAAAAGTAAGAACCGTGACAGTAGTAAGGTGATAAATTCATGTGATGAAAGGCACAATTTTAATCTGACAAAGATTCACCTGAAAAGGAGTAATCTCCTTTCCCATTCCTTTTACTTAAAATCGTAAATTAATATAATACACGTACATTCACTACATTTTTATGTCTAGATCTCAATTTTTAACCATAGCAGGCACGGTGAATGCACTGGGTAATACCCGTAATCGCACCGTGCATTCTTCGTGCATTCACCGTGCCTTGTCAGGTATATTGTCTTGCATTGACAGGTATATTGCCTTGCCTTGACAAGGTTCATGCGAATGGGAAATATGCGCTACCTTGGGTAGCGTTTTTTTGGGTAAATCGGGCGTATGGTTCTCATGGCAAAATGACCCCAAACAATCAAATTCATTTTTCAGGGTGATGTACGTGTGAACCTGGTGTGAATAGGCGCTACCACAGGTAGGTAACACATTTTTACAATAGTCGCTAACTAGAGTAGCACTTTTGAAATAGACGCTACTCGTTATTTAAATTGAGTATTTTTAATCTGAGTCATGTTAATACGATTATTCTAACCGTAAATGAACCCGTACAATAATTATATTTTATGAAAATCTATGAGTAACATGTGTTGTATGACTCGTATGAGTTACGTAAATCAAATGTATCAATAGTTTGTATGAGTTCATATATCAGATTAATTTACGGGTCATGTGGGTTAATTGATTGACCTACAAAATTCAAATTAGGCACGAGTTTATGAGTTTATGAGCCTGCAGAGTTGACTCGTAAATTCAGAAATCGTGTTTAAATATTAAAAAAATAAACTGTTAATAATTATATATATATATATAAACATATTTTGACATAATCCATTTTCAACCCAACTTAACGTTAAGTCACTCCCTTACCCAATGAGGAAGTTTTACCAGACGACGAATCAGAAACCGTCGCAATAAACTCAGATATCATCTCATTGGGCCCAGTGAACTCGACTTTGGTAACCCAACCCGGATGAGGTGACTCCTCAACCTCAGAATCTACCGTGGCAGTTCTCAGGTCCGCCACGTCAAAACAAGAGACACGTGGCATCATATGAACTGGCAAACAATCGTATACGATCGGGGTTATAAATAGAGCTCGATCCAGACAGCAAATCAATAAGGAAGATTTAGCAATGACGGAGGAAATACGAGAAAGACAGAGGAAGGAACAAATTGGCCAGAAGGAGGCGGCCAACATCACTCCGATGAAACCGCTGACTCGGGACGCCTATGGCGGTGTATTGTACGGCCACGACGATGAAGGTGGCGGACAAAAGCAGTCGAAGACTCCGACTCAGGACGCCTATGACGGTGGAGTGTACGGCCACGACGCTGAAGGTGGCGGACAGAAGCAGTCAAGGACTCCGGCGAGTGAAACACAGAGCGCAGATGGACCGCCTGAGCCAACAGCTCCGCCCAAGCACAAGCCGCCTCCCTCCACGGGGGACCGCGGCCTTGATATCACTGGCATGTCATACATTCAGTGATCGATCCACTATTTCAGTTCTGTCGTTTAATCAGCTTCCAGTTTTTCATCTTTGTAAACGATGATAATAACATAATATCAACATGTGTCCGACATGACGTTCTATTTCTAAATTACTATTATTATCATAAAAAAATAAATGATTAAAGTGAATATACCCAACTATATTATCGGATCTGCTGCTCCTTTCTACATCTCTCAGTCCAACCAAAATCGTGAAAATCATCTCAACTTAACCTAACCCGAGCTTACAGATGGCCTCCGCTGCAGGCGCCTCCCAATTCCTACTCCGCCGACTCATCTCCTCAAACTGGGCCACGCACTGCTTCATCTTCATCGACCAAACCTTCTTCCTCGACCCTGCGAGCCTCGGCCCCACAGTCCGATCAAATATTTTCTCCCAACCCTTCTCCCACTCCCCTCGAGCATCACACAGCTTCAAGCTTCCATTTTTCCAATCTGTCCAGCTCCAACCTCGGTCGAGCCCAGGCATCACTTCGGTCACACACTTGGCCTCACAAGCAACCTTACAAGGTCGACACTTGGCCCCGCTCAGTGGCCCCGGGCTTGACATTGCCGCCACCGGAACATCGTATCGTTTTGGTGGAAAGACATACCGTCGGTCTGATACAATACAGAATGGGAGGTGGTGGATTTCGTAGGTCACGTTCTGGGTGGTTAGCTGGGCCCGGAAGGAGGTCTCGGAGTTGAGCTGACGGAAGCCGGAGAGGTCGAGCTGGGGGATGAGGGATAGGCGGGACAGGGCCACTTCCGAGGTGCGGAGGTCTCCGATGCCAAGGCGGTCATTGAGGCCACCATAGGAGGAGCCTGAAGGGACAATGTACTTTCCGGGGATGAAGTGGTCGGGGCTTAATGGCGCGCTCCAGTAGCTGTCCACACGAGTTCGAATTATCCAGTTGTATGTGAAGTTGTTCTGTTGTTGGTGGGTCTTGATCATGGTGAGGCAGCCCTCCACGAGGTTGAAGTATTGAAGGAGGCCCTGTACGAAACAAGAAAGGTATCATTTTGGGCATTGGCCGGAAATTTCGTAGGCGGCTGCCATGGCCCTGCAAAGGCCCATAGGCTTGGGCGGTCATGGAAGCTTTGGAATACATTGCATAGAGTCGAAGGCTACAGAAAGACTAAGCAACAGTACGAGGTTCATGGATGATGATGATGCGGCGGGCGATACAGAGGAGAAATCAAGTTCCGAATTCCTTTTTGGCCAAAAAAGAAGTTCCAAATTTTCAGTTCTATTCCTCTGGCAGCATAGACAATCAATTAGTAGTAAATTAATCATTTTTTTTTCTATCCTAAAGAGCAATATCTTACGCGACAAAATTCAAATGCATAAGAAGATGAACAGTTGAGTCAAGATCTGCGAGCTCAATTATAATTTTCTAATCTTCCCATACTTTTCAGTTTCCCTTCTTGGATCAACCAATTGTGCTTTGAAAGATAAGTGATCAGGATCGGACGGTTAAAATAAGCAATCAGGGAAATCGAATGGACCTGGATTCCGTTTGGTGAATTGCTTGCGGTGAAGACCTGGAGCTGCGATTCGGTCACGGGCATGGGCTTGGGCTCGAAGATTCGGACCCAGGCGAACCTCGGCGCCTGCTTCAACAGAAGGAACTTGAAAGAGTTCTTATCGTAAGGACTGTGCAGAAAGAGATCAGCGTCCGGGTAGACTTCCAGAATGTTCTTGACGATCGACGGTCCGGTGAGCTCGAACCTCCGAGCCCCGCCAACCAGGCAGACCGCGATCCTGGACCCGTTCAGCGGCGACCGAGGCCGGCTGTGCGAGATATCCGCCGTGGGGAGGCGGTTGTTGTGGTTGGGGAGGAAGAATGAGCGGAGGGGGGCTAAAGCTGAGCTCGATAAGGAGCTGTGCGGAGTGGCTAGGGAGAGAAGGAGGATGAGGGAGAAAGGGATCAGTACCACTGACAGGATCCGCCAATCCTTAGCCCATCTCGCCATGGAGATATTGAATTTCCGTGGACGGATGCTTTCAGATGCGTATCTTCCTTCTCATTTGCGCCGCCGCCGCGCGCTCCGGCGATTCACTTGGGATTCGTCTCCTCTGGAGAGAGAATATAGAGGGAATTTCGGGTCTGATTAGTCGACTAGGGAAGGGAGGGAGACCGGAGATGACAGATGGTCAACCAAAACGGAGAGCACCTCCGTCTGGAAGTGTGCGTTTTTCTGGTTGAGGTCGGTTGGTGGAAGATAGACAGATCTTTTGGCGTGGGAGCACGTCTGTAATTAATGGATGTCCAGCGGTAATTGAGTCATTTCCATTATTTAAGCAGTGCAGTTAGTTTCTGAATTTCTTCCCATTAAAGATTAGTTATAAGTTATAACTAAAGTTTATTGTAGATAACGTAACAATAGTTTACAGTCAATGACTATGATATGACAATTTATTGATGTTCGGTTTCCTAGAAGATTAAACTCCATAGCAAAAATAGAATGTTTGATGATACACCATCAACTTTCATTTAGGTAGCAATTCTATCCCGAACTTCTCTATTTATTGCACAAATTATGACTGACAATTTCTGATACGACACGATCTGCTATCTGCTTTAAAGTGTATATGAGTTTGACATTAACGAATCTCGTGTCTAAACAACTCTTATACGTTTATACACGATTAATAATTGTGTCTAAACGCATCAGATTTGCAGATATTTGTATAAACACGATTAACTAAATCGTGTCGTGTATACACGTGAGATGTTTAGACACATTTAAGTATAATAATAATAAGAGTTAAAATACCAAGTAGCTACTTGAACTTTGGATGTTTTGCAACGAGCTACCCCAATTTTGAAAATTCAAAACGGGCTACCTCAACTTTGAAGAATGTGCAAATAACTACCTCCGTCCAATTTCAAACGACTTTTCAACGATTTTCCGACGACAGCTGACTGAAAATTGGATGGAGGTAGCTATTTGCACATTTTTCAAAGTTGAGGTAGCCCGTTTTGAATTTTTAAAATTCGGGTAGCTCGTTGCAAAACGTCTAAAGTTCAGGTAGCTACTTAATAATAACAAAATATTAAAATACTCACTATCTTTTTAATATTGAACTTTAAAAACCTTACTTTGTATATATGAATTTGTGTATATATCTGCTTTAAAACGTATATGAGTTTGACATTAACAGATCCCGTGTCTAAACAACTCTTATATGTTTGTGTTTGAAATTTTTAGACACGTTTAAGACTTATCCGTTTAAACACGAGACATATTTAGACACAACACGACACGATTGACACCCTTATCACAAATACATTTTAAATAAGGGTTAAGTAATGTTTTTTCTCTTTATATAAGTTAGAATTTATTTTTTTTGGCCATCAATATAAGTTAGAATTAACTAGCTTAATGATTAGTTTAAGTTAGGGTTTATTACTAATTACTATCTTACCCTTTTTAACCCCCCAAAAATCTAGTGGGCACATTGCAGTTTTCCCAGTAACCCATTACGGCCCAACATTATGCTAGGCCGTGAAGGGTCGAATTCGAGGCAAAACTGAGCTCCCTGGAGGCCCATCTTCTGCAACTTAGTCTTCAAGGAGACTAGAGAGGGAGAGAGAAGCACAGAAGGAAGGACAATCGTTGTAAGTGAAGCATTGAAGTTGGAAGCTCAAACCTGCGTCTCATCTTAGTTAACTGACTAGCCATGCAGGGAGGATCGTCAGGAATCGGGTACGGCCTCAAATACCAGGTACCGTACCTTCCAAAATTTTAGCTAACTGATCAAATCTCTCGACCTTCATCTTTCAATTCTGATGGACTTTGCTGGATCGTCGTGAGCACTAGGCTAGATGCATTTCAGATGTGAAAGCTGACACGGATCACACGAGCTTCCTCACCGGAACTCTCAGTCTTAAAGAAGAGAACGAGGTAATTGAGTGCCGAAATTGGTGTTTCTTTGCTTGAATTGAGTGATTGCTTGATCTAATTGGATGTGATCGTGCTCCAGGTGCATTTGATTAGACTCTCGTCTGGTGGGACGGAGCTGATATGTGAAGGATTGTTCTCTCATCCTAATGAGATCTGGGACCTCAGGTCATGTCCATTTGATCAGCGCATCTTTTCCAGCGTTTACTCTTCTGGTAAATCAGCTGCGATCTGCTTTTCATTCTGAGTGGTTAGATTTTGTTTTTCTTGCTGAGGCAGCGATATATTGTTTGAAGGCCAAATATGATGCAGGTTTTTTAAGAAATTAGGTTTTCGACCTATGTATGACTTCCTTTTTTCGTGACATTGCTTGTCAAACGTAGACGTCCACTCGCCATTTTATGTCTAGTATTGAATTATACTTAGCACCCTTGATTCGTGGAAATACTGAAACTAGTAGATTTTAGGTTTCATTTAACACCATACTGCACAGTTGTAACTTGTTGTTGAAGTCTTATCTGTATTTATTTTCATATGCTTGTTTTTTCTTCTTATATTGGTCATTTGTAGCGATTAAGAAGATCTGTGTTATTCATATGCTAGAGTTGAGATTTGCGAATTCATTGATAGATTTCTCTGATTTTGAAGGCGAGTCTTTTGGAGCAGCAGTATGGCAGATCCCTGAGCTCTATGGACAGCTGAATTCTCCTCAGCTGGAAAAAATTGCTTCACTTGATTCACATTCTAGCAAGATAAACTGGTGAATTCTCTGTCCTTCAATCTTCACTCAATAGATGTTTTTGCAGATTGTTTATTTTCAAGAATTCGATAGATCTATTGTAGCTTTTTAAAAACTAGCTGTTCTACGCTTCTTGGACCTCTTTTGGTGTGATTATGTAGCCGCTATCCCACTTCAATTGTACATACAAGAAGAAGAGACATGCTATGTAAGTAAAAGCCAATGAGCCAAAAAGTACCATTAACATGCATTTTTGGTTGAAAACTTATGATATTACGTTTTACAAATGTAGCATTAGCAGATTTCTGATGTTTTAGCTAATTTTTGTGCATTCTCAAGCTTTTTCTTGACTAACTGTATACTGCAATAGTGTACTCTGGTGGCCATCCGGAAAGCATGATAAACTGATTAGCATTGATCAAGAGAAAATTTTCTTATGGAGCTTGGATAGCTCTAAGAAATCAGCTCAGGTAAGTGGCTTATGAAAGTTCCAAATCAGTAAGCATGTCTTGTACTCGATAATGATGCTTCCCCTTTTAAAGATTTGGTGGATAAGGGCTAAAAAATTAAAAATGTCTTTACTCTTGTAATATAATTGAATATTTCCAAATACCATCTTTCTTGTGCCAAAATGGAATTTACTAAAATGGTTGAAGGGTTGAGATTAAGTGCTGCTGAAGTCACAGGGCATAACCTTTCCATTCAGAATTATTTGGTTACTCTCGTGATTTATGCTGATTCCGATCAGGTATTGTTAAATAATCTAGGTCCAGTCACAAGAATCTGCTGGTATGCTACATTACCTATCTGGTGGAGCATGGGATCCTCATGATGTAAACGCTGTCGCAGCAACCTGTGAATCGTCCGTTCAATTTTGGGATCTTAGGACGATGAGGTTAGTTACTCTTTTCTCAAAGACTTTCTATTTTAACCTATACTGCAGTAAGTAGATCTTTCAGATTTTATACTGCCTATGTTTTGTAAGTTTAAGATAGATAATAATCACAATGAAGTTTTTTCATTCTAACAAGGGGTGACATTAGAGCTATGGTTTTCTTAACCAAGAATAACTTAATAGATAAAAACTAACATTTTATTACAATTTACCCAAATATTTTTCATCTGGAAATATATAAATGTCGCAACCAAGAGTAACAGTTGGCAAGGTACCATTGCTAGTCTGCTACTAACTTGGTTACCATAACTGCAGGAAAACAAACTCTATTGAATGTACACATGTCCGTGACCTTGAATATGACACGAGAAAGAAACATATACTGGTAACAATGCTATTTTATTAGCTAATAGCTATTTTGTCCATGTACATTAAATTCTATGTATCGTGCTTTGTCAGCACTGCAAATTTACAATGAATATTTGCATCTATGTTTGCTCTTATTCGTCAAGCTGATCAAAGCATGTGGTACCATTGGTTAATTAATGACAACCTTTTTGTGTTATGTGTTATCCTTCAAAGTTCCTATACTTCAACATTGTATGATCAGTTGAATAATTATTTGATGCTAAGATATTGCCATTTTTTCCAGGTCACTGCAGAGGATGAATCTGGAATACACATATGGGATCTTAGGATGCCAAAGATTCCTATCCAAGATCTCCCTGGGCATACACACTGGTACTCCCAAATATCTGTTGTAACGCCTCTTTTGATCCTCCCCGTGCTGTGCTGTGTAATATTAAATTCTTGCATGTCTTAAATCTGTTGGCAGGACATGGACTGTGAGGTGTAACCCTGAGTACGATGGATTGCTTCTGGTTCTCTCTCTCTCTCTCTTAAATAATATTTCTGTGATTCTTGTCTGAGATGACAAATTAGAAACACTGTTGACAAAATTATAAACTTTGACAGAGTTCTGGAACAGATTCAACTGTCAACTTGTGGATGTCTTCAAGTGGTGATGATGGGTAAGCTCCTCCTCCAACTCCATGGATAAGTTGCCACCTCTTGACCATGTCAGAATTCTAAAACAACTAATCTAGAAAGTGTGTCTTACTTCTCAACAAATTTACAGGCTGGTTGAGACACCTACTACGCAGTTCGATCCATTGCTGAATTTCTACAATGACTATGAGGATACTGTCTATGGTATAACCAGCTTGCTTTCAAGCAACTTATGATTTTAAGTTTAGCACATTTTTGCAAATTTGACCAAAATTTATTTCACTCACGGTATGTTTAGGTCTAGCTTGGAGCTCTCGCGAACCATGGATTTTCGCATCATTATCGTATGATGGAAGGGTAGGACTGCTAAATATCTTTGTAGATTAACTTTTACGAACAAAAGCTTTTTGATTATATATCTGATGACGAGTTATCTGCCAATAGGTGGTGGTTGAATCAGTGAAGCCATATCTTTCGAAAAAATGATTAGGCCACCGGAAATATAACAGATATGAAGCTGCTAATCATGAAGAGGTGTCAGCTTTGCTCGATTTGAAAAACCTTCTGCTCGCCTGAACTACAACCATGTTGTGCGAAACTCAGTTGTCATGTTGAGTACGACCCATCAGTTGTCCGTTGCTTAATTTTCATTTTGAGGTATCGAAATTCAATTTGATTCTGGGTTGTGGTTCACAGTTACTTCTCTATTTTTGGAGGTTTTGTAGGGTGAACTTCCTCCATGCATATGTATAAGAAAAAGTGACAGAAAACCTTGTGTTTACATAACATCCAAAACGTTACTTAATATAATTAGGGTTGATCATGGGTGGGCCGGTCTTTGAGGCGGGGCGGGCTGGTCATGGATGCGGGGCGGGCGACCTTGGAGGCAGGACCGAGATCAACATTTCGGTCTTGACATTTGGAGGACCGAGACCGACTTTGGCCAAAAAAGTCTGCCCGAATCAGTCTTGCTTGACTCGGGCCGATCTCAGTCTTGGACCGAAATTTTTGGTAAAAAACAAAAATCTCTTGGATTGATCAAAAAAATTACAGAAATTTTGGTCTTGAACCCACTTGCTTCTTGTCTTCCGTCGCATTTTCCTTGTGGAACCGATCAAAGGGTGGTTTGAATACATAAAGTTCATGAATTACTAGTGTTTCAAGGGTTACACCATGAATTTCTACGATTTTCTTCAAGGTCGAACCCGAGACCAAGCCCAACCTTAAAGAAAAAAAATCGCACGTTCGGTATCAGGCCTAGTCCGGACTTGTCAAAAATTCGGTCCAAACAGGTATATCCCTAATTATAATGTGGGTGGGGGTAAAATTCAGATAAAATAGAAAATGTGACATCAAAAGCTTATCCGAAACAGGTATCACATTCATATTACACGGTCCGAATTTTAAAAAAATTATGCATTTTCTGTTGGTGTGTGTTTCCTCGTCCAATGGCAGCGATCCAAAAAGTCCCCCAGAATCTGGTGCACTTTTGATTGACTGATCCCCTCTGTACTGCTGACACGTGGCGACAGATTTCACCAAGTATTTCACGACACTCCTGCCAGTGGCGGCCGTGACACACTGACACATCAGCTGCCAAATATTTCCGCTTACTTATCCACACGTTCGTGGACAATAGCTCTCCTGCCATGTAGACCTCCTCCAGGACACTGATACGTGGCGTTTGAAAGTGAAATGCCCCAACGTGGAAATGCGCCATGGATAATGTGGAGCTTTTTTCATGTCTGAATCTGATCCCTGACACACGTTTATATAAGAAAGACAAAAGAAAATATAAATAAGTAAAATTAAATAATTGTTATAATTAAATAATTTGTTTACCTTATATCGCTGACGTAATCCAATTTTCTACCCTATTTGAAACATTCAACTGTTATTTTTTTTCCCACGTGACAATAATCTATCCAACAGAGACAGATAATACCGGTGCCTTCCGGAAAATCACCTATATAGTAGATCTTCACAACTATAATAAAAATGACGGCTCAGGGAATGACACGTGTCGTATCAGTAAGTGCAGGTCACAATCCCTGTGGGACTCACATTGCTCACGTGGCTATAAAATCTCGGACTTTTCAGGCTATGGCAGGCAGCTTAGTCAGTTCTTCATCTCCAGAGAAAAATTCTAACAGAATGAGGAAACATATCTAATCTAATAATTTGATCAAAATTTGTTCAAATTAAAATTTATTTTGTACAGCGTATTAAAACTAAAACTTTTGTTTAAAATAATGTTAACCGCAATTTATTTATGGAAAAACTACCAAACTGGTACCCGAACTTGTGAGTGATTAGCAAGTAGATACCTAAATTTTTTTTCGTAGCAAATAGGTTGCTGAACTTTCTTAAATAAGCAAATAAATACCTACCGTTAATTTCCGTTAAGAATAAACGGAAAATATCACGTGAGGAGCAAACATGTACTTAAACTTACACGAATGAGCAAATAGGTAACCAGTTTGGTCAAACCACTTTAGAAAAAAAGTAAGGTTTATATATCAAACACATGCATGACTCAACTCCAGACATTCTCGATGCATCAAGAAACACTCCGAAAACGTCTGAAGTTGAGTTATGCATGTGCTTGGTATATATATATATTTTTAAAAAATAAAGTGGTTCGACCGAATCGGTTTAGGTACCTACTTGCTCATTCGTGTAAGTCCAGGTACCTCTTTGCTCCTCACGCGATATTTTCCGTTTATTCTTAACGAAAATTAACGGTATGTACCTATTTGCTAATTTTCATAAGTTCGGTTCCTTAATTGTTACAAAAAAAATTAGATACCTACTTGCTAATCACGCATAAGTTCGGGTACCTGTTTGGTAGTTTTTTATTTCTTTATTTTCATTTTAAATCCGTTTTTTTTAAAATAATAAAAATAAAAACCTAGAGAAAATCCAAGAGTTTGGGAGAGCTTCGTCTTCATCTCTCCCAGTCTCCATCTTACCTTTCTCTCTCATCACTTACCTGACTTCTTCATCATCAAATACTCCAACTATGTCTCCACACGAAGATACGCTCTCCGTAACAACTCTCTCTGTATCTTCTTCCATTACTCCATTATCTTACTCTGCCATTTCCATTCGCCACTTCTTATTTCATTGATTCTCTCTCTCTTCGTCTTCAAGCTATACAGTTTGGTAATTGTATAGCTTCGAGGAAGGAAGGAAGAGCTGCAACGGTCCTCCTCTCTGAATCCTCGGGTCCCGCTTAGTGTTGTGTTGCCTCCATGGCATTCTGGTGAATAGCGCAGCAATGACGACCTGTCCCAGGGGATTTGCGGCCCAGCTCGATTTCAAGCTCCGCCATCCCCATTTCATCCTTCCGCCGCAGCGCAAGTCAGAGTTGGCAGTCTGCGCTAGGAGCGGTCGCTTCAGGGTGAATCGGATCAGCTGCTGCTGCTCTGACTCTGTGGTTCCTGCTCGGAGGACTAAGACCTCCGAGATGGCCGAGGACACGTGGCGCTCCGATCCACCCAAGGTGGCTCCTGGCTCAAGGGTCCGTGTCCGCGCCACCCCTTCTATGCGCTTCGCTTCTCCTCCGTATGTCTTATTCCTCACAAAGCCAGATTTGATTGGTTTGGTGGCAGTTGATAGCTGAATGTGTAGTTAGTAACTGACAGTTTCTTTATTTTACTGTTAGACTCTGGATACTCTTTTTCGTAGTGTTGAAGCAATCAAATTTAGTTCATTTTCAATTCCGTATCGCTGCAGAAAGCAGACGCTTGACTACTCTTGGGTCTTCTTTTTTTTCGTTGTTCTTGAGAAAATGGAACTATTTCAGTATCGAAACTGGAAAATTCTTGAAAAAGGACATATCTTGAAATAGCTTTGTCGGTCTAATTGATAAGTTTTGGAGAACAGTCATTGTTCCAGCTGCAATTGTTGTGTCATCCTCCTTTTGTTACGATGTTAAGTGATTTACACTGTTGGAAGCTATTAACCAATTACTTCCTACAGGTCTCATTTTGTTTCCAAGCAAGATAAGTTTTACCCTCGATGTACCCCTAGAAGCTTCGGTCCACAATCCCGTGATACTCCTCCCAAAAGAGGTATTCTATGATATATGGTTGGAAGTTATTATATGTACTTTGCCCATTTCAAATGAAGTTATTTCAGTTTATGAGTTTAGACAAAATGGTTGGAAATTAATCATGTCTTGATTGAACGTTTGGTATGTGATTGATTATATGGTCAACTAAGCTCATTTTACACATTGATCCATCAATTTTAGATACTGGCATTGCGAATGAGAAGGATTGGGGCATCAGTTGGTTGAATGAACATGTTAATGAGGCTGGCACTAATGAAGATGACAGCACTTGGTATAGGGAGAGTGGGGAAGACCAAGGTGAAAATGGATACAGATGTAGATGGACGAGGATGGGTGGTCGTTCTCATGATGGCTCATCTGAATGGAAAGAAACGGTAAAAAGCTGTCTGAGGTGCTTTCGAGTTGTTTTATGCACTGCCAATCTGCATATTCTATTTCACATAAGAATAAGTAATTTAAGATAGAGAATAAGAGATATTTCACTCAGTGGATATAATATGTTAAGTATGTCCACTTGAGCTATCTTGTTTGTATTCATTCTACTGGACCTATAATTTGTTAAATGTTGGGCTTGCATTGAACTGGTGATCTCTCTCTGCCGAATAACTGTGCAAGCAGACCTTCATATTGTTTTAAACTTAAAAAGGGATTGAAGTTAGCTGGAGGAGTAAGCGGTCGAGGTTATTTACAAGTAATACAGGATAAATTCAAAAACGATAAAAAGGTATTAAGAAGGCAAAGTTTTTATCAGCCACTTTCTTAACAATATTATAAGATTTGCAGAAGATGGACATAAGATACTTTCGGCTATTGAGAGGTATAATCTGTCTCAGTTATGTATAGTTTTCATTGATGTATTTTTGGTTGAAGTAATACATGATCTAGATTCAATGTATTTATTTGTGAACAAAAGGGTTTGGACTTTGGATAATTGAGAACCAAATCATTCATGTGTGTGTCTCAGTTATGTCAGTTTGATCATGTGTAATTGGTATTATAATAAATGAATTGGTCTTTTCACACTGCCTTGATCACAACAATTTACTTGAATTTTTTGATCTATTTTACAGTGGTGGGAGAAAAGTGATTGGAGTGGTTACAAAGAGCTAGGTACAGTTCTTACTTCAACATATGTTCATCCTAGTTTAATTGATTGATCCAAGCTATTAGATTAGTTTGGTGACTTTCTTCAAATTTCTTTACACCATCAAGAAACTTTGTGAAAAACTTTGAAAATAATTGGTTTATCAACCTTAATGTTGTTGCCTGTGTTACTTATCTCCATGATATCTTTAATACTTAGATGTGGGTAAACTGTTTCACAAAGTTATATGCTCTGTTGCTACCTGATACTTCATTTTGATGGGTTTTAGGAGTGGAGAAATCTGGACAGAATGCTGAAGGAGATTCGTGGTGGGAAACATGGAACGAAGTTTTGTATCAAGATGAATGGAGGTACTTCTTGATTTTTCAAAACTCTCTTGATCAAGAAGCAACCTCTCATAGTTATTAATCCTTGTACGCTTTGAGTTGCAGCAATCTAGCAAGGATAGAAAGGAGTGCACAGAAACAAGCTAAATCAGGGACAGAAAATGCTGGATGGTATGAGAAATGGTAAGCATATTCTAGTTACTATTACTGGATTTGCATTGGACTATGAAAAAGCATCTGAGTAATGGTTTGTTTAGGTGGGAGAAATATGACGCTAAAGGGTGGACTGAGAAGGGTGCTCATAAGTATGGTCGATTGAATGAACAATCATGGTGGGAAAAATGGGGAGAACACTACGATGGAAGAGGATCAGTTCTGAAATGGTTCTCTCTAATGTTCTTTTTACATTTTGTAAATAAATATTATGAAGGATGACTGTTCATTTTATACCAACACTTAGCTACTACTAAAATAGCACTTTTTTGTACTGTGCTTTCAGGACTGATAAATGGGCAGAAACAGAACTTGGCACCAAATGGGGAGACAAGTGGGAAGAGAAATTCTTTGCCGGGATAGGTTCACGTCAAGGGGAGACTTGGCATGTATCTCCAAGTGGTGACCGTATGTCAAACTTTTCACCATTCCAATAATACATCTATTTGCGGGTTTAAAGTAGCTTGGTTATACAACATATGAGGGTAGAAGGGTTATTTTGAAGAAAAAAGTTGTAGGTATGTCCATAAATTGTGGAATAAATACCATTTTCAAAGCTTTGAGGCATTAGGAGAAGGTAGTAGGCTAGGCAGTCATGCTATATTTGGAGGTTTTGGTTAGTAATAATTGTGACATCTTCCTCACTCTCCTTCCACAGGGTGGTCAAGAACATGGGGAGAAGAGCACTTTGGAAATGGGTATGGAGCTTATTACCACTAATCTTTATCAAACACCTTTTCAATTCGAATTCAAAAGCCATTGCTTATAATCCATGCCCTGTTATTTTCTCAGTAAGGTACATAAATATGGAAAGAGCACAACTGGAGAAAGTTGGGATATTGTTATGGATGAAGAGACCTATTATGAGTAATACACTCTATTACTTTGAATCAGTAATTTGGCAAGACTTGCAGCAATAGAATGATCTAAATTTTGTATGTTAACTTCATTTTGATTGGTTTAGGGCGGAACCGCACTATGGATGGGCAGATGTTGTGGGAGACTCGAGCCAACTGCTATCAATCACACCCACGGAGAGACCGCCCGGTGTATTCCCGAGCCTCGACTTCACTTCAGTCCCTTCTTCAAGCCCTCTAGATGATACCCCTGATTCCATCTCTTCATAATTTCTGGGTTGAAGGTCTTTACTTTTGTTTTTGCAGCTTCTTTCAGTCTCTAATTAGTAACTAGGATTCTTAAAATGTTATTGAAAACTCATTTGTATCGGTTGGAATCAACCCTTGTAGTGGAAATTTGCGGATTTAATTCATTCATTATTTTGATTTTCCATGGAGATCTATAATTTTAGTGAAAACTACCGAACTAGAACCCGAACTTGTGGGTGATTAGTAAGTAGATACCTAATTTTTTTTGTACCAAATAAGTTGCTAAACTTTCTTAAATAAGCAAATAGATACCTACCGTTAATTTCCTTTAAGAATAAATGGAAAATATCACGTGAAGAGCAAACATGTACTTAAACTTACACGAATGAGCAAGTAGGTAACCGGTTCGGTCAATCCATTTTATTTGTTTTATATGAAAATGTAGGGTTTATATACCAAACACATGCATGACTCATCTTCAGACGTTCTCGGTGCATCAAGAAACACTTTGAGAACGTCTGGAGTTGAGTCATGCATGCGTTTGGTATATAAATCCTATTTTTTTTTTTAAATAAAGTGTTTCGACCGAACCGATTTAGGTACCTACTTGATCATTCGTGTAAGTTCAGATACCTGTTTGCTCCTCACGTGATATTTTATGTTTATTCTTAATGAAAATTAACGGTAGGTATCTATGTGCTAATTTTCATAAGTTCGGTTACTTAGTTGCTACAAAAAAAATGTTTAGATACCTACTTTCTAATCAGTCACAAGTTCGGGTACCGGTTTGGTAGTTTTCCCTTAATTTTATTACAAGCGTTCAGTTAGGCTCAATTTTTGGCCTTCAGTAGGGTCAGGAGTAGGGTTGTCGATGGTTAGGGTATGACAAATACCATAACCATACCATACTTTTCAACCACATACCATAACCATAATCATTATGGGTATAATTTTCAATACCATAACCATTAAAATAACCGTGGTTATTAACCATGGTTTTACCCGTATACCCATATTCATTCCACACATGTAATAGAATAAAAGATCGAAAAAAATATTTAAAAAAATACATCAATCTATATTGCCATCGTTAGATTTTGGCGCGTTCAATCTTCAACAATTTCAAAATTTCAATTATATAATTTATATTTAGTATATTATATAAATTCGTTTATTAATAATAAATAAATATTATATTTATATAATAACCACAGTTATAACCATGAGTGTAACACAAATACCATAACCATTACGGGTAGAAAATTCATCACCATAACCGCACCGCACCATAATGGTATGGTTAACCATATTAAACAGTAACAGTTATAACCATGGTTATGAGTTTTTCACCGCATCATTGCCGGTTCTAGTCAGGAGCGTTTTTTTAGGCACCAAATGCAACACTGCTAAAACTTCAGGGTATGTATTGATTTTCCAAAAGTCTTATGTAATCTAGCGCAGGCGAGACCACTGTCATGGGATGCAACCGCAATCTCTGCACGTACATCTAATCCTGCCTTTTAATCTCTGCAACTCCTCTCTCTAATCTGTTAACACTAACCTCTTCTTCTCATCAATAGCGACTATGTATAGCGCACAGCTTCTTCTCCGTTCAAGCTACTGACTCCAGACTGCGGATAGATTGAGCTGAGAATGTATTCACTGGCCGTGAAACCGTCACTTACAGTAACTTCTTGTGGTTCGGCTTCTACTTCCTTCGTTGCTCATAGACCGAGCCTCTGCTCTTCAATTAGCTTCCGCCAGAAGGTGAACGGCAGTCGACGCCATGTCAGGCGTCTATTTTGGAGGATTTTGGCGCATGATTCTTCCAAGAGCGAGAGTTCCAGTTCCTCCGATGAAGATTCCAAAGCTCCAAATGGCACATTGGTATTCACCGTTTTCTATATAAAACTATATCGTGGTGAATTCGTCTTTGAAGAAGCATATGGAGGCAAGTATTGTTATGCATGAATTGAGCCTGATTAGAATAAGGAGAAAGGTTGGATTGGACACTTATCTAATTAGAGTGGTATGTTTGGTTTGCATGTTACAGAGTATACATTAGTGATAAATTAGGGTTCTGCAGCTTCTGCTGCTGTGTAGATATAGATACCAGGCTGAGCATTCCAAGAAAAAAAAACGATGGGTGAAAACAGAATGAGTGAACTAACTGAGGTGTCGGTTTTATGAAGCCTGTTCATATTATAGATTTGGCGAACCGAACACATAGCATACTGTATGTGCATTTCATGTTAATCTATTCACTTTTATGTATGCAAATTACGCTTGATAAATTTGATTTTATGAAGCGTTCCATAGAAAAGTTAATTTTAGTCTGCTTCATTTTTCCTAGATGAAGATTCAGAAAGTATGATAGCTTGTGAACGTTTTATGGTTCAAAGTGATCAACTGCTAGACAACTGTGATGCCTAACTTAAAGTTTTCTTGGAGCAGCCAAAGACTAGGAAGGACATTTTACTGGAATATGTCAAGAATGTGCAGCCAGAATTCATGGAATTATTTGTAAAGAGGGCTCCTCAACAGGTTAATTTGGGTCCTACTTCGTTTTCTGGTTTATTGTCGGACATGTTGAATATAACTGTGGTTAACCTACCAGGTAGTTGATGCTATGCGACAGACTGTTACCAATATGATCGGGACTCTACCACCACAGTTTTTTGCGGTGACTGTTACAACGGTAGGTGTGCCCCCCCATCTGAGAACATAGCAAAAAAAGAGCTGTGATTGGGTTCCTTAGAACCACCGCTGTCTTGGTATTTGCTACAATGCAAGTCATGGAATTTAGTTTGAGTTGCTTGGTGTTGCTCACAGGTGGCTGAAAATCTTGCTCAGCTCATGTATAGTGTTATAATGACGGGATATATGTTTAGGAATGCACAGTTGCGGATAGAGCTGCAGCAGAGCCTGGAGCAGGTTGCTCTCCCTGATAAACAAGAAATAAAGGTAAACTTGTTCCGGTAGCAGCTTGATTTGAATAATTATTTTGGAGCTCAGCCACATAGGACGAGCTCTTTCTCTAGATCTTCTTCATAATTAACTATTACTTGTTCAGCCTAGAGTGGCACATTTTCAGCTGGGAAAACTTCGTTCGACTGCTTTATATACCCAGACAATAGATATGTAAGCAACAGCTTCGTCAGTAAGGAGTGAAGTTACAGTTTAATGATGAACCAATTGACCTTAAGATGGAAAACATGAGATGTAGGGACATTATAAAACTAGAAACCAAAGCCAAGGAAGATTAAACAATATTTAAAAAAAACTAAACTTGGGCTTTCACTAGATGATTGTGCCCATGGTATTGACAGTGTGAGTGGCATGCTATATTGCTAGGTTGTACCATTAGTGAAACTACAGCTTAGTTATATGAGAATTTAGCGTCTGCCTGCACCAGTGGATTACTGTTCTTGGACTTAACTCTAATATATAGAGGACTAAGATAGATTGAGAACATCAAGTACCTGTATCCATAGTTTAATTAGAACTTCTGTCTATTATGTCATATTTGGTTTAAGTTCGTCTATTGTATTCTTGTGCTGTTTATTTATGCGAGGGTCTGCACAGATAAATTTTGGCCATCTTCTCTTTATTTATTTTTCTGTTTGCTGCATTTCAATGTAAAAAAGCTTGCTAAATTAGAGCTACCAGTACATGTTTCCAGGGGAGTCATGGATCCTAGCTAATGCGTTAGACTGCTATTAAGTGCAACTTGCTGTTTCGTTAACTTATCACAAGTTGATTACTGAATGTGGTCAAAATTCATGGATTGGGTGATACATATTTCACTTTTATAAGTTATATCATAAAGATCTTGTTGCAGGATGCCCCTGATTATGCCCCAGGGACACAGAAAAAGGTGTCTGGTGAAGTTATTCGTTGGAATAGCGTCTCTGGTCCTGAAAAGATAGATGCTGTAAAGTACATTGAGTTGCTTGAAGCAGAAGTTGAGGAGTTGAATCGACAGATGGGTAAAACAGGCAGCAGACAAAATGATTTGTTGGAATATCTGAAATCTCTTGAACCCCTAAACCTGAAGGTGAGGATCTCTTAATTTTTGTTTGTTTTCTTTTTAATGAAGTGTCTGTCATTTAGCTTATATCAAATGAATCTGTATGTATTTCCTTAAAAATGATTCTTTCTGTATTCTGTGATTAAATGTAGGAATTGACAAGTACTGCTGGAGAGGATGCTGTATTCGCAATGAACACATTCATAAAGCGCCTACTTGCTGTTTCCGATCCTGCTCAAATGAAGGTTGCTTTACTATTAAACTCAGAATCTTTATCATATCAAGAAGGATTAATAACCAAATAACAAACCGAACTTTGAGGAAAAAATAAACAACAAACTGAACTTTTTTTGTTTACAAACAACAAACCAAACTTTAAAAATTTAGCAAACAACAAACTTACCTCAAATTTTCATTATGTTTGAACGAATTTTTCAATGTTTGAGGAAGTTATTAACTCGTAATAATATTTCCTTAAAATACTTCAACTAATGTTGACTTAATAACTCCCTCAAACATTGAAAAATTCATTCAAACGTAATGAAAATATGAGGAAGGTTTGTTGATTGCTCAAATCCAAAAGTTTGGTTTGTTGTTTGTCAACAAAAAAAGTTTGGTTTGCAGTTTGGTTTTTCCTCAAAGTTCGGTTTTGTACCTTTCAACTATAACTGATCGATTTATTTCTGAAATATCCCTATCCGGGACTATCTTGTGATATAATAATGTTGCAGACTGCTGTAACGGAGAATACTGCACCCGAACTTGCAAAGCTGCTGTATTGGCTAATGGTAGTAGGATACAGCATTCGCAATATTGAAGTCCGATTCGATATGGAAAGAGTTCTTGCTTCTTCTCCAAAGCTTGCAGAATTACCTCCAGGTGAATCCATTTAACTATAACGCTGTCCATTACAGATTAATCAAAAGTTTACGATCAAGCTGGAGCTGGTTACTTCTTGACTTGCATCTGACAGCAAAACAATTTGCTTAGTTCTATCTACTGAGGCTATGTAGATGTATTATTCTTTTTACCATTTTCCTGGGTAGAAATTGTTATCATAGTTTCTTTTTATGATCTCAGACTGCTTAACGGTCGATATTAACTCTGATAAGTTGTGACAATTGTGAATGTTTTGCAATTACTTTATCCTCAGATTTACCACAGTTCTAGTCTAATACCAATTTCTTTATTTCGGACGTTGTCGTCCCTAAACTTCGGTTCCTCAGTGGTGGCCTCCTTGTATACGATAATAGTTCAATTAATTTGCTACGTATTTGGACCTCATGTTTGTACCAAACAAAATCATGGGGATAATTATCCCCAGTACGTTTTTTACTGAAGTCCAAATACATTACGCCTGTAAGCCCAAAATTTGACACATGCTAGGATCCTGCGTGTATCATATAGTTATGATTGGAGTGACAATCGTGTCATTAATCGTGCTGTGTCAATATACGTGTCGTGTCTAAACGGATACGTTTTAAACATGTCTCTAAATGTCACGCGTACACGACACGTTTATTAAACGTGTCACACGACACAATTACGACACGATACGACACGACATGACACGATAACAAAACACAACAGACAAGAAACGACACAATAAGACACGTTTACTGAGTTACTGAGTTAGTAAAACTTATACACGACACGATTAGACACGATATGCCACGGTTATACATGACATGATTAGACACGTTTATACACGATTAATTAATCGTGTTTAAACGTGTGTTTGTCGTGTTTTAGCAGGTTAGATGTGTTTAGACACGATTATTAATCGTGTCTAAATGTATAACAGTTGTTTAGAATCTCTTAGTAGTGTCGTGTCAGAAATTTTAGGATAGCTTAGAATTGACGAGATTCAACAGAATGTATGAGTTCGATGATAAAAATAGAATAAAATAAGAGTACGAGGACGAATTTGGAGATTTAGCATGAGCTTAAGGACAAAATCTAGACTAAATCAAAAATTAAAAAGCATTGGGGTTCAGGGGTAAAATTGTAAAATATAAAAAAGCTTGTCAATTTTTTTCAGTGGATGTGCAGCACAGGCCACAGAGCACTATCGCTTCGTGGTGGAAGGTAACTGATCAACGTCACTGGTCTTCAGTTTCTCCCGCCACTACCAAAACCACCGCCGCGGTCATTAAAATCTGTCTGTTTCCGATCAAGAGGAGCTTAACATGTTTGTACTGCCTCCACCTCTTCCAGCTTGTCTCCCTTCAATCCAGTGCAGTTCTTCTCTGACGCTCCGCCACCACCACCTCATCTTCCAGAGAGCACTCTCTCCTTCGCATCCACAATTCAACTCCAATTCCGCCAGCAATGACTCGCTCTCCACGTCCGACGAATACCTCCACTCCGGCCCCGACGCTGAACCGCAGTATGAAGAAGCGGTCGCAGAGGATGGACAGGAAGAAGAACAAGTCGGAGAAGAAGATACTCTTTCCCTCCAATCCCGCCGGTACGACTTCACTCCCCTCCTTGAATTCCTCTCATCGAGAAGATTCTTATCGGAATCTGAAACCAGTTCCGAGTCGCCGGACACACTTGACCCTGCCGAGTTCCAGCTGGCAGAGTCCTACCGCGCGGTGCCGGCGTCGCTCTGGCACTACCTCCTCAAGAGCGTCTCCGCATCTTCTACCTCAGTAGCGTACGCTCTCGTCTCATGGCTGCAAAGGCACAACCTCTGCTTCTCTTACGAGCTTCTCTACTCAATTCTCATAAACACACTTGGCCGCTCGGAGAAGCTCTATGAAGCTTATCTGCTGTCACAGAAGCAAACTCTAAGTCCTCTAACCTACAATGCGTTGATTGGTGCTTGTGCGAGGAATGACGACCTTGAAAAGGCCTTGAATCTGATGTCCAGGATGCGGCAGGATGGTTATCAATCGGACTTTGTGAACTACAGCTTGATGATTCAATCTCTGATTCGCAGCAATAAGGTAGATTCTTCCATGTTGCGGAAGATCTTCAAGGAAATTGAGTATGATAAGTTTGAGATGGATTCGCAGCTGTTCAATGATGTAATTGTGGGGTTTGCAAAGTCAGGGGATGCAACAAATGCAGTGTACTTCCTAGGCATGGCTCAAGCTTATGGGTTGAGCCTGAAAACAGCAACTTTAGTTTCAGTTATATATGCACTAGGTAATTCAGGTAATACCGAAGAGGCCGAGGCTGTTTTTGAGGAGATCAGAGATGGAGGTCTGAAACCTAGAGCGAGGGCTTACAATGCATTGCTGAGAGGGTATGTCAAGTCAGGTTCTTTGAGGGATGCAGAATCAATTGTATCAGAAATGGAACGAAATAGAGTGATGCCTGATGAACACACTTATGGTCTTCTTGTTGACGCGTATGCAAATGCTGGTAGATGGGAGAGTGCTAGGATCGTGCTGAAAGAAATGGAAGCAAGCAATTTTCAGCCAAATTCATTTGTGTTTAGTAGGATTCTAGCAAGTTACCGCGATAGAGGAGAATGGCAGAGGACTTTCCAGGTCTTGAAGGAGATGAAGAGCTGTGGAGTGCAGCCCGACCTTCATTTTTACAATGTCATGATCGATACTTTTGGGAAGTACAACTGTCTTGATCATGCGATGTCTACCTTTGAGAGAATGCTAAGTGAGGGGATTGAACCAGATAATGTTACTTGGAACACGCTAATAGATTGTCACTGCAAATATGGATGGCATGATCGTGCGGAGGAATTGTTTGAGGAAATGAAGGATAAAGGGTACTCTCCTTGCACTACAACATACAATATTATGATAAATTCTTATGGGGAGCAGCAGAGATGGGACGATGTGAAGAATTTATTTCTGAAGATGAAGAATGAAGGACAGAAGCCTAATGTTGTGACATATACCACCCTAGTTGACATATATGGGCAGTCGGGGAGATTTAATGATGCAATGGAATGTCTGCAGACTATGAAATCAGGAGGTGTGAAGCCATCATCAACAATTTATAATGCCTTAATCAATGCTTATGCTCAAAGAGTATGTCGAAAGTACCTCTTTTATAATCACCTTATTTAAGTGCATCTGTAGCCATTTGATGAGGTTGTTGACGTTCATCTATAATCTTGATAGGGTATGTCCGATCAAGCCGTATATGCATTCAGGATCATGAGAGCAGATGGTCTGAAGCCCAGTCTTCTTGCTCTTAATTCGCTCATCAATGCATTTGGGGAGGATAGAAGGGATGTTGAAGCCTTTACTGTATTACAGTACATGAAAGAAAACGTGAGTCCATTTCAGACGTCAATTAGATTTCATCCATCCTTCATATATGTCGTTGTGACATTGTTCGACTGCAGGATGTGAAACCCGATGTCGTAACTTACACGACACTAATGAAAGCTCTTATCCGCGTGGATAAATTTCAAAAGGTATATATAGCTGCAGATTATCAAGACTGTCAATCTTTTTTTACCATGATCTAATTCTGCTTTGTGGCCTTTTAGGTTCCAGATGCATATGAAGAGATGATTTTGTCGGGCTGCATGCCCGATAGAAAAGCAAGAGCAATGCTACGGTCTGCTCTCAGATACATGAAGCAGACTCTGAAATCAAGGTAAAATGACAACCAGAGATGTCAATTTGTCACCCAAGAAGAAGAAAGATTACATTATTCTCTAGGGGTGTCGAAATTTCCATGGTAATTTAATTTATCGAGGTTTTGATCAATGCAGAACCGTCCCATACAAAGAATCACATGCAAGATTCAAGGTTTGCATTTGATAATAATTGCAGTAGCTTCACCCAATTTTTAGTGTTGCAGAGAATGACCACGTATCCCTCACATCATCAATGTTACGGAAAACTCACGAAACTTGTCATAGCAGCAGCAAATGCTTGTAAATTGGAGTCAGTAAATTAAGGGTAAACCTCAGGATCTTTACTTGATTATCATTAATTAATAATTTGATATGTAAGTTTTGTATTTTAAGTTCAATTTTAATTACTACTTGGCAACTTTTAAGGGTTGGGATACAGCTGTAAATGGAAGGAACCTGCAGCACTTTGGATACTTCAAACCATTCTCACTAATTGCAGTAACAAACCTTCTCCACAATGATAGGTTTTACCGAAGAGAATCACAGGTAAACTAAGGTTCTTGATAATGTCTCATAAAACTACATTGCAGAAGAAAAGGATTTCAACAGTTAAGATTTTCATGACATCATCTTCAATGAGGTAAAAACCTCAGTAATACATCTTAAGATTTCGATGTAAGTCTCATTTCCAATCCTCACACCTACTGGAACCTGATGATGAGTTTACCGACGCATTGGTGGAGCACCACCACCACCTCTACCTGGCGGACCCCCTCGGCCTGTGGTCTGACCCTGTAAAAACAGGTCGCCATTGGTTAATTAGAGGGCATTATCTCGTCTTCTATCCTAACAAATTACTAAATAAACCAAAAAATGCATATAAAAATTAGTCGAGTTTTAACCAAAGAGTGATATACTTACCCTAGCTCGCATTGCAACGGCTCTACCCCTCCCACCAACTCCAAGTGCTGAGCTTTTGCCCTTCAGCAATTCAAGGGAGTAGACAAATGTGAGGAAAAATGGGATATACAAAATAGGTAAGTCATTTTACTAAGAAGCAACTTTTTTTTTTTACCTTGATTCTGGACTCCAGGCGCTTGAACATTGGAGCGTTCTTTAACATATCAGGTATAACCATGAATCTATGGAAAGAAAATGCAACAAAGTTCAGACATTTGTGGTAGGTATCTATTGAGGAATCTAACATTTTTACAGAGATGGATGATTAGACACTATAAGGGTGCATTAGTTTGTAAGTTAGCCACCTGACTTTGCTCCCTCGAATGAATACATGCTCAAGCTGTGAGACTTTCCCATCCTGGAAACAAGAAGAAAGTTCACATTCAAGAAATTGACCCATCGATTCTGCTGCATAATGAGCATATGGAAACTAGCACATTAAGAAAAATCAGCACCCAACAAGAAGTTCCATCGACCTAGGATTTCTGATACTATTGATTTGGAGTATTTTCACTTATTTTGAAATGTAAACCATCAATTCCTCAATCTCACAAGCCCAGTTTCACACAGGCACCAGAAAATTATCTATTTCAAAGGTCTAGCAATTTGATCTAAACCAAATTCAATAGACTGGAGCTGAATTCTCGCCCATGAAACAAACATCGCAATCGAAGCAAAAATATATCGATTACAGTCAGCGAACTAGCTTCTCAGGGTATACATTCTTCCAAATTCAATACGCCGAATTGAAACGTCGGTCAGAGAATCAGGAACGAACTAGTACCTCAAACTTCATAATCTCTTAGTGTATGACTAAATGTACTGTTTGAAAGATCTACCTATGTCCCCAGTCTTTTACTAACCTTAATAACAAGCAAATATTTTGAGGCGGAGCTTTACATATACCCTTCAGTTTCACATTACCAACGGAAAACGAAGAACAATGACGGTACCTTAGCAGTGTAGGTGATATTCTCGAGCTGGCAATTCCAGTTATCTTCGCACTCGATCATACTCCCTCTGTATAGCTCCCCGCTTTTGAGCTCAACAGTAACGATGTGTCCGGACGCCTCATGGAGAAGCTTCACTGGAATCCCCAAGCTCCTACTCATGGCTCCGAATAGTTGCAGAATACCGCGATTCTCTCCGTCTGTCACTCCCCCTCAATCTCTAAAACCCTAAAAACGGAAGAGACGACGAGCTTTCTAAAGGTAAGGAAGATTGCTCTGGAATATGACCGAGCTGTTTGCTGGTCCGGCTCGGGTCATTTCCCCCACGAATTGACCCGATACAGACCGTATATAATTGAAAAAGGTTTTGGGCCCAGGGAAAACATTGGGCTTCTGTTCAGCCTACAAATAGTGTTGGGCTTTCTCATTTCGGCCCAACATAGGAACTCGCATCTATTATATTATTTATTTATTTTTGTTTGGAAATAATGGGTGAAGTATTTTATGTTATCATCGTCGTGTCATGAATGAGTGTGAAGAAACTAGCGGCTCTTGGAAATCATAGACAGTCAACTTTATGTGGACTTTATTTATATTATGACAACTTGTTAAGCATATATGATATATATAAATAAGATGGCTTATTATATTTTTGTAATTATTATATCAGTTTTTGGCCACATTTATTTGATTAAGATTGTAATGAGTGAATATATTAATTTTAAAAATAACCTTCTAGATAGTTTTAATATAATAAAGGGAAAACTGTCAAACTGATACCCGAACTTGACACTGATTAGCAAGTAGGTACTTGATTTTTTTTTGTAGCAACGAAGTAGTCAATCTTATTAAAATAAGCAAATAGTTACCTACCGTTAATAATAAACGGAAAATATTACGTGAAGAACAAACATGTACCTGAACTTACACGAATGAGCAAGTAGGTACATGAATCGATTCAAAAATCGGTTTAGAATCGGTTCAGTCTAACCACTTCATTTTTTTATAAAAGAAATAGATTTTATATTCCAAACACATGCATGACTCAACTCTAGACATTCTCAGAGTGTTCCTTGATGCACCGAACCACTTCATTTTTTTATAAAAGAAATAGATTTTATATTCCAAACACATGCATGACTCAACTCTAGACATTCTCAGAGTGTTCCTTGATGCACCGAGAACGTCTGGAGTTGAGTCATGTATGTGTTTGGTATATAAATCATAATTTTTTTTATAAAAAAATTAAGTGGTTCGGTTGAACCAGGATCGAACCGAGTCAAGTACCTACTTGCTCATTCGTGTAAGTTCAGGTACATATTTATTTTTGGTCAAAAAAAAAGGTACATATTTATTTCTCATGTGATATTTTACGTTTATTCTTAACGAAAATTATCGATAGGTATCTATTTACTTATTTAAGAAAGTTAGTCAACCTATTTAAAAAAAAAAAAATCAGGTACGGCTGATTTTCACTATAATAATAAAGCGCATATCCCGAAGTTGTACTACCAAATCGTGTCGGGCCGTGAGTGGTGGAGTTCACCGGTGGTTTATCAAACTATAAATGGGCCTACTTAAAAGAAAATGGTCTCTATCACGAAGATAAAATACATTACATTTACCTCCTCAAATATTCCCGCCTTTTTCTATTATCGAAATTCCCGTTCCACAATAAATAAATATTTAATTATAATTTTTTTCATAATAATATCACTGTTTTTAATTATTTTATGTATTTCCATAGAGTAAAGTGATGTTCAATTTTTCAAAACAATAAAAAATAAAAAAAAGTTCATCTCGTATTCTGCTAAAAGAAAAAAAGGAAAAAACTGTCAAATGGATCATAAAAAATGGAGATGAATGACAGTCAAATAGATTAATGGGCTCCTAGAAATGTGAACCTCAATCAATCGTCTCCTCTATATACTCTTCTTATAACTATCCTCCAAGTACGCTCTCCTCTATCTTGTCTCTCACGCATTCTTCCCTTCCTCTCTCGCCATGGATCCCTACAAGGTGCTTCTTCTTCATCCTCTGCTTTTAATTTCTATGTTTTTTTTTTCTGATTGGTTCAGCAACTTCATCCTTTACTTCGGTTTTGTGACTCTGACTTCGGTTGGTTGTGCAGTACCGGCCATCGAGTGCTTTCAACTCACCCTTCTTTACCACCAACTCCGGTGCTCCAGTCTGGAACAACAACTCGTCATTAACTGTTGGAACCAGAGGTATTTGATTATGCTACATGCTGATTGAGCTTTGAATGAGCTATTAACTTTGAATTTCCAAGTGCTTTGACTATTACGATTTCTGAAGTAGATTCGTCTGCGGACTGCGGTTGACCTTTTCAGCTCAGTGCTTAAATCGGATTGAAATCTGTAACTAGTGCATAGAAGTTTCTCTCCTTTATCCAATCAATTGACTGCGCAGTGGATTTACCAGTGCTTCATTTGGTATCTGACTATGTCAATTCTTTTATATGCTCAAACCAGTACTCTGAAGATGATAGTTCGTCTGATTATGTAGTTTATGTCTTGCATTGATTGGTTTTCAATGTTAAAAAAGGCTTTAATTTTTAATGATAGAAAATGAGGTATCTCAGATTTTAGTAATCAATTTCAACAGTGTCATCAAGAAAAACTATCCTGGTGTATTCCATTCCAAAAGAAGATTGCAAACTGTTGGGATAATACTAGGGTAGTCCGTAGTTCAGTTAGCTTATAACCGGGCCGTGTCCTCAATTTTGCTGTTAATGTTTTCTTCTGAATCAATTTACCTTCTCAAATAATGAATTTTTTTAGTCATTTTGTTCAATTGGTTAGTATAAATTCTGGATTTTTTGTTCTCCATTTTATGAAGAAGACAATGCAACAGTTGAAATAGATGGGTCCAGTAAATATGTTCTCCTTTCTAGAGATGTCATTGGAAGAAAAGGGGGCTAAATCCCCTTTTTAGGCAAGAAATTATCAAAGGAAATGTTCCTATCTACTAAAGAGAACAATAATAGATATCTAGACTAGAGAGGTCATTACTGAATTAAGTAAAAGGACATCCTCATTCTGCATAGTGTACGTGCTGTAGTGTAGAGATTGGAGTGTCTATTTGCACATGTAATTCGCATCTCAGAGTATACAGATCATTTTCAAAAATGCAGAAATATAGTATTGTTTATCTCAAATTTTGGAGTACAGGAGTATGCATCTAAAGCTTTACTCTATTTGATAGGTCCAATTCTCCTTGAGGATTATCATCTGGTGGAGAAACTCGCCAATTTCGACAGGGAGAGGATCCCAGAGCGTGTGGTTCACGCCAGGGGAGCTAGTGCAAAGGGATTCTTTGAGGTTACTCACGACATCAGTGGCCTTACCTGTGCCGATTTCCTTCGGGCACCTGGAGTTCAGACACCTGTAATTGTTCGGTTTTCCACTGTTATCCATGAACGAGGCAGTCCTGAAACCCTAAGAGACCCACGTGGTTTTGCAGTGAAGTTTTATACCCGAGAGGTGAGTTTAAAAATAGTTTTATATCAGTTGGAAATCTCAGATTATGCTTATGCTTGTGATGAGTGACTGCTTGGACTATTTGTTTATTTTTTGAAGTATACCCCAGGCCCAGTTTGTAGGTATAAAACTATAGCCCTACTAGCCCCATTTAGCTATGTGAAGGGCCTTAAAATATTCTTGATGAAAGAAATTATGTTCTTGCCTTTTGCCGGTTCAAAAACTTATGTTGGATTGAATCCAGTATTTTTTTTTGAAGCTCTGTGTAGTGAGTTTTCTCTAGTTCCCTCTGATTAGGATCTCTATTTTGAAATCCTCCATGTATGTTGAATGACAAATATTCTAGTCTGATTCCTGCTCATACATTCAATGATTCAAGAAGAGCAGAAGTTTGCTATTGCTCGTCTTTTGTCATATGTTTAGTTATTTTTATGCAGGGTAATTTTGATATGGTGGGAAATAACTTTCCGGTCTTCTTTATCCGTGATGGTATGAAATTCCCCGACATGGTCCATGCACTTAAACCGAACCCAAAATCCCACATCCAAGAAAACTGGAGGATCATGGACTTCTTCTCTCACCACCCTGAGAGCCTCAACATGTTCACTTTCCTTTTCGATGACATTGGCATCCCACAAGACTACAGGCACATGGAAGGTTCTGGGGTTAACACTTACATGTTGATCAGCAAAGCTGGAAAAGCCCATTATGTGAAATTCCACTGGAAACCAACTTGTGGAGTCAAGAGTCTTCTAGAGGAGGAGGCTATTAAGATTGGAGGAGCAAACCACAGCCATGCCACTCAAGACCTTTATGATTCAATTGCTGCCGGAAATTATCCTGAATGGAAGCTCTTCATCCAAACTATTGACCCTGATCATGAAGACAAGTTCGACTTTGACCCTCTTGATGTCACAAAGACATGGCCGGAGGATATTGTACCTCTACAGCCTGTTGGGCGAATGGTCCTGAATAAGAACATTGATAACTTCTTTGCTGAGAATGAGCAGCTTGCTTTTTGCCCTGCTATTGTGGTTCCTGGTATTTATTATTCAGATGATAAGCTGCTCCAGACCAGAATCTTTTCCTATGCTGATACTCAGAGGCATCGACTTGGACCAAACTATCTGCAACTTCCAGCTAATGCCCCTAAGTGTGCTCATCACAACAATCATCATGAAGGTTTCATGAACTTTATGCACAGAGATGAGGAGGTAATATTTTAGTCCAGATCATAACTATTTAAACTAATTGGAGAATGATCCAAAGAAAAATGTCATGAATGTGCATAATGTGGTGACTGCGTACCCTATACTGCAGGTCAACTACTTCCCTTCGAGGTATGACCCTGTTCGCCATGCAGAGAGGTACCCGGCTAATCCTGCTATCTTGACTGGAGGCCGTGAAAGGGTAAGTTATTTCCATCTTCTACTTATTTTATTGTGGTAAAGTCACAACAATGGGCTCAACATGAATAATTGTTTAATCAAGTGGGTCAAAGATGTTAGGATCAAACAACAATCAATAATAAAGAACACACCTAGGATTGAGGAAGAACACTTAGGATTTTTAGAGAGGAAAGGAAGGGAAGCCAAAACAGATTTTTTTGTGGTAACACTCAAGTGAGCAACCTCCACACGGTTTATCATGATATTATTGATGACGGTTACTGTTACAAAATACGTATACAGGAGAAATACAGTACAGTACAGTATAGCCTATTGGTTGAACAGCGAGAAGCGTACATTAATACATAATTGACCATTACATATCAATCAGACTACAATACCTAACAATTCTCTCACTTGGAGACTGATTCCATCACCAAAACAACACACATATTTTCTTAGCATCATCATTAATACCTTCACCGCACCATCTATAGTAACATAACTACAGAAGACCAACCAAGGTTTTGCACAACCCCAGTTTCCCAACATCAACACATTTTGTCAACATGTCTGCTGGATTCTTTGCACCCTCTATCTTCTCTAAACACAAGTAGCCTTCTTCCACTGCACTGCGAGTGAAATGATACCGTCTTCTAATGTGCTTAGTCTTAGAATGATAGACTGGATTATTCACCAACTGTATGGCACTCTGGCTATCTGAATATAGAATCTTCTCATTCTGCTTCTTGCCCAACTCTTCCAGATAATCTGCCAACCATATAATCTCCTTCCCAGTTTCAGCTATTGCCACATACTCAGCCTCAGTAGATGAAAGAGCAACACATTTCTGAAGCCTGGACATCCAACTCACTGCAGTACCACCTATGGTGTAGATGTATCCGGATGTGCTCTTGCTAGAGTCTACATCTCCACCAAGATCAGCATCCACAAAACCCTGCAGAATCACTTGGTCTTTGCAAAAACAAAGTGAAGTACTGGATGTACCTTTCAGATATCTTAGAAGCCACTTCACAGCTTCCCAATGCTCTTTACCCGGATTGGCCATGTACCTGCTAACCACACCCACTGCATGTGCTATGTCAGGTCTTGTACAGACCATAGGATACATCAAACTCCCAACTGCTGAAGCATATGGAACCAGTGCCATCTGGTCACGTTCTTCAGCTGTCTTGGGTGACTGCCCCTTTGACAATTTTATGTGATTTGCCAAAGGAGTAGTCCTGGGCTTAGCATCAGTCATCCTGAATCGGGTCACTACCTTCTCAATGTACTGCTCCTGGGATAGACTTAAGGTGCCAGCAGATCTATCCCGAGATATTCTCATCCCAAGAATCTGCTTCGATGCACCCAAGTCTTTCATCTCAAACACAGAAGACAAACTTGCCTTCACACTGTTTATCTCTCTCATACTGGATCCTGCAATCAACATATCATCCACATACAAGAGTAGAAATACATAAGAATCAGTGTATTTCTTGAAATAACAGCACTGATCCTTTTCACTCCTACAAAAGCCACTCTTGATCATGAAGGAGTCGAACTTCTTGTACCATTGCCTCGGTGCCTACTTCAACCCATACAAGCTCCTGTTGAGCTTGCACACCATGTGTTCCTTGCCTGGAACAACAAATCCTTCTGGTTGATGCATATAGATCTCCTTATCAAGATCTCCATGTAAAAATGCTGTTTTTACATCCATTTGCTCAAGATGCAAATTTTCAGAAGCAACAATACTCAATAGAATCCTGATAGTAGTTAATTTCACAACAAGAGAAAATATTTCAGCATAATCAATACCTTTCCTTTGTGAATACCCTTTAACTACTAACCGAGCCTTGAACCGTCTTTTGCCATCTGGTTCAGCCTTGATCCTGAACACCCACCTATTCAACAAGGCTCTTTTCCCTACAGGCAATTCAGTCAACAACCACGTGTCATTCTTCTCAAGTGAGCTCATCTCATCATCCATGGCTTGCTCCCACTTGGGTTTTTTACAGGTTGTCCGATAGTGGCCTTTCTCTCCACAATTCCAACAAACCACGTTGGCTTTGTTCGGAGATTTTCCTCTAATCTTTGATTTTGATTGACCATGTTGATTTTGGCCCTTCGAATTGCTTCTCCCCCTTCTGTCCACACTGAGAGCACTACCCGATGAATCTCCCACTTCGCGTTTGCGAATACTTTCACTGAGAACAACATCTCGGATTTCATCGAATTTCAGTTTCTCAGAACCACGGGAACTACTAATTGCAGCAACAATAGTATCCCAAGACTCGGGCAGAGATGACATCAAAATCAAGGCTTTAATTTCATCTTCGAAGTGAATCTCCACAGAACTCAATTGACTCACAATCATATTAAACTCGTTGATATGATCAGCAACAGATCCACTTTCAGACATCTGTAAATTGAACAATCTACGCATCAAATATACCTTGTTCATAGCCGATGGCTTTTCATACATATTTGACAGCGCCTTCAACAGACCGGACGTAGTATGCTCCTTGACGATGTTGAACGCCACGTTCTTCGACAAAGTTAATCGGATCATACCTAGGGCCTGACGATCTTTCAGCTTCCACTGATACTCTGTCATGGAATCCGGCTTCACCCCGATCAAGGGTTCGTGAAGATCTTTCTGGTAGAGACAATCTTCAATCTGCATCTTCCAGAAACCGAAATCGGATCCATCAAACTTCTCGATTCCAAACTTCGAACTCTCCATCTTCAATGATCGTGTTGAATCTCCTTAGCTCTGATACCAATTGTTAGGATCAAACAACAATCAATAATGAAGAACACACCTAGGATTGAGGAAGAACACTTAGGATTTTTAGAGAGGAAAGGAAGGGAAGCCAAAACAGATTTTTTTGTGGTAACACTCAAGTGAGCAACCTCCACACGGTTTATCATGATATTATTGATGACGGTTACTGTTACAAAATACGTATACAGGAGAAATACAGTACAGTACAGTATAGCCTAATCAATCATAATTGACCATTACATATCAATCAGACTACAATACCTAACAAAAGACACCCTAATCATTTGATTCCTGAAATTGAAAAGCTTATTGTACTTAGCCATGTACATGATATCAATAGTTTCTGGATCTAGATGAGTCTTCTTCTTCTATTTTTTGCTGCATTAAATGAATTGATTTTCTGTTTTGGTTGGAGCAGTCTATCATCCCCAAGGAGAACAACTTTAAGGAACCTGGACAGAGATACAGATCCTGGACTCTAGACAGGTACACTTACGTTTTCAGTCTTCTCCATATCCATTATCATGTGTGTGTGTTTTTCACAAAACAATATGAATCAATGATCCTATCTCCAGGCAAGAAAGGTTTATCAAACGTTGGATCGATGCTCTATCTGATCCAAGGATCACGCATGAGATTCGCAGCATCTGGGTCTCATATTGGTCACAGGTGAGTCAAATTCACGGAGTCTGACGACATCTACTAATTGTGATTATACCATAAGAATTTGTAAAAAATATCTCCTTTAATGTTCAAAGTACTGCTCTAACCTGGGTTTCTGGTTCAGGCTGATAAGTCCTTGGGTCAGAAGCTTGCTTCTTCCCTAAACGTTAGGCCAAGCATATAAAGGGCTGCAGAGGATGGGGCATGATGGTGAGTCTTCAATTGTTGGAAAAGTATGAAAAACTACCAAGTATGGTTGTTCTAATCCTTTAATGCTGCAGTGCTTCAAACTACTATATGTATCCACTCTATGGAATAATGCCCAATTGGATGTGCATGCTATTGTGCTGCTCATGTTCACATATTCAACTTGTTATATCATTTGACCAAAAATATAACTTGTTATATCAATTCATAATTGAATTATAAGGTTCATATTGTGTACATTTAATATTTTCGGCAGGGAAAACATTCCTTGGCTAATAATTAAGCCAATCATGTTAGGTTTATTTTTTTAAAATGATGATAGGAACATATATATATATATATGTGTGTGTGTTGATCTTCATTGGCTAGACAAGGTTGGTGAGACGGTCCTCTTGGCCCTTCATTGACCATTTTAAATGCAAATTAATTATTTTATGGGGAATTAGATATAGTTTTCACTAAACTAAAATTTCCAATAATCACCTTCACCGCATATCACCATAATATGTTGGGTGTTTGTGTTGAATTATGGGGTGATAATTGTTTTAAAATAAAATATATATTTGAAGTATCACATTATTGTTATTGCTATTGCTAGTGCTATTGCTATCTAACAACCCAAATGGAAGAGGAACCAGTCAGCAGTCAGCACCAAAGCAAGTCAAGTTCTCTTTTTAGTTGCCCACTTATTTTTCCGATGTGATTTAAGACTTTTTCTCCTTTCTACACATTTCTAGGTGTATTTTCTTTCCTTTTTTTTTTTATTTATAACATATATTTGTATTTTCTAGCTCTATAGTCTGGATTGGATAAATGCACCCATTAACTATTTTATATATATAGTCATTTATAACATATTTTAGTTGTTTTATTTTAATATATTTTTTGTTGGCAAATTTTTTTATTTTATTTTAATAATTCAATAACGTGTATATAAACAAGAATCATATAATATTATGATATAGTGCAAGATATGTATTTCTAAATATAATTCCAACTTAGATAAATAATATTTTGTTTAAATTATAGAGAAACTCACGTAATAATAATAACAATAACGCATTGAACTATACACAAGAATCTCTAACAAGACTAATCTCCATTGTTCTGTATCGGTCCCAAACAAATATTATTATCATTATTTATTTATAACCGAAATTATTTTTCCTTAGCCCACCAACCCAAACCAATGACTCTATGTCTTCCTCCTTCCTCCTCAACGGCGGCCATGTCCGATTTCAGTCCAAACTTCGGTCTCCACAAGATACGGAGAAAGGGACGATCTCGCCTTGCCTTCGTCTTCACTTCATTGGTACTCTTCACCTTTGCCTACCTCCGCGCTTCCTCCATTGCCGCCGCTATCTCCGGTGATGGTTCATCTGTTTCTGCTCTCTGGATGCCACCGTTCGCTGATCACGATCCCCTCAACCGCGCCATCGTAGAGCCTGAATCAAACCGTACCCGCCACGACTCCTTGATCGTGATCCAGCGGGTGGAACTGGAGACAGTGATCAATCAGTCACCTTCAGTCGCAGGCTCTGACGGCCTTAATCGCACTGGCCAAGGACCTGGCGCTTTAGTCCAAGCTGCCGCCTCCGTACTCCTCCCTGGCTGGGAGGTCCTCGTCGTGGTGCACCAGGAGAGCAGACTCACTCCAGATCCGGCTCTCACCGACGGCTTCTCCTGCCTGTTCAAGAACAATATCACCTCTCCCGCCAGGTTCGCCGGAGTTCTACCTTCGCCGTATCGACCGACGTTCCTATGCGGTTTCCCACCGAGCCTTCGCAGCCAGCGGCCGTACCAACAGCCACTCCTGACGCGTTCTCCGTCGGAGACAAGCATTCTCCGTCGGACACCGGAGCTGCTCCTCTGGAAATTTATGGCGTATGAATCGTTCTCAACTGAAGCCGACGTTGTCGTTTTCTCCAAAGGTTTGAACAATCGACAGGGAATAAATCAACACCCAGAAACCTTCAACTGCATATTCTTTGTCGGCGACTATTCCGCCGTTAACGCTGTCAGAACCTCCGTCACTCATTCCTCCCAGGAAGTGTTCCGGTGCCCCCACCCAGTGCTGACGCCCTCACCGTCTGCCACCACCACCGACGTCAGAGTCTCTATCGAAATTGCACGCGACAAGCGCGTCATGCCAACCACGGCGTACTACAAACCCCGGCAGATCACGTTAGCAGAAGACTCCCCAAAGTTGCTAGCGTGCGCCGCTAGCATGGTTTACAACGTGGCCAAGGTCTTAAAGGAGTGGATCGTCTACCACTCGAAGATCGGCGTCAAACGTTTCATTTTGTACGATAACGGCAGCGAAGACAACCTAACCTCCATTGTTGAGGATCTCAACCACGAGGGGTACGACGTTCGTACGGTTTACTGGCCGTGGGCGAAGACTCAAGAAGCAGGCTTCTCACACGCCGCCGTATCATCCAACCAATCATGTACGTGGATGTTGTTTCTCGACGTGGATGAATTTCTATACGCGCCGCCGTGGCTCAACCGTACCTCGCCGTCCGATCAAATGATCCAGTCCGATCTCCTACCGTCTATCTCTTCACCAATATCACCCCGAATCGGCCAGGTCTCCATTCGTTGCTACGAGTTTGGTCCATCTGGCCATAGGACCCACCCGGCCGATGGTGTGATCCATGGCTACACCTGCAGAAGACGGCACGCGCGGCGGCACAAGTCCATGGTTTTATTAGAGGCGCTCCATGAATCGTTGGTTAACGTGATTCACCATTTTACGTTAAAACCTGGGTTCAGAACGCATCATTGGGGTCTCGAGAATGGTGTGATTAACCATTATAAATATCAAGCGTGGCCCGAGTTTAAGACCAAGTTCAGAAGGAGGGTTTCAGCTTACGTGGTTGACTGGACACAGACATTGAACCCCATGTCCAAGGACCGCACCCCCGGTCTCGGGTTCCAGGCCGTTGAGCCTGAGGATTGGTCGGAGAGGTTTTGTGACGTGACCGATGATCGACTCAAGAGGCTGACATGGCGGTGGTTGGGAGTGGAATCGAACACGACAAAGGGTGGAAGTGGAAGAGTTGCATGGAAGAGATCTTTGCATGATGTTTCACGTGCGTACGTACGGTGATCATACGCCACGGTCGTCTTCTGAATCGTCAAGTTTAGAGATTCTTCTTAGATTTCTTGAGCATCAATTCATCTGTCAACAATGGAGTTTTACACTCAAAGACATCTCTGACTGCTCATCCTCAAAACTCTAAACGACAGAGAGTTAAGACATGGCAGAGGACAACAACTGCAGCAACAACAACGACACTTAACCCTAGATCGGACAAGGGTGGAGATGATTGCAGTAACAGGAAAGAGATGTTCGTTATTGTCGGAGGAGAAGGGCTTTGGGATAAAGTAGATTCAGTGGGGAAGTTGTTACGTAGGTTCTGCATGGCGGAGAAGATAATAAAAGTTATCTGAAAATTTGGATGCTCCGGGTTGACGAACAAAGCCCCCCAAACGAATAAAATTTATTGTTTTTGAGCCTTTTTGTATTACGTGATTGTGCACCGGGTGCACCTAAAACTAGTTCCGTTTCTTCGTAGTTTTCTTTGTAATTTCAGTTATGTTATTGAAGATGTGTGCACCGGGTGTATAAGTTAGCGGTCTAAAAAAATTAATTTTGACTGATTTAAGGCCATTTTGAGGGGCATGTCTGGAGACCGGGTGCACCCAAATATTCTATTTCGTATAGTTATTGCTATTTTTTAGTTGGGGTTTAGCCTTTTGGTCCTTAAAATCTGCCAAATTTATATTTTTCCCAAAACTCTAATTTTCTCAAAATTAATCATAAACTCTTTTCAACGATTACTTTGATCCACAACTCTAACTTTCTCCAATTAAACCCTTAAAGTCTGACTAGTCACTATTTTCATCCTCAAACTCTAACAAATTACTCCTTCCATCCCCAAACTCTAACAAATTACTGTTTTCATACTCAAACTCTATTTTTCTCTTATTTGATCCTCGAACTCTGACCAATTACGATTTTCATCCACAAACTCTATATATCTCCTATTTGATCCTCGAACTCTGACTAACTACTGTTTTCATCCACATACTCTATTTTTATCTACTTTGATCCTCGAGCTCTAACCAATGACCGACTCATCCCAGAACTCTATATTTCTCTAATTTGATTCTCGATCTCTAACTAATGACTACCTTCATCCCCAAAATCTATCTTTCTCTAATCTAATCCTCGAAACATTCAGTATCGAGCCGCACGGTAATAACGTGATGCCTTCCCTTGTCAATGCCCGATCTTTTATCCAAATCATCGAAGAAACTACCCAGAGTTGGGTGTTTTTTCCTTGAACAGTATTCATCTGTCAACAATGGAGTTTTAGACATCTCAGACTACTTATCCTCAAAACTAGAAAACAGAGAGTTCGGACATGGCAGATGATAATAACTGCAGCAACAACGACATATAACCCTAGATCGGACAAGGGTGGAGATGATTGCTGTAACAAGAAGAAGAGAAGTTCCTTCATGTACAGGTCCTCTGCAAAACAGCTACATGTTTGGTAATTAACTGTCAACAATGGAAGACGACAGCAACAACGATATTAAACCCTAGATCGGACAAGGGTGGAGATGATTGTTGTAACAGGAAAGAGATGTTTGTTATTGTCGGAGGAGAAGAGCTTTGGGTTAAAGTAGCTTCAGTGGATGTTACGTAGATTCTGCACGAAGGAGAAGACAATAAAAGTTGTCTGGAAATTTGGGTGCTCCGGGCTGACGAACAAAGCCCCCCAAAAGAATAAAATTTATTGTTTTTGAGCCTTTTTTGTATTACGTGATTGTGCACCGGGTGCACGTAAAACTGGTTCCATTTCTTCGTAATTTTCTTTGTAGTGTTAGTTTTGTATTGAAGATGTGTGCACCGGGTGTATAAGTAAGCGGTCTAAAAAAATTGATTTTGATTGATTTAAGGCCATTTTGAGGGGCATGTCTGGAGACCGGGTGCACCCAAATATTCTATATTGTTTTAGTTTCCATTATTTAATCGGGTTTTTGTCTTTTTGGGCCTCAAAATCTGGCAAAATTTATATTGCTGCCCAAACTTTAATTTCTCAAAATTAATCATTAAACTCTTAAGAACGATTACTTTGATCCACAACTCTATCTTTCTGCAATTAAACCCAAAACTCTGATTAATTACTGTTTTCATCCGCAAACTCTATCCAAATACTGCTTCCATCCTTAAACTCTATTTTATCATATTTGATCCTCCAACTCTAACCAATTACTGTTTTCATACCCAATTCTATTTTTCGCTCATTTGATCCTCAACTTTGAATAATTACTGCTTTCATCCCCAAACTTTACATATTTTCCATATGATCCTCAATCTCTAATTAATGACCGCCTCATCCCAAAATTCTATCTTTCTCTAATCTAATCCCCGAAATCTGAGCACTTACTATTTTCATCGCCAACTCTATATTTATCCAGCTTGATCCTCAAACTCTGATTAACAACTATTTTTATCCCGAAACTCTATTTTCCTATATTATGATCCTCAAACTCTGACCAGTCATCACTTTCATCCTCAAACTCTATCTTTCTCTATTTGATCATCAAATTCTGACTGGTCACTGTTTTCATCCCCAAACTCTATATTTGTCTAATTTTATCCTCGAAAGAGAGACCCCAACAACCAATACACTTTATTTTTCTCTTTTTTTTTGGCATACCAAAACACTTTACTAAGAAAGATTCATTCTAATTTCTATTAGTCAGTCACTGAAACAGACATGGCCAAGTTGATTTATTGTGTCTCTCACTGTACACAGAAGCGAGTAGTAGTTATACTCTGCCCAAGAAATTATGGTGCTATAAAAAATCCTGCTTTCCCATATAGATAGATGGATGGATGGACAGAGAGAGGGATGGTTATGGTTTTTATAAGTTGATGCATTTAATCGGCTTCAAGTTCGGCACCAAATTGTTCCAGCCTTTGTGCATCCTCTTCTAAATCTCGAACCAGAGAATGGTTCACACTTCCATCATCCTCCGATGCATGAACTTGCCTCCCTCCAAACCTGAACAAAGACTTCATTCATTATCATATTTACCATTACCAAAGTTAGGCTAAGCTAAGACGATTTATCGTCATTCTCATTAGCCTCATTAGCGAAAGAGACAGGGATGAAGAAATACCATCTTCCATTCATCACTTCTATGCACTTTTGAGCATCTTTCCTGTCCTTAAATCTCACCAAAACCACTCCTTGTGGGTGATTTTCACAAACCTGAAAAACACAGGGCATTAACATATGTACTGATTGCTTCAAACGGTTACCATTTTGCCTAAAAGGATCACTAAAGAAAGTGTAATTAGGTATTCTAATTTGAGGAAAGATGCAATAATTAGCAAATTCATATATGTTTGATAAGAGTAGCGACCATGAGGGTCCAATTACCTTTACTGAATCCACTGGACCAAGCTTTGCACATTCCTCTTGAACGTCTTCTTGCAGCTCTCCTTTCAAATTTTCATCAGCCTACATTGTTGCCGGTAGGAGTTTTGAAATACGAACAAGACCATATATTTCCAATAACACTTTTATGTTTACCAGCTTCTTTTAGAATCTATCATCACCAAAATAAAACTGCCCAAATAATATTCCCTTTGGGGTGGGGTTGGGGGGTCGGGGTGGGGTGGGGTGGGGGGGAGATCTAACCAAATAAATTACAATAGGATTAGCATATGTTATTATCACATTGGATAGTAATTAAACAATCAACAAGGGGAAGACACTGAAGTAAAAAGTATTGGGATGGATTAAAGAGCCAATTGCTCCAACAAATCCATGAGGAAAGGTGAATTAATCAGTTATTGCAGAGTTTTAATCATTCTGATCAAGATTTACAGAACATTACTAAATTACCCTCATTTCAGTAGGAGCGAACATGTATCGGAGAACGACAGTTGCTGGTACTGACAGCTTTGCATCATCCCTTCCACCTGCCACACAAAAACAATCATATCCTGTGTTTTTCACATCTGATGTTTAAAACACAAGTAAATGACGCTGATATCTGACACTAAAAATATATATCCAAAGCGCTTTTCAAGCACAAATTTGCACAGAAGATTGGAAGAAGGGATTTAGTTCCATCAAAATTTGTGAATGGTTACCCCAGCCAAGCATTCTATCTTCCACCTTCTTGAGCTTCTTTTTCTTCTTGTTGTCGGCCTGCTTCGATATAAACTTGTCCCCTGCATCAAAGAAAACAAGCTCAGGAAAAATACTTACCACAATTGATGTCAAAACCGTCTCACTTGAAAAACACAATCTGTCGAGAATGAATCACCTTTTTGCTCAAACTTAGCTGGAGTGACAGACATAATCGTCTTATCACCAGGTCGGAAAGGTGCGCCATCTAAAATTTTTATTGCCAGATCAACAGATGGCTCCTAAAATGTGCATTTTCAAACAAACCCATCATAACCAACTGCACTGGTAAGCATGTCAATGCAATAAGGGAAGCAGGATTTGATCAATAGTGATAGTTTTATTAAGTGTCACATTAGCAAATGACAAAGGGAACCCAGAAACAATATACCACTGGTAAAGTAAAATATATACTTATTGGGGAGAGTCCATCTATTTGTTTACCCTTTTCATTAGAAGTACAATACAACTTTTATGTGAACCCAGGCATAAATTAACAGAAGGGGAGAACTAAACCGGATTTTTTTTTTACTTAAGGCAGCAAAACAAATAAATCAATCATCTTCTCTGGGAATGGGACTCTGGCAAGTCAGGCACTCTAGTTCTCCTGGCTATACAACAAATTTAAAGTGTATGTATGCGGACAATATGAAGTCAATATTACCTTCAAAAAGGAAACGAGGGCATCCCCCTTTTTCCTTCCCGTTTCTTTGTCTACATAAATTTTTATCCTAGGCATTTTTGTTTCTGGGTCCTGCAACAGTGCACAATGCAAGTCAACTAATACGTAAAACCATTACAATAAGGTATTTGCAGAGAAAGTTCTCTCCTACAACAAATTTCCATTCACTGACCATGCAAAAGAAGTTGGATTCACCCATATTATGATACCTAAGATCAATTATCTAGCACGGGTATGTATAGCGAAAAGCATCTGAAAATTTACTCTAGACCTAAGGCTATAGTTATTTCTACATTAACTTTGACAACTGAGCCCTGGAGGTTTAAGTACACAGTCTGGCAGGTCATAAGTTTTAAGATGAAAACCCACCTCCTTTATTATCCCGCACTTGGAGAATACCTCCACTACCTGCAAGAAACTACCAGATAAGTTGCTGCAAAATGAAACTTATAAAGCAAAATAAAAAAGGGGTAGTGATATACTTCCTCTAGGGTGACATCATCAGGTAATCCTGTTACATAGACATGTGTGTTAACCTTCAACTCGAACCAACTATCAGGAGCTTTTTGTGGTTCCTACAAAGGAATTAGATTAATATGGTGAAGACACGTACAAAGACAACATTTATCTTCAATATAGACCAACTAGTACAAACTTTATCAGCAAGGACACACATATTGAGGAACAAACCCTCTATTGATACAACAATCATCAACAATTTTCCGAGAAACTCCAGCAAATTTTTGAATTAAAGAAGATGCTTGACACCATCTTTTTTAATTATAGGCAGTCCACAATCAGAGAGATAAAGTAGCAACATATCTATAATATTGAGCAGGATGAATGTCAACAAGAATGCATAAATGAAGCTAGAGATGTCGCAGCCATTGCATATAAAGATAAATAGTTAGACACAAGAACATCAAGAGTCCGTCAGTAGTCTGATAAGCTTTTTGGAATGTCAAAAAACAGTTGCATCATAGCAAAATATAAACTTTTTTTAAATCATCATAGACACCATATCAGTACAAACGTAATCATGGAGGAAAAGGAGAAAAACTAAATGATAGTATACAACAGAGATAATTCAAGAATACTATATGTATTTTTTTTATTTTTTATGTTAAGATTACAATAGAAACTACCCTAAGTTTATATGCCAAACATGTACTTCCCCAGCACATAGAGAAATAACAAGCCGTAGAGCCAACTTGATTGGCATGAATAACCAACAGGACCAAAAATACCTTCTTAATGGTATCCTTCTCAGGTTGTTTTCTCTTGGTACCACTTTTTGCTTCTTCTACCTCAGTGACAGGTGTTCTTTCCACCCCCTCGATGGATTCAGGATCTTCATTCACAGGGTTATCAGCAAAAGTTACTGAAGGGAAGACTTCCTCTTCTTGCGGAAAAGTCATGTCATCCACCGCAAAATTGTCAAGGCTTGCTTTGGCATCATCCTGAGATATACATGTGTGCATCAATTAGCTAGTGATAATCATCCAATCCAATAAAGTATGAACCGGATTCCGACCGAATAGAGTGTGGAGCCAACGAGTTCAATCGAAGAGCGGAACGAATCTAAGGGCGCTAACCTTAAGAATAATATACAATTCAAAAGTCCACCTAGGAGTAAGACCAGTAACTATGAGCTAATTAAATTTGCCCAGAAATTTAAAAAGAGCTTAAATATCCAACATTTCTAATTAACAAACTCATAAGGGCATAAAAGCCAGCAATATTAACGATTACATCAAATGCACCATATAAAATTCTGATTACATGAGATTAGATTGCTCATATGAAAACCACTAAGATGCAAACATCAAACTTGAAAGAAAAATCCACACATTAAAGATTTAAGGCAAAGACAGTGATGCAACAAAACCTTACATCCTCATATATGTACAGAAGGCTATGCCTCAATACTTCTATGAATTACAATAATGTTACATATATAATTTCTCCAGCATAGGCGTTTGCATAGTAAGTAATACTCCATATCCACAAAAATGGAAGGGAAAAGCAAGCACATACCTGAGGAACCCAAGCTCTAAGACCACGATTCCACTTGTATGTAGTACCATCATCATCAGTGAACTCTTCTTCACCTTCCGGAGGTGTTGAAGGCCTGATTAGATCATCCTCGTCCAAATTGCTCACACCTTTACTAGCATGTGATACAGCTTTTGACCCACCTTCCCTAGCCTCAGCTTCTGCCTCTCTAACCTCCTCTTGCCATTTCTGGAACTCGTCATCACTGCTTACAGGAACTGCATACCCATTGAAATTATAAAATGTTAACTTGTGTCATTGTTTTACTTCTTCTATATAAATCAATAGTAACATTTTTCTTACCTGAATTTAATTTGTCAACTCCCTTCTCTGGAACTCCTACCATCAACTCAGGGACAGAAGACAAAAGTTGCCACTCCCCACTTCCTTCAGCCCATACTAGTGTGGCCTCGGAAACATACCCATTTAGAAGGTGCTCTATTCAACAAAATGAAATATAAGAAACCGTTGCTAAGAGCAGATTGAATCGGCTCTTATAAAACTAATACAAGTATTGATTGCTGCGAATCTCTCCTATTGCATAATAAAACAAGGACTGGTCATTGGCATGCTATTAGCTGTTCTAGGAGGTTACTATAATCACCATTTAACATGGTATCTTCCAGGGTTAAACCAAGAAGGCCTTGCATTACAAAGAATTGGGATGAAACGCTAGTACAAACCCAATAAATTAGAATGCGGTTACGAAGATGCAACACTTACGGCGTAACTCCGAGGATGCATAAGGACCAACAGTTTGCTGATTTCCACCAAGAATATACCATCCCACCTCGCCAGCAGTTCCATGCGAGACTTCTCCACCTATGAACATGGAGAAGTACTGAAATTTGGTATATATGTACAGAAGCGAAACCGAAGCTCGATTTTTTCCTCCAACGAAATCCAATAGCAGACCAAGATTGTCATCAACTCATAAATTCAATACTGGCGAAAAACCCTAGCCCAAGAGAAGAAACAGGAATCTCTAAAAGAACGAACGAACCTTGGGATTGTTCCTCAACGCCATTAGCGGAAAACATATTTCAAATTAACCCTAAGCTAACAATTTCAAGTATCACTGGCGGATGTCTGCTACAAAAGCAATATCCTTTTGCTGTGGATTCCACCCTGCAGACTTCACTTAACTTAGATTTCTGCTACCTCAACGACTATGAGGCGATGACAAAAGGGACGCTGCCTTTTCAGTCGCGAATATTCAAGAAACCAGAAATGCTCGAATATATTTTTTTTTTTTGGCCAATATTAAATTTAATTGACAAAAATATATTGCTCGAATATTAAATTTAATTGACAAAAATATATGACATAATTGGATATCTGGCTCAATGGTGGTGGCACCATGTTGAGTGTCCTTAACTTGTTGAGCGGAAAAAAGTCGAGTGTTCAATTCAATCCCCTGGGCCTTTACTAGTAAGGTTAGGTAATTTCGTAATTTTAAGATTAGATTAAATATTACATTATATGATTAATTATTAAAAAAAAAAACTTTAAGGAAAAACAACACAGCAAACCAAACTTTTTTTTGTTAACAAACAACAAACAAAACTTTGGGAATTGAGCAAATAACAAAACTAACTCAAACTTTCATTATGTTTAACGTATTATTCAATGTTTTAGAGAGTTATTAAGTAGTAATACATTTTCTTAAAATATTTTAACTAATGTTGACTTAATAACTCTATCAAATATTAAAAAATCTATTTAAACATAATGAAAGTCTGAGCTAGGTTTGTTGTTTGCTCAATTTCAAAAAATTTGCTCAATTTCAAAAATTTGATTTGTTTTTTATCAACAAAAAAAGTTCAGTTTTTTTCTTTTGTGATTAACCATACATTATAACCTTTACCAAATATCAATTTCTCTTTAAAGTTTTTTTTTTAAATTATAAAAATAACAAAAAAAAAAATGTTACAGTTTTTTTTTGGGTCAATTAAAAAAAATGTTACAGTTTAAATAGTCACAATTTAAATCTTGACCTAAACCGACCTCATGGATGGCGACCAAATCTGGATCAAAACCAGAATCGAGACCCCGTTATATCTGCTCCATTTAATCTTCTTCCACCTCAGCTTTTGCTCAGTATCTCCATAGAACTACTGATGTCTAATCCTCTGATTCTGCTGCAAAACAGAGATGAGTATCACAACAGGCAAGTAATATTACATATTTCTCCCTCTACGTTTCATGAATGTTTTAACAAGTAAATTTAAGCTTAAGGCAAAGTTACAGTATTCATAGTAACTTAACTGTTGTGATGTCTGTATCTAGTTTCTGAAGACCGAGAAAGCCAGTTGGGTTGTGGGGAGAAAGTGACATCATTGGAGGAAGAGACGAGGTGGCGTGAGGGACATGGTTGGCTTGTTCTAAATGTGGTTGAGTGGCTTTCCTCACCAATGTCTTGGGGACCAATGCTGAGGCCAAGAGCCATTGGAGACCTCCCAGTGCGTTTCTATATATTTGTGTGATATAATTTGACTGATCATGGTTGCAGAGCACCAATAGTACGAATTTGCAAAAGAGGTAACGATGCAAGCTCATAAGTACAATGGATTCAACCTTGTAGTGGCTGATATTTCATCAAAGACAATGGTGTATGTCTCGAACCTCCCTGAAGGCGAGACTGTTGCTGTTCATGAGGTTTCCCCAGGGATTTCATGTACTCTCCAATACGAAGCTAGATTCACCATGGCATAAGGTTAAAACTTAAAACACTTACTTTTTACTATTTATAGTTCCTTGAGTGAGTCATGACAGAATCTTTGGAAAATACTGCAGCGTATCACAGTTCGGAGTAATTCACTACCGCCAGCTTGAAGGCGGTGAACTTGGATAAACTTGTGAAACAACGAACTCCATAGCCAGATTCATCTTCTTCGGAGTTTTTTCAAAAGGAAGAATACTGAAATGTGATATGCATTTCGTCGAACACGTGGTCGGTCTTCCACCTTTGTCAGCCCCGCAAGAAAGCAGAGTACAGAACTTTCTCAACTAACGCAACAGCCATGAAGATAACGTCCGAGCTCCAACGCAGATTGGTAGAGAGACCATGGCATTTGTCTTCTACTACCAATGTCCATCTACATTCTACGAGTAGCAAACAATGAAGGGGAGAGAAGATCAAGAACATTTGTGATGCACACAACAGCCAAACTGAAGCTCTCTGTTTCTTCTCTTGAATCATAATGATAAATAGTTATATACGACAGAGAAAACTCCTTTTGTCACGCCATTCCTATATTTTAGTGTTTAGTGCAATTGGGTACCTAAAGATTTATTGAAGCTACAAAGGTATACTATGGTCCCCCTGGAAATGTACTGAGGCCTATCCAGCCCAGTTTGATCCAACCCAACATTATTTACTTAGCTTGGACAAAAAGAAGCTCAATTTCAGAGTTCTAGTCCACAACAATATTTTCCAAAAATCTCAGTCCTTTTCCATCATTAAATAAGTTGGAGGGGAAGTGTCCACCTACAACAAATATCTAGAGAGACTAAAATATCTAAAGAAAGGTGAAGGAATAAATATCTTCTAATTATTTAATCTCTCACAAGCTATATTTTAGTTATGCCTAATTATGCTTCAATCAACTATATGCCCCCAAAAATTTCAAATATATATATATATATATATATACTAGTGTACAGTGATACTTTATTAGATTAACTATGTCAACCTTTATTTACCTTTGAACTATCTAATTAAAATGTTACACATTTTTTTTTTAATAAACTGTTACTTAAGTTTGAGAATGTGACTAAATGGTTATTCTGTGAAGTTTATGTCACATATTTCCATTTGAAGGTCACGATGAAATCACGTGACCTACTTTAAATGATTTAAAGTTAATTGAAGGGACCATTTTACTCTTCTATCTAAATTTGGTTTGCAAATTTTTGGAAGCTATCCCCCATCAGAAATTGTTGTTCCGCCGGAGCTATCCCCCACCACAAAAACATGAACTTGGGAGTCGGCAATGTCACCGAAGCCACGACCTCGACTTAACCCACTTGAGGGCAGCCCGACCGTCGTCGTATGCACAAAGGTACTGATTCTCTTAGCGATTACGAAGGAGAAGTCATGAGAGTGGAGGGGGTGGGTGACAGTCCAATTGAAGAAGGGTTGCGGACAGACAGAGACTCAATTGAATTACTCAATTGAATCTCCCAATTGAGTGACAACCTAATTGAATCGCTCAATTAGGATGACAGACAATTGAAACACTCGATGACGAAGCGGACGATGCGACGGAGATATGAGAGAAGTCATGGGAAAGAGAGAAAATGGATGATTATTCACCATGGGAAAGAGAGTGAATGAAGATATGAGAGAAGTCTATGAGCTTGTTCACCATGGGGTAGTTTGGGCGGCAAAGAGATAGTGAAGAGGACGCTTGTCCACCATGGAAGTTGTTTTATTTTGAAGACGTAAAGGTAGTGAAGAGGGGCAGTTTGTGAAGTTTGAAATGTTAACGATGATAAATAACGGAAGTTAACAAACTGAACCGTTAAGTCGGTCCGAGTCCAAAACCGAGATTGACCCGAGTCAAACAAGACAAACTCAGACAGTTTTTTTTTGTCGAAGTTAGTCTTGGACTCAGCCCTCCAGAAGTCAAGACCAACATTTTGGTGTCAGTCTCGTTTTTTCAAGACCAAACCGTCTCGCCTAATCATACTATATTTTTAAATTATAAAACTATAATCATAATTATTGTGAATATATTTAAATTATTTTTTATAGATAATATAAAATAGAATACAAAATGTGGCAACGCATTGAGAGAAATATGTCCTCCAAGATGATGAAATATGAATCACCAAAGAGAAACACAAGAGAAAGCACAAATGTGTTACAAGGCTTTATGCTTGGACGCACGGATCAGTGACATGTCAATGGAATTTTTATTTCCCGCCCAAAACGCCACCGTTCGCCGCACCAAAATTCGAAAATGGTCCCTCGATATAATATAGCTTAACCCCTTCACTTTGCCTGTTTTGCTGCTCAACCCCTCCTTCACATTGATATCAAATACCCTCTTCATCCTCATCTATTTCCACACCACACTTGCCACAGAGACGTACGCCTCTATCGCTGCGCGTCAACCCTAACCCTAGATTCCTGCAAAGTAAGTTGTATCAACTACGTCGCTGCCTTCTCTTAGAGTTTTGTGTGTTGCGGTTCTGTTTCTGACTCGTTTGCTGTCATTCGCTGCAGGATTCGCCATGAAAGGAGGAAAGTCGAGGTCTCAGGCGAAGAGTTCGTCGTAAGTTTCTAGAGAACTTCGTTTATCCATCTCTGTGTTTTGCTGAAGCTTGTGTAGGCGGTCAAGCTACAGATCGTGAAGTCCCGCTTCGTTTTGTAGCAAACAATTTCATAAACGGTTAATTTTTGTGGAACAAGGAAGAATCGATCTGTAGGCAATTTGTTCAATTGAGTTTACCAGTTTTTTTGTGTTATCAATCTTCCAATGATATCCATGAAGTTGTGCTCTCTTTACTGTTGTTAGGTTGCGTTGTCTTTCTTTCTGGGTGATAATTAGGTCGTCTGTGACATCCTGATTCTCATAGCCTTCTTTCTGATTTATTGTGTTCTTTGATGTGGTAGGCTTTCTGTCAATAAGAAGGCTGCAGTTTCGAAGGCGGCTAAGCCTATGACTAAGAAAGAGAAGCAGGCCGCCAAGGACCCTAACAAGCCAAAGAGGCCTGCCAGTGCCTTTTTCATCTTCATGTAATAATGATCTTCACTTTTATATCCTCTGCGTTTTCTCTCCCTGATATCTTTTTTTTTTGGCCAATTCTCTCCCTGATATCTAAAGATGGCTTTTTTTACAACTTTAACTTGATTGAATCAGCTCTAAGATCTTAGTTCTTCGAATTGGTACTTTCTCTAGTAAAAGAATGAAGATTTCTTGAAGATTTACTGCTGCTGATATTGGTTTATTCATTCTTATCTCTGTTATCCATTATAGGGAAGACTTCAGGCCACAGTACAAAGCCAAACATCCCCAGAACAAGGCTGTATCTGTCGTAAGTGAATACTGCTAGTCTTGTTCATTTTTGGATGTATATGTTCTGAAATGAGGTTCCTTTCACTAATTAATCATCATTTTATCCATGTTCCTTAAATTAGGTTGGCAAAGCTGGAGGGGACAAGTGGAAGACAATGTCTGATGCTGTGAGTACTTTGCTATTTCATGCAGAGGGTTTGACCCCATTTGTATTAGGTGATCCATAACACTGAAAATCTTCATATTGATTATTTCAGGAGAAAGCCCCATTTGTTGCAAAGGCGGAGAAACGGAAGGCCGAGTATGAGAAGAACATGAAGGCTTACAACAAAAAACAGGTATAAAATGTTTCTTTTTACTAAATTTTGAATGTTGCATTCTATAATTGTTCCGTAGATTGAGTGGTTGAAATTGTTTTTGATAGACGGAAGCTCCAAAGGAGGAAGAGGAAGAAGAATCAGAGAAGTCCTCCGAGGTGAACAACGAGGATGAGGACGATGATGAAGATGGCAGTGAAGAGGATGAGAGCGACGATTAAGTAAAGATAGCATAGGTCTGTAGTCGCCCGGTTCCTCTGTCGGATCATCCGCCTTTGCAGATGTTCTTCTATATCACAATGTTGATCTCTTAGTGCTGCTCTGTCTCTTTTTCTGTGATTTTATGTTAGGCCCTTTAAAGTAGAAAATGGCAGAGTACTGTACCACCATGTGATGATGACACAATCAAGGGCTGGCTTATGTAGAGCGTGTTTATGTTTATGAATTTGGATCTCCACCATTACTACTGTTGTATGCTCTTGGTGAATCATTACTCTTCAGAATGCATATTAAGAAGTCATGTGACTTGCTGTAATTTGTGTTGTATTGAGGAAAGAAGGCTCCGCTTACCAGGAAAAACAACCTACTGTGGATTATTTATGCGGAAAAATAGAAAATAGACCTACATGACAGGCTCTGACAATAGAAAGTTTTCTTATTATATGAAACCTTTTATGCAAGGGGCAGGATGCAATAATAGCTTCAATTCAAACCAAACCAACATAATTTAATGTGTTTGCCAGCAATAAACTAAAAACTGATTTGCTAATTAAATTGCAATCAACATCTATTGGATATTTGGATTGATCTCATTTCTATACAACTCTACAAACTGTACAACAATGTCTTCATAAGCAAAAGGAAGGGTACCAAGAAGCCAAATTAGCGTGGCAAGCAAGCCCTTTCAGTCATCATCCTCGGTGGAAAGTATTGCTCCTCTTTGTAATCTCAACTGCAGAATTAGATGGGAAGCTAAGTACTTTTGAAGTTATTATTATTATGGAAAAACTCCAAATGTGGTGCAGCTCTTACTAACCTTTGATTTAGTAGTTCTCCAACCTCCGGATATCTGTTTCTTAGCTGTGTACGTAAATTTTTCAATGGCCTTTAAAGCATCATCATTGTCACTGACAGTAATCTGCAACAAACAATGTGTAATATTATATCTATTCTAGCTTGTGGCAAAAGAAAACAACCGATTGAGAAACAAATTTACCTTCGGGGAGCGATCTTTTAACTCTTCAAAGTTCTTGACTTCCAAGCGATCGGCAAAGAACAAGACCTAAACCACGTTGCAGGCACACTGATTAGAAAATCAAATAATATTCTCCAAGCAAAGTGAATTTCTTTACTAGCTGAAGACATGGTGGCAGTACCTTGTCGAGCAAGTTAGTATTAGTAGTATCAGTAGCCATGATCTGTACACCGAGGCAATATCTGCGACAAGTACAGAATGGGCAAAAGATGCTCTTGAACACACACCCATCTTCTTCACACCAAGTTCCTTCTGGATGAGTAGCGCCATGATTCAGTAGTAGGGGATCTATCAACGAGGTATCAGTTGCAAGAACTCGTACATTTGCTGCTACTTTATGCACATCACCAAGTTGATTTTCTCCATCCAAGAGTTTTGCTAAGTGGACTTTGGATGAAAAAGATAATGACCCATTAACGCATTGATTGTTCTGAGGAAGGCCCAAGTAGCTTCTGCATACAGAACATGAGATCTGAAATTTCTTTTCCGTGGTAGAAATTGAGGAAACAGAATCTGCAGCAATATCCTTCAATATTCTTGGTGTTGTCTCATTGCCATTTGAGAACTCGATTCTCCTTCTCATGCAATCAACGTCTATAACATTGGACCTTTGATCTTCATCCCCAATATCAACTACTGGTGAAAATGCAAACCTTCTCCTTTTCTGTGAATGAGAATTGACGCTCAGGTTCAGAGATAATTCTACTTCCGGTTTCATGAGGAAGGGTTCTGTGAATGCTTCTCTTCCACAAGTGGTTATCGTTGAGCAATGAACTACGGGAAGGCCTCTGCTCGGAGTCGTTGACATTGAATGACTCGAGAATTGATCGGAGGAATCTTCAATTATTGTGGAACCGGAGTTATCATCCTTGAAATGGGACCGTAGATAAGGGGAGGTAGTGTTGCTATATACACTGGGAGTTTCTTTGACAATGGAACAATCTGCCAGTGTTTCTTTGACAATGGAACAATCTGGATCATCCTCAAAGTCATTTGGTAAAGCCGTAGAACACCTGCTTAAGAAAGCAAAAGGTTTATTAATATTTTCTTGAACATTTTCTCATTTCTGTGTATTTTATGAAAAGGAACAAAATTAACCAAGAGATATATGCCAGCAAGGACAGATTTTGCATGTATAAGAGAGTGAAAAAGGTACATTTTCTAGATAAATGGTTTCCATTTATTGAAACCATTGCTATCTAAGCTTCACACTTTGTAGCATTGCTGATAATAGAAAATGGGGAACAAGTGGTTTGTAAATCTTACAGTGGGGAATTCCTGAACCCTGATTCCAAGTCTATATATTCATTGGGTCTGTCCTTATCCTTTGCAGCAGCAATTGGTGAACATTTCCAAGACTCAACAGTCACTCGAGACCTTTTCAAGGCAATCATTGCATCTACAGCTTTACTTGCATTGTGAGCAGATTCATTTTCGGTGTTACTTCCAGCAAGAGCTTTGCCTTCTTTCAAACAACTACTAGCATCCTCATTGTTGCAGGACATACGTTGATTTGATTTAATAGTATCTACACGGTCCTGCAAATAAATTACGATTCTTGGTGCTTAACAAGAAATTTGAATTGCCAGAAACAAATATAACCAACCGAAACGAATGGTATTAGCTGTAGCTGACCTTCACATTACTGAAGAATAATTTTAAAGCCTCTAGTGATGCTTCATAGGAGTCATACTGTTCAATGGAATTTCTGAGCCACTTGGAAATGTACCCCATGTTCCTTGATTGACTATAGCGCTCATCTGCTTTGCAAGGTTATTATAAGATCTTCTCACACATACAAATACAAGGAGCATAAAAGAATAATTACCTATAAAAATGATTGCTCCGTAGTCAAATACATGACGTATGCAACGCCCTGCACATAAATCAAGAACACCTTTCAATACTTCATCTAGATAATTAGATGGTGTTCCTTAAATATCACAAATTACTGGATGAGTATAAAATGCAACAACAGAAAAATGTAGGTGATTTTGTACCATTGAGACTATAAACTACAGACTTTCACTGAGTGCAGTAAAAGGGAAAGTTTTACCTGCAGCCTGATTAAGAGCTCGGAAAGCTTGCTGGCAATACCACTCACTTCCACTAACGAGACTTTTGGACGACTGGAAGGTGTCATTGAATCTTTTCTTCAACCCTACCTGAGTATCATACCTGGAAGAAGCAGACTGTTTCAGCCGAGCATGATTCAAAATTGGATTTTCGCCCCAGAAAATTTAGTGAAGAGAGTACTTACACATTTGGGAAAGGAATACCAACAACGATCTGAGTCTGTTAAAGAAAATCTCTGTAATGATGCTACAGCATGGAATGGAATACTGGTCATACTTAAGTGAAAATCTATTCTTTCTTCAAGTGAAGCTAAAGAATAGAGGTACAATCCTAACATTATATAATTAAGCTATTTCTGTAGCTACAGACTGCGTGCAAAAACATAATAATGAGAAATGTATTTAGGATACAACCGCTCGAGCATTATTGTCAGAGAAATCAATTCCTTCAGAGACCTGAAAGCATAAAAATGGATTTAACTATCAGTAATCTGAATGATACCATACTTCAAGAGTAACAATAAAAAAGGCTAACACAAAAAAGACTTAATAATCATAATACAGATCGATCTGTAGGTACTAAATTTTTTCATGAATCTGATATTGTAGCTTACCTTTCCTCTGCAAACTGCAAAAAAAGCTGCACCATCATTCTTAAATTCTTCAGGGAGATCAATCGTATGGGACTGGATAGGATCTGCTTTTTTTGTTCTTTTCTTTTTTGGAAATGCAGGTTTTCTTTTGCCTCCACGAATAGCATTATAATAACCTTTTAAAACTGGTTCAAAATCTTCTTGGCTTCCTCCCCTTGGCTCTGCACACTCATTCCACATTTAATTACAAACAAAAGAGAGTGGCATAGAGAAAGGAACACTAGGTTCATTGTAAAAGGGTGAAGAACATAAAAAAGAATGAATCAAGCTAGAGTACCTAATAGAAAACTTACCAACAAAAAGGGGTTTTAGCACACTTAGCCGAGACCATTGACCTGTTGCATGCCAGCGAGCGCAAAGTTTCTCCATGAGCTTGTAACTCGGAAAAAATACTAGAGTGCCACATGGAACAACTTTTAAGATGCCCTCTATTGATTTGCCTAATGCATCCTTCAAAAAAGAACAAAATTAAATAGTCAAAGTAATAACTTATATTCTAACAAAACTTAGCACATCAACTACTAAAGTACCTGAAATTCATATCCATCTGCTGTTTTAAAGCTTGCATTCAGAGGATAATGATCGGGTCCACGGGAGATGATCCCTGCCCAAACCTGCATCATGAGGAATTTTGATCAGGTTATGAGGTCTATAATGGGCTAATAAGAAAATCACAAACGGGAAAATATGGAACCTGTGATTTGACATCAATAACATGTGGAGCTTCCAAGCAAGTACCAAACTGAGCTCCAAGCTCACTTGAGAAAGAAGTCATCGGGGACAGTGTCCTAATCGAAGATGCATAAAACAAAAGCATTATAATAATCGGCAAGTGAGGACAAAAATGAGGACTTGTTTTAGATTACTGCATGATGTTTAACACAAAATGCAAAATGATAGCTCATGAAGTCATGCTTACCCAGAAGTTAAGATGACTGACAAAGATAGATCAGCAATATCTTTAAACACAACTGCTGGATTCAAGCACCATAAACTTAAGCAATGTGTTTCATATAGGCCAGTTCCTACATATAATGACAATTGATTAAATATACTACAATTTTATTGACATTTGACCATACTCAAGAGAACAGCAAGAAAGCAGCAGCAGCTACTAGTAGAAAATTTTATACCATCACTTACTATCTTTCTTCATATACCGCTGGATGGCAAGCTGATAGTTAAATACGTGGCATCCGCCTTGAGAGAAGAAGTAAGTCAGTGCAGAGAATAGTCCTGCACCAATTAGTAGAACTCCTTATAATCTCTTAATTTGATGAGTAAAAAAATGAGGAAGCACATATTCATATAACATTAGAACCTTCCAACGTTAAAATTGATAAGCCACTAAGATGAGGATCTCCAGATTCCAAGTCAGTAGCAGCTTTAATTGCCTGCTTTGAACAGAAAATTAACTGGTTAAATATGAGATTTGTAATACAATTGCACCAAGTGATAAACGAAGTACCCTTGTTGCACAATCTAGCAGTATGGGGAAGCACTGCTGTGAAATATTAGCTCCTTGCAGCTCTTCTACAGCTTTCTTTCCTGTCCAACTAAACAAATATGGGAGTCTAAGTAATATGGAGACGGCAACTTGCAATTTGTAAATGGTAAGTCCTTCAATTACGTACGTGGCACAAATATAGCTACAGATATACTAATGACTGCCTTATGAATAATAGGTATATAATACCTCTCTATGAGTCTTATACTCCCATGAAAACAATATAATCGAATTGCAACTACTTGCCAACATAGATGAGAAAAATACATGATTGTTATAATTGCCTGCACTATCTCCTAATCGTAGATGTAACATATAAACGATTCTTCCAAGAAAAACTTAGCTGGGTAAATTTGATTCTTGCATTCCACACTATTAGAGAGGTGCAGGTGGAACCATAAAATTTGGGATAGTCTCGTATGCATTTAGTTCAGAACGCTGCTCACTTTCTCAACATCTTACTTAGGCACCGGGTACCATAAAATATTTAACCCAAACTTTTATTGTAGAACTTGTCAAGGAATTTTACCAGGAAACGCGGTGCTGGAATCCTTTCTCTTCTAAGGTGTTTTTCCTTCGATCAATCAAATTTATGAGCTCCTACAGCATCAACAATCAAGGATTTTTTGTTGAGGTGAATTTATCAAAGTTATTGAAATCACATAGAAAATGAAAACCATGGCTGTACCAGTGTCATTTCGCATAAAGGTTGGTATATGGAGGCATCAAGAGGGGAGAGACCTTCTAGTTCCGAGTGCAACTCTATGATGACAAATAATCACTTAGTTGATATGCATCAATAGTCATAATCAATTAAACAGAAGCAGGAGATCAAGTAACTTTGTGACGTACTCTCTAGAACAGCCTCTTCTATATCCACACTACCAGAATCTCGAGCAATATCCTCTATATTGCTGTAAATTCGAAATTTCATAATGAAAATAACTAATGGCCAATTTGAAACAGCTCAAATGAAATGTAATCCATAACACTACCAAGTAAATAGATTTTGTTGATGTAAAACTTGACTAGAAGTGTAAAATTTTTGGAAATCCAGGAAGAAAAGCATGCTACCAATATTAAAGCATGTAGGTATTTTTTAGATTACTGGTGCCTAGTTTGAAAAGTGAATATTCACATACTGTGCTTCGTCGAAGATTACGATTGCTCCTTTAATATCTACTTCCATCGCTCCCCTGATGACTGGGTTAATGATGTAGTTATATGGGCAGAAAACCAGTTGTGCATCCTCAGCCATGGATCGTGCAGCATAATATGAACAACCTGTTATACATGCTCCCATTAAGTAAAATACTGCGAATTTAAATAGAGAAAAAAGGTATAATAATCAATGGAGAGGAAAGAAAAACAAACCTTTGACAATTTGACCAACTTTGACGAGATCTTCAATGTCATGAGCCTCATGGCATCCTCCTCTCTGTAGAGAAGGATGAGCTTTGAGTTTACCTACATTTCTACGGTAGCAAGGATTTCAAATTACTCTCGAGTTTGAACTATTGTATTCAGTGAAATAGCTTTAGAAGAAAATGAGGGAAATGCCTCACTTGAATTCTTTGCATCCTCCTTCTCGATCCCTTAAAAGCATCTTGCTGTAATAGCATTAGCAGCATTTAGAATACAATGACAATGCAAACGAAAACAAGAAAAGAGATCCTAAAGTTAAAGCAGCACCATTCTTCATCCATATTCTCTTTGCCTCTTACACTTGAATTTGTACAATAGTGCTTCCGGGAAGCCTGAAAGGAATAAGCAACACATATTAGTTAGTGTTTGAATTTGTACAATAGTGCTTCCGGGAAGCCTGATAGGAACAAGCAACACATATTATTCGTCTCTTTAAATTTCAGAAATATAAGCCAATGCTAACATGATTCGCAGGGCCTAGGTCAGTTTACCAAATTCCGTCTTGCAAAAAAAGACAGGTAATAGACGGACTCGAAATCATACCTAAGCATCACAATTATCAAATTAACTGAATATTCAACCAAGAAAATATTATACTTGCGAAAACTAGGCTGTACTAAAAACTAGGGGTCTGTCATACATTCATAAGTTGTTGAAGAATTCAGGTTATCGAGAAAAATTTGCTGCACGTCACTTAGCTTAGCTTCCAATGTTAAAACATTGGAACATAATGAATGCCATTTGATTTGAAACAGTAAACAGGATAATGAATGCCATTACAGGTAAACCCTAAACTGAAACATAATATTTTGTATTTGCGACAGCTGAGATTGACATACCAAAACAGCCATTGGCACTCTGTATGTAGTTTTACGGTACTCGCGTATTACTTGAGAAATTTGTGTGTGAGTCCTCCTGAAAGAAGCATCATAAGATGAGAATCGTCATATTGCAGCTGTAACTTTCACTATGAGCTCACTAATTCAGTACTCTTCTCAGCCTTCTTGGTTAAACAACAGCTAACACTAAAAGTTGTTACTAGTACCAACATCGTTTTCCTACTTCTATAAGTCCTTGAGACGTCTCCAGTACAGCGACCTAAAATGCTGATTAGTGATTTCCTCAATGAGATACAGTAATCTATTAGTAATATAATTCTATAAATCATGGCAGATAACAGTCTCTACCCTAACAAAGTGGTAGCAAAAAGTGTACCCCGTATATACAGCAAAAATGTAAACATTTTCACATTGAAAAAGATAAATCACATAGAAAAACTTACGTTGCATAAAAAATGGTGGGTACTGTCTTTTTCTTAACCTTGCTATCTGTTGCTTGTTGAGTTGGCTCCTTTGCTACTTGCCCTGCGTCGCGAAGATCTGATCAGCCATGACATAAAAGTTGTCCAGAAAATTATAACACATTACTTTGCAATGTTGATCCTTTCTTGGGATTGAAAAAACTACATTTGAGCTGAATCTTTCGATAGAGACGTTTTCAATTTTCGTTTCCAATTTCATCCCGCGACCAATTGGATCCAAAATTACCTGAAGGCTCAACTTCAGGGACAAATCCCCCGCCATGATTCAATGGATCAGTGAAAGCTTCCGGAGCAGGCTTCGACTGTGATGGTGTCACCGACTGACTCTTCATCTTATAGTTCTGTTGCCAGGCGATAGTTGAACAGAGAAGAGACAGGGATTTGCCAGTACCAGTCGGCGACTCCAGCAATGCATGGCAATGGCCGTCCTTCTGCGCCCGATCGAGCGTGGAAATGACCCGACCCATGAAGGCGAGCTGGGTACCGTATGGCTGGTAGGGGAACTCCACTGGCGTTCCCCCGATGTGGAGGACATTTTTGGAGGATTTGAAGTCAGTTAAGGGTTTAAAGTGGGGCTCAGAGCACGACTTAGGTTTTTTGCTTGGATTCGCAGAGGCCATCTTCGATTCAACGGCGAGACTGTCGAAGAAATGAAGCGATTGGTCTCTCTCGAGTCTTATTGGGGGGAAACCTTTGGGCCTTTGGGGGGCTTTGGCGGGAGTTTCTCAATTCTCCCTCTTCGCGCGGGATTTACTGTGATGCGGAAACTTTCACCGAAAGTTTGGACGAATAAGGAATTATAATATATTGTGGCTACTGGCTACCATTACCAATAACTCGATAAGGAAAGATTTATAGGATTTTAAAATAACAATATGTTCAAATAATCGTTTAACCTCGTATTTTAACTATAACTAAATTATTAACACATTATTTAATTTAGGGTAAAATACATCCCTTAAGTTTATGCCGATTTTAAAATTTCCCTTTAAAATTTAAAGTCACACTTAATTTTTAAACATGATGAAAAATCACCTTTACCGAACAAATACTCTTTCATAAGAGACTTTTCATCATGTCTAAGGGAAAATTTTAAAATCGACATAAACTTTAGGGGGCAAAATCGTATTTTACCCATCAGCAAAGATTTACAAGAAAGCTTAATATAGTATGTAGAACAACACACTCGTGATAGACATAAGCAATATGTTTAGCCAGATTGTATTGAGTATAATTAGAACTTAATTGGGTTTAATCGCTGATAATCCAACCGTACATGTCGTCACAATCAAAACCGACTACTTGGATTGAAACAAAACTCTCAATAAATTGTAATATCATGGATTCAATTCAACTGCTTCATACAAAGATTGACAAGACCTGCAGAATTACTTCATACGATGCAAAATTACTTCTTGAAATATTCACTGCAGATTTCAAGATCCATGTCTCATCCATATTGTCCCTCTTCACCTACACCATGGATGATCATTGCTCAGACAATTCCGATTCAGTAACTTCTGGGGATTGTTTGACGATCCCTTCATTTTGTAATACTTTCTTCACTTGGTGGTGCGCGGCTAGCATAGAAGATCGCACATTTGCTGCTTCCACTAGTATATCCAGTGCTGCATATATATAACCAAATAATTATTCATAGTTTCGATTAAGACACAGGAATTTTTCTTCAAAATTTCTCATTCTAGAAAAGCTTGCACGAGTCTTGTATCTTTGGATATACAAACAAATGGAACAAGGATGTCAAGTCAAGTATGTAAAGCACCTGTCTCGAAGGAAACTTGACCAGAACGGAGCTTCGGCGACACCAGAGTTCCAAAAACTGACAGCAACTTGGACCGTTCTTTCTTGACCTAAATAGTTTAATAAATAATTTTGATTATTATAGCATAATTTGCAACTTCAGTGAAGTACTTCAATTTAGTAGGGTTGGGAAAAATGAAGTGTTCTGAGAAGAACTATCACTTACTGGGTCATGAACTTTCAGTTGAAAATCATTCTTCTCTGAGTTCATTTCCTGGGTTTCTTGGTATCGAATAATAAAATTGGGTGAGAATTTTCATACAGACAAAACTTCCAGAGAGTTTGATACCATTTACGATAGATGTTGCTCATATTTAATAAGAAAAAAATTATTTGCTCAAATCGGATGTAAATACCAGAAAGCTTGGATGCAACTCTCTCCCGTAATTGTGGGCTCTCAGGTCTCTGCTGCATCTTCTCCTTGCTCAATTTTTCTTCTCCACAACAGTTATCTCCATTTTCAAAAGGCACCCATTTATTCAGGCTAAAGTGTGGCTGGTCACCATTGGAGCCTTCAACTACAGAGACCCGGACATGAAAATGAGATTGTTATGCACAAATCATCGAATTGCATCTAATTCATGATAACAGAATATTATGATTCCTGATTAGTTCAAAGATAATAAATTTTACTTCAAATGTGTCCTATAATTCCAAAACCGTAGTGATGCAGAATCAGATCATAAAAAAACAGCAACCTACAACTATCTGGAAAAGGAAATAAGACTTTTAGTTTAGCTGTAAGATCTATTCGCAAAGTGAAATTCAAAATGCTCAAACAAATGAGGCAAAAAAGGGTGACTCCAACTTACTGTCATGTTGGGTAATTTGAATATGGGTTGAAGCTGAATGGTCTTTAAGATCGAACAAAGCACCATTAACACGCATGGAACCCATAGAAAGTCTAGCACTAGCTAGTTCCAGCCATCCCTTTCAATTTCACAAATTGAAAATGTCAGTTACTCAGTTTAAGATTATGTTCAACACATTACACAGAAAGAAGATCACAGACGAAACTTGATGGCCTACTTATATTCTAAAGCTACTACAAAATCATACGTATAGCCAAGAGTCGAGATCGTAAATCTTAGCAGCATATACGGCCATTGCTGATTTGAAAAATTCATTTCATAAATGAAGCAATAATCCCTAAAACAGTGATGATCCAGATGCACATTAGATGGCTGCAATCCAGAATGGGCATGAGCAGTTAGTTATCCTGTACCTGGCGAAGTACTGAAGACACAGAATCGATTAAAGTTATATAGCCGTCCACTGAATCCATAAACTCCAAAGCATATCGATCAACGTCGCACGCACTTTCAACTTCTTGAACTTGCTTCTGTTCTTCTTCATTAGGAACTCCACAGCTTAGCGCGGGCGCTGCTTCTTGATCTTCCATCCAATGTCCTCCGATCAGTGCACCTATTCTTTCGATTCTTCTGCAAATTGTCGACCAGTGATGTGAGTCTACACAGTACTCTGCTCGAACGCGACTTCGGATGTCAATTGAAGATGAGAAACTGAGGAAACGACGAGGGAGACGAAACTTCTTGCTAACAGGGCTATTCAGATGAAAAACTAATGGGCTTGTCGTTACAGGCTAAGAAAGTATTATTTTTTGAGAAAACGCTTTCTTTTAGCTAAATTTTGAAAAAAAAAATACAATTTTTTTTAACTAAACATAAAAAAAATTGCAATTTATAATAAATTGAATTATGATGATATATGGAAATTAGCTTTCTATCACATGGTGTGTTTCAACAATAATTAAGCATCATAAATATATAATTTGATTAACTTCTCCTATTACTATTTTTTTTTTATTTATGAAACTCAAGTTGTATAAGTGATTATTATTTACTTTTTCATTAAATTTGGCTCAAACTTGATGTATCCAATTCATAGTGCTGGATTGTTTCCTGTGGGTAACCAATGTAGGTTAATGTTTCAATTTGCATTTGCATATCTTAGTGACAATTTGGCAGCAATTAAACGAAGCGACAAATTGTAGTTTTATGTAAATTCAACTTGTAATTTGTTAAAAAAAAGTTCCACACTTCAAATTTAGCAACCTATTCAATAGACAATTAACCCTAAATATACATAAATACTAGGAGTGTCAAAAATTTAACCCAACCCGTGGGTGGCCCAACCACGAGTCGTGTTTGGATCAGGATTTTTGCTCCATGGGTCATTTTGACACGACTCATGGATGACCCGTGAAAACACAGGCCAGGTTTGAGTCATAAGTCTTGACCCACGGTAAACCCGTCCCATTTATATATTTAAGTTTGTTTTTGGTTTTTATTAAAATGGTGAGTCGAAACGGGTCAGACTGACTCGCTGGTCATGAAGGTCGAACGAGTCCGTTTAACCCAACACTTACCATTCTGACCCACCAACCCACAGGTTAGGTTTGAGTTTCAAAAACTGACTCATACTATTACACGAGTCGTGTTTGGGTCAGAGAGTCCCTAACACGACCCATGGATCGACCCATGACCCGTTTTGACACACCTAAATTAAATACCTGTTTCATTCCTCATTGCAGGTGGATCGTCACAATGAAATGCATAGCGTACATTGTATATGTGCCACTCACCTAAGTTAAGTACATAAAAAAACGTCATGAAAGGAATCCTCCAAGGGGAAAGGATTAGTCATTACTATATACTATCAAATACACTACCAAAATCCGATTGATTTCACCGATTACACGCTTCGGTGGAACTCCAATTGCTTGGTATTCTCCAGCAAGACCTGCCAAATACCCCAAAATAACATAAGAAAGATTCAATTTGATCAAGCATAAAGAAGAAGAAGAATCAAGAAAGATGCATACTTCTCGAATATAAGTTGCCACTGCTTTGCAGCCTTCTACTGCAAGTTGCATCACATTCTCAAAGACGTCAACTTGTAGTTTTGAGTCCATCTGTCGTATAAGAATTTGAATTAATCCAAACATGGCAGCTTATATCCCCAAACAACCAACAAGAAATGGTGATTCCACTCATTATCTAAACACAGTGTAAAAATAGCAAGTCACGGACCTGAAGAAGGGTTACTTTATCCAACTTGGGCAGGATTCCAACTGTGACATCGGGACCTCCAGCACTGTCTTCCACGTAATTGAGATCTGACAAAATTGTTACCTTAGATTAAAATATAGTAATGGATTGAAGAAATAAATAACTGTTTATTGACGAATAATCCTAATACTCAATGCACTAACCGAGCAATGGTGTGCTATTGAGATATCCAGAACTACAAGATGTGACTAAATCACGCATCGGAATTGCAGCATCTGCCAGAGCCAAAGTTGCTGCATTTATGCAAGCCGATCTTGTTCCTATAAAAAAGTCAGTGCAACAATACAAACAGATCAATTTTATAAATAATAATAAGATTGTCAGGAGATTTATAAAGCATCCAGTACCAACAGAATATTGTAAGTAATAATGTCACAGAAATTATCTATATAACTGCTACTGCTTTTACCTCCATCAGCTTGAAGAACTTGTACATATATATCAATCTGGAAAAGAAAAAGTCAGGTCAGGTCAAAATCAAATGATTTGGAGTGACAGGGATACTCAAGATAAGATCTAACCTGAGATCGAGGCATCAGATGGGTCAAAATGCATGCTTCCATTGTCTGACGTATTACAAGAGATATCTCGGTCGATCGCCTAATGACACCACCAGTTCTCCATTAGGTAAAAATAATCATATTTTTTCTTTATGGAAATTATAGAAATGAAAGATATATAATGGATTAAATGGGTTGGAGTATTCATATCTCAGTAATTATCAAGAAAATACTGCTAAATGGTACAAACGAGATGTTAAATAATCTATGTCCATAGTCTTTAGGAGATTGACTGCATATAACAATCTCCACAAAAAACAAGAAGATTATGTTCACAAGATCATGTTGAGAATCTAAAGTGCTCAACAACCATAGAAATGCATTCCATCATCTCCCCAGAAAATACTGATGTTTCAGTTTCCAGTAAAACTATATGACTTTTTAGTAGGTTGACTACGTAGACTCTCTTTCAAGGAATATTATTTATAATGATTTCTTGGATAGTTGGCTTTCAAGTGGTAGTGCACAAAACACCATTTAAGATAAAGAAGAACTTCATGTAGAACTGGAAGTTTCTATAGGAACAGTTGAATTCTACAGTATTGAACTTTTTACAGATAAAGCTAAAGGTAGTTCAAGAATTGGAAAATTGGACCAGTAATCAATATCACAAAGTTTCTAGCATCAACAAGGATAAATCACAGGGTTGAATTTTCTGGTTTAAAGCAGCTTATATTTTCACAGTAGAATTTGAAGATGAGAAAAGGAAAAAATTGAAAAATAAAGACCTAAAAATACAGATACTTAAAACTGATCTTATGTAAGAAATAAAAACATGTGGTAACACTGTGATCCTACTGAAACAATGCGAGGTTTCATCTAACCGGTAGACTCTGATATTAACAAGAAATTAAATTCAACCAAAGGGTTACTACATTCAACTAACTCTTTATAAGTTGCAGGAGAAATCAGTGTAAAAAGAAAGATATGAAATGAAAGAAAAGCAAAACCAACCTATCACCCTTGGGCTTTCTCATGCGATCTCCAGTACTAAAACTAGCCATGCTGTACTCACATCGTACCTGATAAGAATATAGCAACATTAGTATAAAGAATGATCTTGAATGACACACATAAACATAATAACAAGAAATCATGTGTGGTCAATGAGTAGCGTCTTACAAGAGCCTGGTCGTTAATTTGTTGGCCCTTATTCTTAACCTGAAGAGCAGAAATAGATGCTTTTAGTATAGGCGTCACACATAAACTATTCAAGTATATGCAGAACATATAAACAATGCAGTACTACTAAGCAGTATCATGATATATAATGTTGAAAATGTGCAAACCCCAAGCTTATATCCGAATGAGAAATATCTTTGGCAAATTTAATCGGAACGAGAGGATGGTGAGAAAAGAACAAAAAGTCTATTCAGAATCAAAATATGTTTAGACGAAATACTAGCAGTCATCAGTAGCTACCTCTCTAGGACCATAAACTGCAGCTATGACTTTGGTGTTGCCCATTTCAAAGACAGCAGAACTGCAAACCATCAGCCCTAGTTTAGACGACCAAACTTACAAACAGAAACAACTGTAAATCTCAAATGAATAGACTAAAAAGGGTACCCATCCGCTTTTGCAACGACACCCATCTCTGCATGAAGCTTCCTCATCTAGAAAACAAACACAAAAATGTATAAGAATGTAACAAATAGTGTCAGCCTTAGGCTCGAGTTGAGCATTAGAATGGTCAGTATTAGTATGATCAGTTAGACTTGATCACTGTACAGGCTCAGTTCAGCTCGGAATTTGTCGACTGACGTTCGAATATTAACCGAAACAATTCCAAACATAACAGATCAAAAATAGCTCTATTTAATTACAGTCCTAGGTAAAACTACACAGACCCATCAGCAAGGTTGCCTTGTGACACAAAAATGTGGCCAATTTCGTACAGCATAATCTTATACTGAACACACAAAATCGCCAATTCAGAAAAACATAGTACCTCCAAGGGCCGGCGGCCATCAATACGGAGACCTTCAGGGCTTACATACTCCATCTCTTGAAAGGCAAAGATGGATAATTGAAGCTGTAAAAGAAAGTGACGAAGGAAGTTAAAGCCAGATATCACATATACGTATGCAGACAACGGACTAGTACTTCGCTCCAGCTAGGGCTTACCTTAGTGTGGCCGGCTCTGAACGGAACTCGCCCTTACCACCACTATCTACCAGCTTGAGGCGTGACTGCTTGCGGCGCGAAACGGCGGAGCAAAAATAGTTATTAAGTTTAAAACTATTCAAAAAGCCCTCAAAGTTATTCAAGCATTCATTTGATTAGGGCTAAAAATTAAGTATGATTGGGCCTCAACGGAAGGTCAAAGGCCCAACTAGCTAATCATTATTGGGCTATCTAATCGACATGGATGCCCATATAAGAATCTCCTTTAGCGACCAAATCAACCCACACCAAATCAAAGCCCGATAACTCATTATCCACTGTTTATCATACTTATTAGTTATTACACATCTCTCTATATATTAATTAACATTGTTTTTATAATTCTTACTATTGTTTTTTAATAGTCATTCATGTATTTTTTATATATATTAATTTTATGATTTTTCTGACCAAATTTTAGTTTTATAAATAAATAATCTTGATTTTCTTTAACAAAATTATAATATTAAAACAAATCAAACAATTAATATTAGACACAAATATTAATAAGGTTAATATTATTTATAAATGTACCTTATTTTATTATTATATAATATTAAGTTAAAGCTATTCTTAATTTAAAATACTGTTATAAAATAAATAAAAAATAAACTATACACATATTTTTAATTAGCATTTAATATAAAAAATAGTTATAGCGTAAAACACGTATAAACTTTCCAATTTAAAATAATTATTATACAAACTATGTTAACACAAATTTAATATCTTTAATCAACTATTAAAACGTTTAATCACCACACTATATTATATATTATAAAGTATAGTCATTGACCATTATTTGTCCGAAAATAAATGGTATATGGAGACTGATATAGTGATATATATATATATATATATATATATATATATATATTATCGATGAATAAACAATTATGATTTATAAAAATCTAAATTAATCAATATCATAACCTGTGGGACTACACATGTGGGACTACACGGTAGTTTAATATATTCGGCATATGGGACACGTGGGAAACCGGTTGCCCCTAAATATAAGTATACTCATTACAATTTCGTATATATAAGAGAAGTTTTTTTTAAATGAACAATGTTGTTATAATAAATTGCCTAACTAAATAGCTCCTACATCTAAATAATAAATACACTTTAATCTATATTTTCAATGCACAAAAAATGAAGTTCAAATAAATATAAACACATATAGACAATTACCATAACAACTCTAAAAATAGAATTGGTAATATATTCTATTTGAAAAAAATCAATTTTTTAATGATCTTTCAAACTTAAAATTACATGAGTTTTCAATTCTATTCATTAATGTCAATGGATTTTTTCAAGAAAACAAAATAACTTTTTCGAAAAATTCCAAAATATATTAATAATGAGTGGGGAAATGACAATATTATTGTTCATTGACTTCGTTCTGTTCTTATTCAGCTACTTGCTCTCTCCAGTCATTATCATAAAAGGAGAGGCTCATCTTCCCCATCCTTTACGGCAGGAGCTTTATTACCCCTTTTGTCGAACCTTTGGATGTGTCGCCTTGTCAATTTGGTCTTCAAGGATTGGCCCTGCACCTGGGTTTCCTCCACATGGTGCTTTACTTGATGTGGCTGTCATTTTCGGTGAAAAGCATGGAATTGGTGTCAATGCAGAATCCGATTCCGCCATGTGTTGCTGAGCATTGAAGCTAGCGATTATGAACTGTAGTGTCTTTATTCCGATGCTAATTGAGGAATATTGATCGTCGATTGCACGAAATGGAAGGGTTTAGTCAGTCTGATATCGTAAAGGAGACACTATTAGGGCTGATTTAGTCCTTCAATGTGGTTTGAAGGGTGATTAAGAATTCCTCTCAAGTAAGATGGGGAGGGTTTGGCTTCTTTTGTTACCCGTAATTTGGTTAGGGTTCTTGTTCTTCACTGGGTTCTGCAAGAACATACCATCGAGGCCTGCTGTTGTGAACGTTGGGTCGATCTTCACCCTTGAATCAACCATCGGAAGAGTGGCCAAGATCGCTATTGAACAAGCTGTGAAGGATGTGAACAACGATTTGAGCATCCTTCCTGGAACTAAGCTCGTGGTCACTATGCGGAATTCCAATTGCAGTGGATTTATAGGCATGGCTGAAGGTCAGTGAAATGAATGTTTACTCAAATGCTGTTAATGCTGACTTCCATTGCTAGTCATACATAGCATAAATTTGGAAACAGAAAGTATGATTTTATTTCAAAATTGTTACTCTTGATCATAATGTAGCATTGAATATGAGGGTTCATAACACATAGTTTGATAATCCGTCAATTAGTCTTCACTTTAGAAAGGGGTAATTACCAAAAAACAAACTCAACTTTGACCGAAAACCAAAAACCAAACTAAACTTTGTTTTGTACCAAAAGACAAACTGAAATTCAGTAAAGGTTCAGTAATTGAGCAATTAGGAAACCCAGTTCAAATATCCGTTAATTATTAACGGAATTTTGAATAGTAAACGGAATTATGAAATAGATTACTGTTATACCCTTCAAAGCTCATTCGAGATTCGGCTTTCGCATCGGGATTCGGCTTCCGCGGCGGGATTTGGCTTCTAGGATGGAGGTGTCCGCTTCAATTCTTCGATGGAGGAGAGGGATGATCTGTTAGAAGGAAGTTGAAAGGGTATAACAGTAATTTACTTCATAATTTCGTTTACTATTCAAAATTCCGTCCATAATTAACGGATATTTGAACTGGTTTCCTGATTGCTCAATTACTGAACTTCAGTTTGTCTTTTGCTCCAAAACAAAGGTTAGTTTGTTTTTTAGTTTTCGCTCAAAGTTGGGTTTGTTTTTTGGTAATTAATCCCTTTAGAAAATCTGCAAAATTGCATTTGATGATCTTGCTGTTGGATACTTTTGTCCAGCTTTGCAGTTCATGGAGACTGATGCTGTTGCCATACTCGGTCCACTGTCTTCTGTTTCTGCACACATCATATCGCGGGTGGCAAACGAGCTTCAGGTCCCATTACTGTCATTCGGTGCAACGGACCCCACCCTTACTTCGTTGGAGTTCCCATATTTTGTCAGAGCAACCCAGAGCGATTGGTACCAAATGACGGCAGTAGCTGAGATTATCGAACACTACTCCTGGAAAGAGGTGACTGCAATTTACATCGATAATGACTATGGAAGGAGCGGAATCTCTGCATTGAATGATCAACTTGCAACAAGGCGCTGCAAAATCTCATACAGGGCCCCGATTTCACCTGGTCCAATCAGCAGGAGCAACATCATGGATATCCTAGTTAAGGTTGCCATGGTGGAAGCTCGAGTTATTGTTCTTCATGCGACTCCCAACTCAGGTTCTTTAGTGTTCTCTGTGGCACATTATCTTGGAATGATGAGTAGTGGCTATGTATGGATAGCTACAGATTGGCTCGCATCTCTTCTTGATTCGGTGAATGTTCCATCTGAGATGACAGAATCTATGCAGGGAATCCTTGTTCTTCGTCAACATACTGCAGATTCTGATAGAAAAAGAGCCTTTTCATCTAGGTGGAACCGATTAACCGGCAATTCCTTGGGATTGAGCTCTTACGGGTTCTATGCATATGATGCGGTGTGGATTCTTGCTCGTGCTATCGACTCATTTTTTGATCAGGGTGGAGTACTTTCGTTCTCCAATGATTCAAGGATTAGTTCTGTAGGCAGCCTCCACCTCGATGCAATGAGCATCTTCAATGGCGGTCCACTGCTGTTGAAAAACATATTGGAATCGAACTTTACTGGGTTGACAGGTTTGATCAAGTTTGAATCCGACAAATCTATCACAAATCCCGCATTTGATGTTATCAATGTGGTTGGAAATGGGATGAGGCGAATCGGGTATTGGTCCAACTACACTGGTTTATCAACTGTGCCTCCAGAAACCCTTTATTCGAAACCACCTAACCGTTCCAGCTCGAGTCAGCAGCTTTATAGTGTTATATGGCCTGGTGAGACATTAACAATTCCTCGAGGATGGGTCTTTCCCAACAGTGGAAAGCAATTGAGAATTGGTGTCCCGAATCGTGTCAGCTTCCGTGAATTTGTGTCAAAAGTTCGTGGATCCGATAATCTGTTCAAGGGTTTCTGCATTGATGTTTTTGTGGCTGCTGTGAATTTACTACCGTATCCGGTTCCTTATCAGTTCATTTCTTACGGCGATGGGATCCAAAACCCGAGCTACAATGAGCTTGTCAATTTGATCACAACAGATGTAAGTGAAGTTTTTATGTTCCAAGGATTGTGGATTTCACACAACCATATGTGAAAAAATGTTGACTATCTTATCGTATCAATTTTCACCCAGAAAAGCTACTTTCTTCACTTCTTGAAATGAAAAAACAAACATTTTGACTATGAAATTCCCGTTTTATAGCATTGTTCTTTAGTTCATCTGGTCATTTGGTTCCAAGAACTATTTTTTCTTTAAGATTTAATTTCATATGCGATGGATTCTATTCTGCAGTATTTTGATGCTGCTATTGGAGATATCGCGATAGTTACCAATAGGACAAGGATCGTGGATTTCACACAGCCATATGCTGCATCAGGGCTCGTTGTGGTTGCCCCTTTTAAGAGGTTAAACACGGGCGGTTGGGCTTTTCTGAAGCCGTTTAGCAAGGAAATGTGGGCAGTGACAGCTTTGTTTTTTCTCGTCATAGGACTCGTTGTTTGGATACTCGAGCACAGAATAAACGACGAATTTAGAGGCTCTCCTAAACAGCAAATTGCAACAATCTTGTGGTGAGAATCTCTGGACAACAATTTCTATATGCAATTTTTGATTTGATTATTGTCTAAGTAAATATTAGCAAGACCCATATGCTGCAATCAACATATGGAGAAAAATCTGTTTTTCTTGTATCAACAAATGCATATGCAATCATCATTCTGCTTGGTTGGTTTTAGACTTTTTAGTAGTCAATGCCGGATCTAGAAAAAAATTGTGGAATGAGGATACACTATTTTAAAATTAAAAAATAGGCTAGCATACATGAACTAAAATATGTATAATTACAGAAGAATATACTTTATACAACAAAAAAAGAAGCTAAAATTCATAATTTGCTAATTTCTTCTTTTTAACTTATACTTTCATAAAATTTAAAAAAAAAAAGGATATTTTTGGCTAACTATTATATATATGAATAGACTAATATAGAAATTTTCAAAAAGAGTGTTATTTTTGTGTAATATTTATACAATACATGTATGTTGTGCATGTTTGCTAGTAGTGTTTGTGTTGGTTTTTCAGAATATGCTTGCCTTTTAAGTACATAAGCCAAGTATTCTGTTGAAGGAAGTGTGCCAAATCACATACTGCTGCCTAAAGTTTTGATTTTTTTTTTCTTAGCCTATTTACTGTATGAACCCTAATAACAGATCTCCTTACAATTCTGCAGGTTCAGCATGTCGACCTTATTTTTCGCCCACAGTAAGTCGAAATCATGACCACCATTCTCATCTTTGTTTGTTTTTATCATTCCATTTCATCCATTCGGTTTCTTGCAGGGGAGAACACAGTCAGCACTCTTGCCCGTTCAGTGCTCCTCATCTGGCTTTTCGTAGTCTTGATCATCAACTCGAGCTACACTGCAAATCTAACATCCATCCTCACAGTTCAGCAATTATTCTCTCCTATAAAAGGTATCGATACTCTGAGAGAAGGCAATGATCCGATTGGCTATCAGGTGGGGTCTTTTGCGGAGCATTACCTGATCGAGGAACTTAGGATACCTAGTTCTAGACTCAGGGCTCTTGGGTCACCGGAAGAATACGGAAGAGCATTGAAAGATGGGCCGGGAAAGGGAGGTGTGGCTGCAATTGTGGACGAGTTGCCTTATGTGGAGCTATTTCTATCGAGCCAGTGCACTTTCAGGGTCATCGGCCAAGAGTTCACCAAGAGCGGATGGGGCTTTGTAAGTATTATCATTGATGAGTTAAGACAGTTTAAAAGTATACCGAATATCTTCACTCACATGTTCAGACTTATGAGACAGTTGGTTAAGGCGTACGTCTTAAGTCTCAGATGTTGAGTTGAGAAAGTAATCAATGTTCTAATAACTGTTGTTTCTTCATGGTAGGCGTTTCCTCGCGATTCACCATTATCAATAGATCTATCGACGGCGATCCTAACCCTATCCGAGAACGGAGATCTCCAGAGAATACACGATAAGTGGATGAAGCAGAGCTCTTGCAGCTTAGACAACTCAGAGCTCGAATCCGACCGTCTTCACCTCAAGAGCTTCTGGGGACTCTACCTCCTCTGCGGACTGGCTTGTTTCCTCGCACTCTTCATATACTTCTTGCAGATATTGCGACAACTGAAACACACGGAATCCACACCTTCAGAAACCGTGACGGGAGGGTCACACTCGCGGCGGATGCAGAGAATCATGTCGTTGATGGATGAAAAGAAACATCCTTCGGAGAGAAAGAAGCGGAGGAAGATGGAAATCGACGAGATGGAAAGCAAAACAGAGCTCGAATCGATTCGGGATAGTAAGAGAACTGTAAATATTGAAGAGCAGAGTAAGTGACAACTTATTGTTCACCTTGATACTGAAAAGATAACAGCTATACCATCCGCAAATGTTGATAATAGCTCAAGAGAATAGAATTTTGGTTGAGAATTTAGCTAACAGTATATGGAAGGTTGACTCTAAAATTAACTTTCGTATCATAAAGCGCATATGTTCGAATCTTGCAAATACCGTTATAATTTTATTAAAAAAAACTCTTAAAAGGGGGAAAAAAATCTTTAAGTCCAGGTTTGATTTTCTTATTTCTAGAAGCTTAGCTACTGTGAGACTTCTTCAGATGCCGGCTTCAACCTCATCGGCATCTCCAGAGACACCATTGGGCGAGGAGGAGTCTTCTGAGCGGAACTGAGCTGAGATATCGTCTATGGTAGAGTTGAGCTGTGCAATCTTCTCACCTAATGCTTTTCTAGTTTTCTGCAGATGATTTAAAACAATTCACTTTTATATATCAACAATCCAAGCAGTCTTCCATTGTATTACTGTTAGTGCAATTTATTAGCTCCGTTCATATTTCTATCAAGTCCCGGAAAATTCACAAGTGTGTAGGGGTGTCGTGGTGCCAACTATCTATGCATTTTCCATCCTAGGTTCACAGAGAATTGGACGGATCTACTCAGTTACACTTCAGTATTAGTTCAGCTAGTGAAAAGTAGCCAAAAAAAGTTCAGTTAGTGGTCATAGGTTTAGCTAGAAATTTGGTATTTAACCTTTGGTACTACTTATAGTGTAATGTCATGAAGGAGGAAGCATCAAGTGCAGAATCTAAAAAGCACAAGAGGTCAGTGGTTACCTCTAATGCCTTCTCTTCATCGAAGATGAATTTGGGCAGTTTCTTCATTAGCTCCTTTTTGTTGGTGCCGGTGAGAGCTTGGCTGATCTGCATACTCAACAAAATCTTTCTTCATTAAGAAACTGCAAGATCCAAATACTTGAATAGGCTGATCTAGTATTTTATGTGAATGTTTATTTTGATATGTATGGCAAAGAACTACAGAATATGAAACTGAAATGGGTGTAGGAAACAAGGAGAGGCACCTGCGGAGCATAAACACAGCCGAGTGCACCAACTACAAGTCCTCCAAGAACAAAGCCACCAACAAATAAACCTGAACTGCCTGAACCTCCTCCATCTCTGAAATTGACAATAGAAACAGTATCACCCATGAAGAATTCAAATTACAGCCTGTAAGAAATTCTGAGAAACAAGAATCTCATTTACATCCCTTTTAATTTAATGCCCCACCGAATTTAGGTGTTTTTAATCTTGACTCAGATTATAGTGTAAAGGCTCATGGTAATCTTGACTCAAATTCATTCTACCTGATATGATTGAAACTAAGATAAAGTCTAGTATTTTATTAGATCAAGAGATCAGGAACTGCTACAAACAAATTCCAGTCACTGCATTCTTCAACTAAGCCAATATCCAGATAATATCAATGGGAGAGACTAAACTCAGGACACCACCTTGTGCTTTTTAATCCATACTTCATGATAAAGCTTATTACCACATGAATCAATTCATTTAGCAACAATATACAGGTGTCCGGTTTCCATCTTCTGTTGCATCCGGAATATTAAGTGTAGATTAACTGTAGAACATGTATCTGCTCAAAATTCTGTTTATAAATACATATTTGCAATTATTTAATGGTTAATTGTAAATTAATGAGTCATCTTAATTCAATCCTTCACACAACAACATAAACCATTTGCACTTATAATTTTTTATCTCTAAAGTAAACTGCAGATAGTGATAAAGACAAGGCACCTATGTGCAGCTTGCACAACGAGTCTCCTTGAGGCGCAGTTAACAGAGCGATTGGGAGTGAATGACAAGCTAGTGGAGCCAGAATTCTGAACAAATTGATCCAAGGGCTTCAATTTTGTGCCTATCCAATGAATCAGAGATGTTTAGTTCATAGGTTCTGCTCATAAAAATTGCTAAAAGTTACAGCCACTCATATAAGTATTCAATGCATTACCACTCGAGTATATGAGCAGTCTCATCCACCAATCCATTTAAAAAATAATAATCAAGGGCTTCAGCCACGAGCTTTCTTTCATAAAAAAAACTGTATCTAGCTATAAATAATACTAAAACTTGGATGTAACTTGCAAATTTAGCTAATCTAATCTAATCACTCTCTGAAGCTGATGGAAGATCAGTACAACAAGAAAATCGATACATCAGTATAATACAGTTCCAATGCAGCTACTGAAACATAAGTCTCTTCCAAATCTAAAAGACTAAAACCACCACGAGGTTATTCAGCATATAGAATCCAATTAACAGCTACTCGACGACTTTACGTTTTCAATCATAACACTTGATTTTCATAAACCTAGGTAAATTCGGAAACACTGAATGCAAGAGCAATACTGAACAATGGCGGCTTGCGAAAACAGAAGGATAAAGGGCAAACAGCACGAAATGAATCAATTACCTTGAGTGAATTGGGCACTGGGGCTTGTTGGTGAAACCAAAGAACACGAATTCATCGTTTGACGTTCGACTGATACTGTTGACGATGATCAGACGAGGAAGGAGGTTCGCTTTGGTTTGTGACGAAGGGATCGATGATTCCAAGAAGAAGCACTACAACTGAACTACACTGTTGAACAATGTTCACTACTTCTCTCTAAAGTTGGTGAGGGAAAACTGAAAAATGCAACTTTCGCCCTTAATCTTTGGACAATGTTCAATATTTCTGGTGTGTATTTATTTCGTGTTGTGTTAAATACGTGATTGTCAACTCTAATTATTCCTTAAACATCGTATAGTCTTCTTAATGGATACATTAGAGTATTTACAATATATACTTAAATTTATTCATAAGAAAAAGGGATAAATACCAAATAGTTACCTGAACTTTGAACGTTTTGCAACGAACTAGAACTTTAAAAATTCAAAACGGACTAACTCAACTTGGACGAATGTGCAAATAGCTACCTCTGTCCAATTTACCATCAACTGTTGACAGAATTTTGTTGAAAATTCGTCGGAAATTCGTCAAAAATTGGACGGAGGTAGTTATTTGCACCTTCGTCCAAGTTGAATTAGTCCATTTTGAATTTTTTAAGTTCGGGTATCTCGTTACAAAACATCCAAAGTTCAGGTAGCTCCATGACATTTAATATATATATATATCGTATCCGTATATCTGCTTTTATTTTTATTTTTAAAAAAATTACTCAATCCAAAACATTAACTAATTATTTATAATAAACTTATATAAATATCTCATTATAAATCTATTTTTTAAGCCCATGTTTGACTTAAGTCTAGGCCTGGGCCTGGCCGAGAGAGAGAGAGACTTGACAAAATTGGCTTCATGACAAAATACCATTAAATTGTCTGGGCCGCGGGGGACTAGTTAGTGAACGACACACATCAACACAGTTTTGGCACCGACTATAGATAGATTATTAGTCAATTATTCATATTTGGTTATATAATTATTTAATTTAATTTAAAATTATATTATTTAGTTATTTATGATTATATTTAATAATGTTACTCTATGGTTACACTTAATTATAACATGAAATTTAATTTATGAGTTCGAAATCATTTTTAATATGTAAAAACTATGAACTAATGAACAGTATAAAATAATGAATAAGATAAAAAAGAATGATAAAATTATAATGATGAATATACTACTAAATCCTTTTATAATATATTTTTTAATTTTTTAATCAATGATTGCACAATTTAAAAATACCTCATAATTTGGTCTACATCAAATTTAGGAAAATGTCTATACTTTGGGGGCTTTATTAGTCCATCCTAACTCATATAGATAAACAAAATTGAAGACCAATATAACAACTTTTACATTAATATATAGGGCAGACATCATGACGGGTATGACGATTAACCAAAGTCAAATCTACGTTATTCATGAAATTCCACTGACGGAATTAACAAACACTATCCAAAAGGACTCCGTGTGATTTGTCTACTCGAGGATAATAAAATTTAGCTGATTATTTTGTTTTGTTGTAAGGACTAGGGTGCGAGCTTCTCACCACACATCGTGTCTTATTTTTCCTTATATATATATAAAAAAATTACAACAACATTTTTTAGATTTTTGGATTACTTTAGGGTCATACTTCACTTACAATAGTTTAAGGGAACATTTTTACAAAACACGATAGTTCAGGGATGGGGAATTACGGATTTTGAGATAATCCTTTATTTATTATTAATCAGTTCTATTTTTGTAATTAATTAGTATCAATAACTAGCCCCTCAAAAAAGGGTTGAAAAATGAAAAACCAACAAAACGCAGCGTTGCGTCTGCAGCCACCCTTCAATTCCTTCTGTAACTGGAAGAATCACATCAGACCTCTCGACTAGCATTTCTTCCACTGTCATCGGCTCCCATTTCTTCCTCCTCCGCCGTGATCGCCCACGAATCACGATAAGTTGGAATCATCCACTTTCTCCCTCCACTAGGGACCTCAGCATCTGGGTCGAGCATAGAATTCCACTCCAGAAATTTGATTTATAATTCTGCAGATTTTTCTGTGAGTAGTTGGTGGACAAGAACAAGCAGTTGCTTGCGTTTCGGTAGAATTTTCATAGGAATTTCTGTTTACAAGTTACTTCTTGACTGTAGATGTACGTGATTTACGAGCTTTGACTGGATGGCTAGGCGTCATGGATGGGAACTCCCTGCTCACCCTTTCCAGGTACAGTACAACCGCTGCATTGCGCTTCTAATTTTCAAGAAATTGCAGTTTTTGTTACGTTTGGCGAGCTTACTGTGCTAAAAAAGCTCAAATTTTGCTGAACAGTATTACATCTGTTCAGCAGGGTTGACTTCAATCAAAAACTATTTCCCAGAAAATGACGTGCCGTGTTAAAGAGAAGGGGTTCCATTTTGGCATTTTCTATAGTTATCTTGTCCCGGATTAGTGAATTGATCAGATTTGTCCTGTAGTTCTTGTAAGTTCCTATTTTTTTCTTGTGTTACAGTTCTCAAAGCAGTGGTTTTTGGTATGGAATATTAGGGTGTGATTCCAAACAAGATTTTGCTACTTTTCTTATTTATTCTTAGAGAAAATTTGAACTTTTTGACCTGGTCGTGTTATCCAGTTCCCATGTTCCCATCATTGTATCTTGTTTTGTTCTGGGAATTGGATTCCAGTTCTTTCATGGGTGGGAATTTAATTTTGAGCTTCCTGAAGGATAGTATGGTTATTTGGTGTGCATCTATTTAAATCTATGCCATCAAGAATGGTCTACTGTTTGATCTGACCTTATTGACCAGCATGTGCTGATTATTAATAATATAAAGGTAAAAAGTGATCACGGACTAGATTTTTTATTTTTATTTTTTTGTGTGTGTTTGGCATATGTTGGTAGTTTCGTTGATGCATAGTAAGTTCCAGAAAACCCTCCCTATGTCTTCAAGAGCATGTTTGGAGCCATGACTAACTTTACTTCATTGCCTATATGTAGGTGGTGGCTGTAACTGTCTTTTTTTTGCTCTCTGTTGCATTTTATGCCTTCTTTGCCCCTTTTCTTGGAAAGGACATATATGAGTATGTGGCCATTGGTGTATATTCCTCACTGGTAAGTGAAAAGCTTGATTTTTCTTGCTTAGCACAGTGCCGCCTCACCAGTTTAGGTATTTTTTTTAATTTTTTTTTTCTGCTCAATAGGCGTTCTCAGTGTTCATTCTATACTTCCGATGCACGGCAATTGATCCTGCTGATCCTGGAATTCTGATAGAGCCTGAGATTGACAAGGCTTCAGCATACAAATCCCATCATGGGACGGATGTACCTGGTTAGCTAGTCACTTAATTTACCAGATTTATGTTAGTGTGAGACATTCACATGAAATCTTGAAGGATAGCAGGTGGTTTGATTTTTATAGGCTAGGAATCTGTTTGATGACTTATAGTAAGAGGTCATGAAGGTATTCTATTGTTATAAAAGATGTCATGTATCAGGAAATCATGGAACTGCAGAAGAACCTAGCAGGAGAGAAAGACCTGCTATACAGAACCATAGTTGCTGCTCAGCAATTGGAGGCATATTCTGCTGTTGCCTTGTCATGGATGACTGCCGCAAAGAGGAAGAACAGCAGCAAAGTGGAGATGAGGATGCTCTGTTCTGCACATTATGCAATGCAGAAGTAAACTCCTGGAACCCAATTTCAAGTTTCTGTTATCTACCACTTTAGCTATAATACACATTTATGAAGTCTATTTCACAATATGATGGAACTGAACATAAGTTCATATGAAAAAGAAGCATTTTTTTTAATAAGGAGGTTAACAAAGCAACCATTTCTTGAAAAAATAAACCATTTTGACTTGTCTTTATGCTTGAGAATGTATGATCTTGCAATTGGGGTCAAACTCTTCAGATCAAGTACCGCTATTTGGCTTGTGTCGGTAGTTTGGTTGGGTGTAGGTAGAAAGTTGCAGTAAAAAACAAACCGAACTTTGAGGAAAAACCAAACAGCAAACCGATCTTTTTTTGTTAACAAACAACAAACCAAACTTTGGGAATTGAGCAATCAACAAACCTACCTCAAATTTTTATTATGTTTAAACGAATTTTTCAATGTTTGAGGGAGTTATTAAGTCGTAATACCATTTTCTTAGAATACTTCAACTAATGTTGACTTAATAACTCTCTCAAACATTGAAAAATCCGTTCAAACATAATGAAAATTTGAGGTAGGTTTGTTGATTGCTCAATTCCAAAAGTTTGGTTTGTTGTTTGTCAACAAAAAAAGTTTGGTTTGCTGTTTGGTTTTTGCTCAAAGTTCAGTTTGTTTTTTGGTTTTTAACCCTATTTTTATTTTTGCAGTTAATAGTGTAAAGTTATTGCTATCCTAACCGTGTTATACCAAATAAATTACAGAAAACGATCTAGTAGTGCTGATTTTCTCTCTTCCACAGGTGCGGAAATTCAGCAAACACTGCAGAAGCTGTGACAAATGTGTTGATGGCTTTGATCACCACTGTAGGGTAAGTTGGTATATTTAACCTCACATGTTCCTCTGTATGCTTTAATCTGCACCACGATTAAGCATCTCTATATCTCCCATGCAGTGGCTGAATAACTGTGTTGGAAGAAAAAACTACATCACTTTCTTATGTCTAATGGCAGTAAGCCTCGTATGGGTAAGTTCATCAATAAACTGCTCTCATTGTAATTTCTCCTGAAACCATGTAGTAATTTGACCATTAATTTGCTTTATTCAGCTTATTGTTGAAATAGGTGTTGGAGTTGCTGTCCTTGTTCGATGCTTTGTTCATAAGAAAGGAACCGAACATCAAATTACTGAGAGGCTTGGTGATGGGTTCACCCGAATACCCTTTATAATCGTTGTGGTATGACATGGCCTGCATTTCTTTTCCAAATTTGAATGTAAAATACATCATGAAAGGGTTAAAAGCCCCAAAACAAACTGAACTTTGAGCAAAAAACAAACAGCAAACCGAACTTTTTTTGTTGACAAACAACAAATCAAACTTTTGGAATTGAGCAATCAACAAACCTACCTCAAATTTTCATTATGTTTGAACGGATTTTTCAATGTTTGAGAGAGTTATTAAGTCAACATTAGTTGAAGTATTCTAAGAAAATGGTATTACGACTTAATAACTCCCTCAAACATTGAAAAATTCGTTTAAACATAATAAAAATTTGAGATAGGTTTGTTGATTGCTCAATTCCCAAAGTTTGGTTTGTTGTTTGTTAACAAAAAAAGTTCGGTTTGCTGTTTGGTTTTTCCTCAAAGTTCGGTTTGTTTTTTTGATAATTAACACTTAAATTCGGTTCTTCTTCCAATTGTAGGCACTCTGCACAGCTGTGTCGTGTCTAGCCACTGTTCCTCTAGGAGAGTTATTCTTCTTCCACATGATTCTTGTTCGGAAGGTGCATTATTACATAAATTTGTTCTCTTTTACAGCTTCTATCAGAGTTTTTTGATTAAATAAATTTTAAATTTATCAACACCTTTCATTCACCAAATGTCTGGTGCAGGGAATAACGACTTATGAATATGTGGTTGCAATGAGAACTCAGAGCGAGTTACCAGGGCAATCAGAAGGTGGTGGAGGGGTTGAGCAGCTGAGTCTGCCATCTTCACCAACCAGTTCTGCAATCACAGCTGCCAGTGGGAGAAGCTCACTTGGAAAGAGCTTGCAGTACAAGGCAGCTTGGTGCACTCCTCCAAGAATTTTTATGGATCATCAGGTACTCTCTTGATATAACTTTGAAAAATTGTCAAATGGGTTAATTATCAAAAAACAAACAGAACTTTGAGAAAAAAACAAACAGCAAACCAAATTTTTGGAATTTAGCAAACAACAAACCTACCTCAAATTTTCATTATGTTTGACCGAATTTTTCAATGTTTGAGGGAGTTATTAAGTCGTAATACATTTTTCTTAGAATAATTCAACTAATGTTGACTTAATAACTCCATTAAACATTGAAGTATCCGATAAAACATAATGAAAATTTGAGGTAGGTTTGTTGTTTGCTAAATTCCAAAAGATTGGTTTGTTGTTTGTAAAAAAACGTTTGGTTTGCTGTTTGGGTTTTCCTCAAAGTTTGGTTACTAAACTTAGAAGGGTTAACAACAAAAAACAAACCGAACTTTGAGGAAAAACCAAACAGCATACTGAACTTTTTTTTACATACAACAAACCAAACTTTTGGAATTTAGCAAACAAAAATGTTTAGTTTGCTGTTTGGTTGCTAAACTTAGATAATAGTTGCATATTGGTACGGTAACTAATATAGGAAAGATATGATCAGGATGAGATTATTCCTCATTTAGAGCCGGGCCGTCTCCCATCGACCGTGGACCCCGATGCGTTACACCCCTCCAACAAAGGAAAGCGGTTGCCACAAAAACAAGTCAAGATCAGCGCGTGGAAGCTTGCAAAATTAGACTCTAAAGAGGCTATAAAGGCAGGTGCCAAAGCTAGGGCATCATCCTCTGTTCTCCGCCCTGTGGGCTCTCGTCCTCACCCTTACGATCCCGACCACTTATCAAGCAGCAATGTGAGTGGCCAGAGCAGTCCGGTCAGCTCCGACCAAGGTGGGTTAAGATTCAAACTCAAGAATCCCCGACCATGGACCAAGAGCCCTTACCCTCCAAGCCGTGCCAGTCGGGAAGATATTGAGACATGTGGCGGTGACAGCATCAGCAACATGAGCAGCCCACATATTTCAAACTTCGCCACATCGCCATCTGATGCACCTGTTCCGAACAGAGACCACTTCAACCCCGTGTACTCATCGTCTACAAACCAATCCCCGTGGTCAACAAAGGAGGCAAAGACTGATAATGCCACTGTGCCTCATCCTCCTAGAAGTAATGTTCCGATGGAGAACACGAGATCCTCAGTTGTCTGGGATCAAGAAGCAGGGCGGTTTGTGTCCTCCAGGGCCCCACAAGGTGGTGGTGGTGGTGGGACCGAACTGCTCTATACAGGTCAGTCCATATTCTTTGATGGGCCTCTTTTGAACGAGCCAAGGGCTAGAAGTGGAAGCACTGGAGGGGTTGAGAGAGGGTCCAGGTCGAACTATCATCAGCAGGGGAGGTCGCAGAGAGGTGGGCAGCTGCCCGTTTTCCTGCCTAGTGATTATCAGAACCAGAGATCGTCTCGGTTTCCTTGATTGGTTCGGTAGAACTGAACTGATAGATTTAGCCTGCATTTGATGTTAGTTTGTTTTGTGTTTCATTGATTCTGATTTGGTCTTTTCGATCCTTTGTGCAGCTTTTTAGGAAATCAGGTGTCTTTTCAAAATTGTAATTTAGCTGCAGTTGATGCAACGTTTGTACTGTTTGGATCCGAATTCAAGAACAAGACTATGAATCATTCCATTTCCCGACCTAGTTGGTTGAAGTTTTAAGCTTTGTCATGAACCTGATCATTCGACATGTTTTGGGTTTGATGCAATCTTGTACTGTTTGATGACGAATTCAAGAATAAGATTCGATCTCCCAACCTGGTTCTTAGTTAAAAGTTTTGAACTTTCTCAAGAACATGATCATTAGACATGTTCTGAGACATTCCCTACCTTGTTCCTTCATAAAGTTTTATGCTTTGACATATTTCGAACACTTGGGTGAGAAAATCGTAGCAAACAAATTATAATGTATTAGAATTCAGAATCACATTTCTTGGCCGCAAAGAAAAATATCAGAAACAACAAGAACAGTCAAATGGGCACTGTCCAGTGCCGCCGGCATCCGCGTTGTTCAGCCTCAGTTCTTCCTCTGTGTAAATCGTAAATCCATCGCCAGTTTTCCTTCTGGATTTGGAAGAAGGTTCGGATAAGCTAAAGCGACTCTCTGTATCGCCTTTCTTCTTCTGCCGTTTCATCTTAATCGGTTTCGCACTCAAATCTCTGCCGTTTTTCATCTTGTCATCTTTCTCGGCTGTCTTCTTCTTCTGCTTCTTCGTTGCGAAGATTTCGTCAATTTCGTCGCCGCGTTTCTTTTTTGCAGAAGATGGTTTCTCCAATGCTTCTGCGGCTGAATTTTCAGCTCTTTCATCACGGATTTTGGAAGAACTCTTCTTAGTCATTGAAGGAAGCACAACCAGAATCGATGAACGGCTCTGTATCTGCGGCGGCGGCGGCGGCGGCGGCGGTGATGGCAGCAGCTGAGGAAGATTAGGGTTTCTCTGCACTTCTTTTTTTTTTTGGTCAAGATTCTCTGCACTTCTGAGTTCTGAATAAAAGCTGCGAGCTGTGGGCCACTGGGCCTCGTTTCGTTTAAATGGCTCGTCTGAAGAACCAGGAAGTGGTCGGTTCGACTCGGCCGGTTTGAATGATTTGATTTGGAACCTCTGGTTTAAATGATGCCTTCGCGGCTTCACCTCCACCGTTACCGCCATTGCAGATTTGCAGTAGCTCCACTTTCTGTGCTGTTCGATTAAACCCTAATTTGGTCTCCTCCATCGATTCGAATTTCAGTACATCTCAAACCCTCTACGATGGCATCGAAGCTTCTCGCCTCGTCCCTCCGTCGTACCGCACGCTCTCTCTCCACCGCGGCAGCCGCAGTCGCCGCACCGTACGAAGATTCCACCGCGGGAATACTCATGAAGGGTGTCCGAATCTCAGGCCGCCCACTGTACCTAGATATGCAGGCTACCTCTCCGGTCGACCCGCGTGTGCTCGACGCGATGCTCCCTTTCTACATCTCCCAGTACGGCAACCCCCACTCCCGCACCCACCTGTACGGCTGGGAATCCGACACAGCGGTTGAGACCGCCCGCTCCCAGGTCGCCGCACTCATCCACGCGTCCCCCAAGGAGATCGTTTTCACCTCTGGCGCCACCGAATCGAACAACGTCTCAGTCAAGGGAGTGATGCACTTTTACAGGGACAAGAAGAAACACGTCATCACCACCCAGACGGAGCACAAATGCGTTCTCGATTCGTGCCGCCATTTGCAGCAAGAAGGTTTCGAGGTAACCTACCTTAGGGTTGGAACTGATGGACTCATCGATCTGGACCAATTACGATCCTCGATTCGCCCTGATACTGGTCTTGTATCAATCATGGCTGTGAACAACGAAATTGGGGTTATTCAACCCATGGAGGAGATTGGGAAAATCTGCAAAGAGTTCAATGTGCCATTCCATACTGATGCAGCCCAAGCTCTAGGGAAGATCCCTGTTGATGTTGATAAATGGAACGTAAGCCTAATGTCATTGAGTGGACACAAGATCTATGGACCGAAAGGGGTTGGTGCTCTATACCTTAGGAGGCGACCTAGGATCAGGGTCGAGCCCCAAATGAATGGTGGAGGGCAGGAGAGGGGGATTCGAAGCGGGACTGTCCCGACCCCTCTAGTGGTTGGAATGGGTTCGGCCTGTGAATTAGCCATGAAGGAGATGGACTATGAACATACTAGGGTTAGCTCTCTGCAACAGAGGTTACTCAATGGGATAAGGGAGAAGATCGATGGGGTTGTGGTGAATGGTAGCTTGGAGAGTCGATACCCAGGAAACTTGAACTTGTCGTTTGCATATGTTGAAGGTGAGAGCTTGTTGATGGGTTTGAAGGAGGTGGCTGTCTCTAGTGGAAGTGCTTGCACAAGTGCTAGTCTAGAGCCCTCGTATGTGTTGAGGGCTCTTGGGGTTGAAGAGGACATGGCTCATACCTCGATTCGTTATGGAATCGGGAGGTTTACAACTGAGGATGAGATTGATCTAGCAGTGGAGCTCACAGTTCATCAGGTTGAGAAGTTGAGGGAGATGAGCCCTCTGTATGAGATGGTGAAGGAAGGCATAGATATCAAGAGCATTAAGTGGGCGCAGCATTAGGTGATTTCCATGGTTGAACCTCAGAAAGCCTCAATCCAATTCCAGGTATCTGTTTCTGTCAAAGCCGATAAATTTCACTGGTAGATCGTAGATGTGGATTTTGCGTGTACTGTTATCCTGTTATATACAATCCTTTGGTGAGATCAACACAATAAGATGCTGATACGTCCTATTTTATTGATCGATGGACACTGATGATGATGAACTCCGTATACTTAGAGGAGTTCATATGGTTTTCTGTGAAATTTTTCTAATGTCATTTCTTTGATTTAATGCGTGCTTATGTTATGGTTGGTACTGGATATAGATCATGGACAGTAGTTGGTCGGTGTACATTCATTATAATATCTTAATCACTTTGTAGCTTTTGATTAGGTGTAAACTGTAAGTTGAGAAACGGTTGTCTCATTAATGTTTGTTTCAAGGTTTCATTATCATATGATTTCGTAAATGTCTTTAACTCTGGGAATCGAGTCAATATTGGATCGTATTTTCCGACAGGGTGACATAAAATCAAAAGTTAAATATCAAGGAGTTACCTGAACTTTGGACGTTTTGCAACGAGCTACCCAGACTTTAAAAATTCAAAACGAGCTATCTTAATTTGGAGTGCAAATAGTTATTTTCATCCAATTTTTGATGAATTTTTGTAGAATTTTCGACGAAATTTTGTCAACCGTATTGGACGGAGGTATCTATTTGTCTCTTCATCCAAGTTGAGGTAACCCGTTTTGAATATTTAAAGTTCGCGTAGCTGCAAAACGTTCAAAATATATAGCTCCTTGATATTTAATCCTAAAATTAATTGGATCTTTGTCTTTCCCCTAATAAGTTCAGGATTGAATATAGATAATTATGTAAATGGTTTAGGATTAGGATAGGTGTCATTTAAAAAAAAAATTATTATCTAATTTTGATATTATGATTACTTGACCCTCAGTTGCATCTGGAAAGATGGGGCTGCTGCCACCAAATGATCTAAACCGTTGACTTCAGTTTGTGTCTCTTTGAATATTTTTTTATGGTCAGTATTTATTAGTTAGTGAATTATTAATTTACTTTATATAAAATAAAATTACATTTTATTAGTTAGTCTCGCATATGTACTGTTAAATGGTAAATTGGCCTTGTTCGAACGTGATTTGCAACCTTTGAAGTCTGTCCGAGTCGGTCTTCACTCGGGCCGGTCTCGGTCTTGGACCGAAATTTTCATTAATTGTTTTTTTTACTGAAATTTGCTGTAAAAAAATTTGTATGAATCATTACATCACTACAGTTATTGATTCAAGTTCAAACATTAGTACAAACTGTCAGTCAAATATTTAAAGTGAGTCACTTTTCAAAGCCAAAGACACCTAATATTTAACAAGTATTGTTAGATTTTAATACAACTCGGTTCGGGCTGGTCCTAATCAGGCTTTTCGGGAAAAAAAAACTGAGATCGAGACCGACAAACCTGCATGTTCGATTTCGGTCCTAGTCGGTTTTGGTTTTAGTCGGACGGTCTCATACCGATTTTGTCGGAATTTCGGTCCAGCTCACCCTTAATATATAGAACCTACAACTTGCAAATACCCAATCGTGTGACTAATGGGATATGTACCACTAACCCTTTTTTAATTCCCTATTTCTCCAAATTTTGCCCCTATCTTCATGATTATCGTATCAACTATCTAAGCACTCTTTACATTTTATTATTATATATATATTATAATATTATAATTTGTTTTAAATAAAATTTGAATGGGCCTCGATTTAAATTAGCAGTTGCTCTAATTTCTTACCTAAATCTACTCATTCCAATATTTTAGAGCCACTGCGTTGGGTGGACATTTTACCTCAATCTTCTATACATGACTCGACCCTTCTTCAGGATCCTCGGCGCCGCCTATGACGGCTCTCCCGGCACCGACTCTGCCAGCTCCGACTTTGTATTAATTCTCGCCGCCCTTCTCTGCGCGCTAATATGCGTGCTCGGACTCATCGCCATCGCTCGCTGCGCCTGGCTCCGCCGTCTCTCTCCGGAGCAGCCCCCTAACAGTGCCAAGGCCAACCGAGCCCTTAAAAAGAAAGTCCTGCGCTCCCTCCCAAAGCTCACGTTCTCGCCCGAATCCGCCCCTAAATTCTCCGACTGCGCCATCTGCCTGGCGGAGTACGCAGACGGAGACGAGATCCGAGTGCTTCCGAAGTGCAACCACACCTTCCATGTGGTCTGCATCGACAAGTGGCTGGGATCGCACTCCTCCTGCCCTTCCTGCCGCCAGATTCTGCAAGCGGCCGCCAGTTGTGAAAAGTGCGGGAATCTCTCGTCCAGTTCCGCCGCCAGCGGTGTCGAAAGAGTTGAAGCGGAGGTAAGATTGAATCAGCGGGAAGACAACAGGTTCTTACCCTAATCGATGGAACCAGATCCTTTCCGCCTCAGGAGCTCGAAATTCTTTTGATTCAGTAGCCCTCATTGATGGTACAGAAACTAAGAATTCAGGGTTGGTGTTGATTCGATTTTCAGATGAACACATAGCAGACGATGGAGTGATCCACTGAAAGAAACATTAGTGTAAATAATTGGATAAATGCCACACTTGTATTTATTTATCTTATAAATTTGTAACAGTTGTAAATATTTTAGTAAATGTAAATATCTTTAAGGATAAAGTTACATTTTTCTATTAAAAATTGTAGTTTTTATCCTATAAATTTGGATCTGTGGTTGTAAATACTATAGTAAATGTAAATATATTTTAAGGATAAAGCTAATTTTCCATTAAATGTCACCATAAAAAAACTGATAAAAGTTTTGTATGTAGCTCACATTTTGTTAAGTATTAATTTGATATTGATTACTGTAAAAAAATGAATCCCTGTATTAAAAATATTGTTTATTATTATTATTATTTAATATTTTACTTTCCTTTTTAATAATTACAATTATCAAACTAATATATAATGATTACTAGATAGCAGCATCCTGTATAACCCCCCCTGACGTGAATCGAACCCAGGAACCTACCCTAACAGTTTCATTTGAAGTCAGACACGGCACGATTGCACTACAAATCCAATTGTTGGTCGATTTCGATATCTCATCACGCTCTATTCTATATTCCGCTCTCTGCAATGGTGATGTTGATCTTCAAAACCCTAGCTTAGCTTGATACACTTCTTCCCCACAATCGCACAATGACTACTCCTGGGGTTCCCCTTCGCTGTCGCCATGAAATTCCAACCATGGCATCAATTTGGATTTTTCATTTTCGTTGTTTCCCAACTCAGGTACATGAGTTCCTTCTACCCCATCTCCATGATGCATTTTTCGATGAATTCTCTCTTAGTTACGTGAGTACGTATGCAAAATGAAGCATTCAGGTCTACGTTCAAGAGTATTTAAGCTCAAGCCAGGAATTGGGTGGAGCTTGAAATGCGGGCGGAATGGAGCAAGAAAACTCGTAGTTAGGGCGAGTGGTGACTCGGAGATTTCGAGTGGGAGCAGAAATACTGCTAAGGACGCGCTTAAGGCAGTGAAAGGAGACCTATCTGCTAAATTTCAAGGATTCGTCAATTCTGTCCCGCCATTGGATCTTACGGTAATGGATGAAATCTCAGTTGGTCTCGTTTAAGTCTTAGCTGGGTTCTTCGACTTGAAATGGCGTTGTGCAGTTAATGTGCAAGTTTTGGCTCAACATTAGAGAAAGTCGCATTCGTTTTGTTTTCTCAACAACTGAAAGGGAAACGACGTTGCTTGATTGCCTTTCAGAAGAAGAACAATAAAAGCTTATTGATTTTCCCATGTCATGGTTCTTCTGTGTTCGTATCAATTATCATTTTCGTGCTGAATTCTTAAGATTTTGCCCTGGATATCCAACATTATGATTTCGTCTGTTATGAATAGTTATCTATTTTAGTTATTCAACTATTCTATCAGAGGTAGAGGTGACACGGTGCATCAATTCCTTTTCCTTTTCTCATGGTCACTATCAATTTCTAAACTATGGTATCAATACTCATATTCTTATCCTGCATTTTTTTTATAAAGCTTAATTTTGTATCATTGATTATATACGGCTATGAAGTCAATAGGCAATAGCTTAATATAAGCAAAACCAATCTTCTTCTTTTTTATGACTGTCAGCTGAAAAGGAACTCGACTGCAAGTTTTGCTATCGGATTCTGCCTTGCTACTGTAATGTTGTTCATTTTCGGAAGAATCAATGCAGCAAGAAAGGCAATGCATGAGCGTCCTGGCTCTGTTGCTGATCTTGTGAGGCGTGGCCAGCTGAGATCTGATAGAAGAGGCATGTATGATTCTACCACACCTCCGACCGTGTATTATGTTTCATTTCGTGAAACCCACAAACTATTGGGTTATATTTTTCATACTCACTAACAGTAATTCCTTGAAATTTTTCTTCAGCTCAAGGCCTCTCAAATATGAAGATCCCTTCAACAACCCATTAGTCAAGGTTGGTAAGAAAAACTCAACAGTTGAGATATGTGGAAAAGTCTACCGCCTGGCTCCTGTTACTTTAACTGAAGAGGAGCAAGCTATCCACAAAAGGAGAAGGTCAAGGGCTTATCAGTGGAAGAGACCCACAATTTTTCTCAAAGAAGGTGACACAGTACCTCCAGATGTGGATCCTGATACTGTTCGGTGGATTCCTGCAAATCATCCCTTTGCAACCACTGTTAATGATATAGATGAGGACTTGGCACAGACTAATGTTTATCAGAAGCATGGAGTTCCATTCCGCATCCAAGCAGAACATGAGGCTTTGCAGAAAAAACTTGAAGCACTTCAAAGAGTAAGCACTTTTGATTTCATATTTTGACTGCTTATAAATTGAAGATTATGAGAAGAGCTGCGTGTGAAATAATTCACAGTTACACTATCTTGGGAAAAACAATTAGCCATGACCAATATCATCAGTATATTCAAAACTATATGCTAGTGGTTTGTTCATTTTATGCTGGATTTGGTCCAATAAATCACTACAAACTTTAGTTAGTGGAATGGTGAAATGCATACCTTTGCAGGATCTAGAATTGAAGAGCGCAATTTTACGTAATTTGAAATTGATCCATTCAGTCAGTTGAGATTGAGTATTTGCAGAGATAATTATAGATTTCATATGAGTATCTTTTTTCTTCCTTGGTGTCTATTAGTTCCTGTGACTTCTGTTGTAAAAGGCAGATTTCATGAGTAATGGGAGAATGCTGAATGTATGTGGGTTCAGATTGCTATTAACTATTCATTTCACCAGTTTTACCAAATCAGATTATTAATTATGAAAATCTCATATTTAGCTTCTTCTGTTCTGTTTATTAATCATTAACATGGCATCTGTTTCTTTACAGGATGAGAAACTTGATAGCCTGGTGAGTGACCACAGCAATGCGAAAGACCTTGAGAGAACACACAAGTTTCAACCAAAGGCTCAAGATCTAGAGAACAACAGTTCCTCCGAAAATCAAGCAGCCAAATCTGAGAGTCCCAAATCTAAATTAGATCAAAGATCCTCAGGCAGCAGTTCATTCCCTGAGGAAATTGAAGAACCTTAAGCTTCTTTTGCTTCACATAAGTCTCTCTTCTGCAGGCAACTTTTTGCAGTCTGAAATCAACTGTTCGATGTCACGGGTAAGAGTTGATTACGAGTCCAGTTAATTTATTTTCTGTAAATACTACTCATCTACGATCGAAAAACCCGAGTTTATTGAAAACGGACTCGATTTTATATAATTTGATGGTGGTATATTCATTCTCCTTGCATTCTTTGCTCTTCATAGAATGTTGTGGTATAATGTTTAATGGCTTCAATACAGATGTATGGCATGCAGAGGTCAAACAACATTCAAAACAGTATAAATCACTTGCTACGCTGAATAAAGTTTTATGAGTTCATCCAATCCCAAATATTTTATTTAGATATCATCACAAATACAACAAAATACAGAACAATTTAGATACTTTTCTTTACTTGACATGCACACTTGATCAAATATAAGAATGAAATACTTTATATCACTAGTTACAGTATAAAACCTTTCAATGTGCAAACTTTATATTTGGGTTTCTCATAGATTTGAGCCACATATCAGCCATCACCCGCGAGGAAATGCTCCAAAGTAAGTTCTCCCCCTTTACATTTTCATGCTTTATCTTCTTCCCAGATTTTCCAAGTGCATATGCAACCAACCACTGCATTGCCGTCAACCTCTGCCTCTCACTGTCCCATGCACTTCTCCTACCTCCACTCTTCACCATTAATCCTCCAACATGCATGTTTATTACCCTGTATCTGCTTTCCTCACTGTCTCCTTTGTTGTCTGCTGATGTGGCATGAATCAGTACTATAACAGGGCCTCCGACCACTTCATACCGTCTCAGTGGGTCCCGCAACTGAACCATCACCGAAATGGTGATTGTGGAATCACTGTTGTTGGACTTGACCCAGTCCTCGAGTGTGACAGTTGACTCCAGGGGATGTGTCTGATCCTTCACATGAAGCGGAGAGACATCGAATGGAGCAGCTTCATCTGCCATGTCAGCTTGGATCTTGAGAGCTTCAACAGCCATGGCTTCAATCTTCTGAATCGAGAATGCCAGAATCTCATCAACTGTAAGTGTCTTCTCACTCACATTCCATAAACCTGTAGAAATCCTATCTTTCCTTCCTGCTGTCAGTGCACTTGCCATGTTCTTCACTGCAGCCACTGTACGGGCTGCACTCGAGATAGCTCCTTCCTTGTTTCTTCCATGGATGATTGCAGAAGCTATTCCTTCAAAAGCAATCTGCTCTGCTGTTTTCCCAGTCAATTCATCCATTGGCATAAAATTCAAGAACTGAGAGCTCAGTTCTTCCACTCCAATGGCTGCCATTCTCTGAAACAATTCAAACCCAGTTCCTGAATTTGCAGATAAAAGCACTAATGGCTTTGAAATTTGCATTGCTAACTTCGGCGTCTCTTTCCTCGAAACCTCTATATCCAGAGGATTCATGGCAGCTAAATAACCTCCATTTCTGGTCTGAACTATGCAGCGCAAACCCTTCCCCAGATCTGGTACATAAACTTTGTGATCAGCATCTGCAGAATCATCCTCTTCCCCTTGAAGCTGGAACTCAGGTACCTCAGGTTGGTTAAAGTTGAAGTTTCTCTCTTCTTCCTCGAGCATTTGAAGGAACTCCATAGTCACAGTTTCTTCATCTGCATCGAGTCCCTGAGACTCTGTTTCTTCCTCTTCTTTCACCACCTCCTCTGCTATCATCGATTCCAAAGCTTTTATCTGCTCTGCAATGGAATCGAGCTCTGTTAACCTTGTCTGATGAACTTGATCCGTTACCATTTCTTTCACAACCTCACTCGAAACCAATCTTTCTTCAGATTCATCTTCATCTTCTTCAACCTCTTCCTCCTCTTTCTCCACTTCAACACCCTTATCAACAACTTCAAAATCTGGGAGGTCCTCTGTTTCAATCTCCTCTTTCATGGGTTCCTCTGTTTTGGTTTCAAGCACAGACGATGATGAAGATGGTAGAGGGGCAGCTTCATCGAGATTCAAATCATCCATCTCTTGGTTCTCTGCAATTCCCCTACCCAGAGAAGGAGTCCATGTTTCTGCAGACCTCCCCTGCATCCTCGGACTCTGTATACTAAACGATGTCTTTGATTGTTTCCGCCCAAAAGAAGGTGTCAGTGTCTTTGACCGATCAATCTTCACCCCCTCTCCTTGACTGTAAATCCCAACTCCACCATCTTTCTCCATGATTTGGAACCCTAATTTCAAAACAAGCTCACCTCCTTTCGCCTTTCCTGATAGACTAAACGTCGTGTCCCACTGCCTGACCCTCATTCCTTCGTAGTTCTTCTCCACTGATTCTTGAATCAGTCGACTTAAATCGACTGTAGATGTACCGAAATTGAGCTCTTCTGCATCAATTGCAAACAAATAAATCAAAAAGGGACTAGGCTCGAACTTTGCCCTCTGTTTCGATCCTCCCCCTGAACTGCAATAAACATGGCACTTGACAAACAATGTCTCTTCAAAATCAGCTGCTCCCTTTGAAACTCTAGATGGCATTGTCTGTACTGCACCGTCCTTGGTCTCCTTCTTCCTCACACAGACAGAGAGCCGAAGCCCGTTCATGGAGGCAGGGAGTCCCTGAGCCGCCACCACCTCCACCGAGAACAAACAACTCACCTTCTTCATTCCAATGTGAGTCAGAGCCCTAATCGGCTTCCAATTCCATATCCCCTTCTTCTCCTCAGTCTCAGGCCCTGTAATTTCTTCCAAAATCTTTGGACCAGAAGCCTTAACCAGTTTTTGCTCAGTTTCGTCCTCGAGCTTGGGTCGAGACCGCCACGGGGACAAAGACATGCGTCTTGACCGTGGTTTGGTTTCTATTTTGTCATCGGTTCTAACATTAGCTCGGATGGCCTCATCGGGTGCGGTTATGGGAGGGACCGAGTTTCTTGGAAGTGCTAGGGAGGTGGTTCTACGATTGGTGGAGTATGAAGTGGTGGGTTTGTAAAGTGTCTTGGTCAGCTCCTCAAGTTCTTGGAGGATTTGGGTGTTTGAGGTTCTCTTGTCTACTGATGCAGAGTACTCCGTCGCTTCTGCTGCCATTGCTGAAGAAGAAGAAGAGACAGAAATGGTAAATGGTTTATAGAGAGAGAAAGAGAGAGTTTAGTGGAATGTGGAGAGGGAGAGAGTAGATAAGATGGGTGAAGGAGAAACTAGAAAGGTCAGACATGGTTGTGAACTGATGTTGTCTGTTATCCTCTGTCTGTTTAGATTGTTCTGCAATTTGTGACCAAAACCAATTGAAATGTCTCAGTCACCTATTTGCATGTAGATAGTTAGGGTATGGTTCAATAGATGTCGATAGTTAGGGTATGGTACGGGTATGACAAATACTATAATCATACCATAACTATTACATGTACAATTTTTAATACCATAACCATTAAAATAACTGTGGTTATTGACCATGGTTTTACTCGTATCCGTATACTCATATTTATTTTACATATGTAATATAATAAAAGATCAAAAAAATTATTTTAAAAAATACATAAATCTATATTGTTAATAATAAAAATATATAAAACTAACATCATGGTTATTTATTACATATATATGGTAATTTTCATTATTTAGTATATATTAGTTTATTAATAATAAATTATTATTATATTTATATAATAACCATGGGTATAACTCAAATACCATAACCATTATGGGTAGAAAATTCATCACTATAACCATACCGCACTATAATGACACTGTTAACCATATTAAACAGTAACGGTTATAACCATGATTATGAGTTTTTCACCGCACCATTGTCGGACCAACACCTATTTGGTCGGATTTTTTCCTCTTACATTTCTTAAAATGAACTCTTATAGGATAGAATTTAAGAAATTTATCGGGTTGGGCCACAACACATGAAATCGGAAAGGCCGAATTTGGCCCAGTCCGCTTCCGTTCACTCAGTGTATGCGAAGAACTTGTTAGCTTGAAAAAACTAATGCCGTTTATTTAATATAGTTAAGAAATGTCAAAAAAATAGTTAATATATTTTAATGAATTAGACATTTTAAAGATATGACCTGTTTCAGAACAGATGAACATCAGAGTCAACTCTTATACGGTATAAGTATTGACTATAAATATACATTGAGTGGATGGTAGTTGATAAAGTATAAGTCCCGTGACAGAAGCATGAAAGTCCTTTGGAACTTGGCATTCAGAATCTGAACTCGTCTGGAATCTGATGATACTTTTTCGTACAAATTTGTCACCATTGGCTACTTTGCTAGCTATACATAGATTTTATAGATAACAACATTATTGCCGATGCAATCTGTACATTGCCATTATTTCTCATTTTTCCTTTTATTTATTATTTATTAAGGCTTACTTTTAACTAGCGTGAGCGATTTCAGGTACCATGTAAATTTAGGGGTTCTCGGAATCTACCCCAGTATATAACAGAGTATTTAAATTTGGAACCGAAACATACTCGTTTAATTTTGGACCCGGAACCTGTTTGTACAAACGGTCTGAGTACCCTGTTAGGAACCTGTTTCTTTTTTTTTTTCCAAAAAAACGGTCATGGTTCGGTTCCGGTTTGGTTTTGGTCTAGTTCCTGTTATTGAGGATGATACATTCTTCAATACTGTAATTTCACTCACATTTACACAAATCTCATTAGATATCACAACATTTAATACAATCATCAACACCAGAGCATGAATGCTCTTCAGGGTGCTCTCGTTCTATTTCTTTAAATTTATTTTTAATAATATATATAGAGAGAACCGATTCCGGTTAGTTTAGGGTACCCAGATAAGAGAACCAGAACCGAATAAATAGGTTGTTGAATTTTTTTTTCCCGGAACTTACCATATTTCTAAAACTATTACCCGGAATAGAACGTTCCGGATCCAAATGGGTAGTTTGCTCACTCCTACTACAAACTGAAGTATAATAATACCATTCAAATACAACAAAAGTATTTATTAATTGTAGCTCATGTATGTGAAATGAACAGTTTTCTAAGAAAGAAAGAAAAAATATAATTTTGTTTCTCTTCTCACATTTATATTGTTCAGAAAAACAACCTTAACAAAAGTGTTACTTAGATCACACTTAAGCAATGTCCTCATATTCAGTACAATCTGCAGAATGATTTACTTTTCAGATAGAATAGAATACGGCACCATATATATCACATCAGATTCCATTCATAATTATATAAGATACATAAATACATAATTATATATATATAAAAATATGACACAATAAGTATCATTAATAGAATTACCACAGAACAATGCAGATTGCAGATGATCTAAGGCACCAAAGGCCAGGATGTCCATTGCCCTATTGAGAACCCACCCCCACCAAATAATGGAGACACCTACTGAATAGAACCAGTTGCAGCTATGTCGCCATAGTAACAGTCCATGATGTCGTCAAAGGTAAAGAGGTTGTGGTGGTGGTTCTGGTCCATCCCCACGGTGGCGGTGGAAGTAGAGAAGTTGTAGGAAGAGTTGGTCTCTGTCTTGCACTGTTTAGGAACATGGATAGCAGCAGCTTGGTCGTGATGATGTGAGAGGAGCAGTGACTTAATTAGCATGGAGGGTGGCTGGTTGGTTTGGGACATAAACTTTGCAGGGCTCATCATCATGCTTTTGATGTCATTAATGATGTCTTGTCTGTTCTTGGTAAGAAAATTAGGGTTTTCTGTTGTTGGAGTTTGAAGTTGCTGTGGAAGAGACGACGACTCTCGCATGTAACTGTCGTAGTTCGTCATTGGGACTTCGAGTAAAAGAGGGTTTCTTTTCTCCAGGCTCTTGTGAAATATCCTGCAGATTACCCATTCTCCCTACAATATTATTTAATTAGAAATACAATTGTAAGTAATTGTCATATCCAACACACTTAAATCATGAAAAAAAAATATACACTGTGTAGGCATTGGATTTGTCTTTTGTACAGATATACTTCTAAATCATCACATTGAATTTACAAATGTTTTTTTTTTTAAAAAAACCGTAAAATATGAATTCAGAATGCTTAAAAAAATATATTGTATTTACTGGTTATTGGGTTTTCTTTTACTTATCTATAAAGGTATCAAATATAGAATGCAATATCATAGCTACTGTTTAGGGGTGGTTTATCATAAAAGTAAGGAAAATATGCTACCTCATCTTTGAATAATGTGCAAATAGCTACCTCCGTTCAATTTCTGACGATTTTCCGACGACTTTCTAACAACTTTCCGACGACAGATGACGGAAAATTGGACAGAGGTAGCTATTTGCACCTTTTTCAAAGTTGAGGTAACCCGTTTTGAATTTTCAAATTTCGGGTAGCTCATTGCAAAACGTCCAAATTTCATGTAACTACTTGGTATTTAACCTTTTTTTTTATTAAAAAAAAAAAAGATTTGTCGGCATCCGCACAGTAGCTAGGAGTCTAGGACTAAACCTTACATAAAAGTCAACCCATCAAACAGACAAACAAACAAACAAGACATGAACTGATGTGATTTCTGTCCTTTTTTTTGTTCCAATTTTTACAAGTCTTGATAGGGCAAATATTTTTACAGCAAGTTAATTAGGGGTACGATCTTGTTTTTACCTTGCATGTATGGCGGCAGGAGAAGTCTCCGTCGAGGCGGTACTCATGCATGACCCACTTAGTCTTCTCTCCTCGAGGAGCCCTTCCCCGATAGAAAACTAGGGTTTTCTTCATCCCTAACAGGGCAGCGCTTGAGGCGCTGTGGATCTCCTTATCTTTTCCGGTGGCCTTCCAGTAACCAGCTCCGGTGGCCCTGTTGGTCCTCAGCCCTGTCGGGTACTTCCTATCCCTTAGGCTGAAGAAGTACCACTCTTTTTCCCCCATTTTCGCCACATCTACCGTATATATAAACGATGTGAAAATGTGAATTACTCGAATCATCACTCTTCTTCAGGTGTTACTGTTACTTGCTTCAGTTTATATTTTTATTTTAAAAAAAAAAGCTTTTGTGGTTTTGATTTGGTGATATATATATAGTGAAATAATATTAGTTACCAGGAAGATCCCAGGGTTCGCAGCGGTTGAGGTCCACTTCAGGGATCTGAATACCAAAGAAACCGCCATTGAAGACCTTGGAAGCCAAGTAGAAGGTAATGAGCTCTTCATCTGTAGGGTGGAATCGAAACCCTGGTGGCAGGCCTCCTTCGTCGGCCTCTTCTACTCCCCTGATCAGCTCATTCAGTAGATTCTCCGTCACCCCCTGCAGCATATCTTCTAGCTGCTGCTAGCTAACAATGATTTTGAATGAGGAAGTGGTAAGGTGATCAGGTGAAGCTATAAATGTATGTATGAGGCATTGCGGCTTGGGAATATATATAGGGGGGAGAATGAGCTCTGAATTCGAAAAGAAATCAAAGTTAAGTCTGTTAAAAAAAAATATTTAAAAAGTCTGCATTTTATTATATATATATATTCTTTGTAAAAAAATCAACATTTCTACTCTTATCGAAGATGTACTAGTGTAATTGAATATAGAGACTATAATATTCTTTCTAGAGTAGGCCTTATATAAGAGAGAGGAGTAAATGCAAAAATGTATAGTCTGCAGAAGAAGAAGATTTATGCGTGCGCTTGTGGACATCTTCATGTACGGTGATCACTCATTTCAGATAGAGGATTCTCCATTGAGAACAGTGCATATATATACAGAGAAAACAGTATTATATATATATATATGAATAATGGGGACGATCGTAGTATAATAGCTAGCTAGATTTGCCGTATCTAAGAAACTGTGAAACCCCATACTATTTTATTATTGTATTTGTTTGTCAAATTGCAGTCCCTTTATTAATTATATATTCTGTTTCTGTCAATCATCCGACCCTAGCCTTCACATTTATTTATTATTATTTTGTCTATGTAATCAGTAGTATATTTCGATAATTCTATGATCCGCAATAATCTCCCATACCCGAACACTGGCGACTGAGATCGACAAAGTGGAATGGCGAGCTATCCCGATGTTGGCGAATGAAAGCGCAAACTGGATCGCGAAGCAAGCTAGAATGGGAGTGCGTCTAAACGATTGGGTCTCCCGACCCCCACTCCCTTTTATTATCATTTTAGCAAAGGATTGTAATATGGAACCCCCGTGACTTTTGTCACGCCGTTTTATTGTTCTAATCGAATGAAACGAGTAATTGATCAAAAAAAAGTACGTACTGGCTTTATGTATATATATATATATATAGGGTAAATGGTCAAAGTGCCCCCTAAAGTTTTGCCGAAATTTAAGAATCTCCCTTAAAGTTTAAAGTGCCCCTTAATGTTTGAAAATGATGAAAAATCTCCCCTTGTCAGATGCTCTTTTAGGGGGAATTTTTCATCATTTCTTAACATTAGGGGGAATTTTAAACTTTAAGGAGAATTCTTAAATTTCGGTCAAACTTTAGGGAGCACTTTGACCATTAACCCTATATATATATATACACAGATGGCAGATGTTTTAATCACTCACATATATATATATACAAAGACCTGTTATATAGTCTCTAAATTTTTTTTAAGAAAACCATAAAGACATGAAGATTGAAGGATTAAGTTTTTTTTATGTAATCAAAGAAAGAGATGTTAATTTTACAATTTTTACACTACATTCTCATGATTAAAATTTAAAATATTTTAGAAGAATTAACTTTTTTCTTGTATATAATTTGTTTTCGCAATTGTGAATATAGAGCATTAATTCCCATGACCCCTTCGTTGGACACACACATGAATGACAGATCGATCATACTCTAATGATGAATCACTGATAAAAATGGCTACCTAAAACCCTAAATTACTCAAGCTACATAAAACAGTACCGAACTCTAGAGAAAGAGAGAGCTTATGTCAACTCAAATAAGTAAAAGATTTTCAAAAACATGGAAAAGGACAAATATTTGGATTTGGATTGAATCATCTAAATATTTCTGCTTAATTTCCCTATGAAGCTAGGGTTAGGGCTTGCATAAGCATAAGCTAACTTATGAAACTCACTAACCCTAACCCTAGCCTCTCCTTCAGACTGTAAGCATATTGATATTATATAGCTAGCTTTATATTATATATATATATATATAGGGTAGATTTTTCTTTTTTGTGTATAATTAAAACCCAATTTATTAGAACATTAATTGTTTTAGTTTCTCGAGAGCTAGACTCATCAAGTATGATCTTTCCTCATACGTTGATTGGTCGAGATCGATGCATGGCGATCGACACCAATACCTTACACCATCCTCTGGTCTGATTCGCATGCATGGATTGGATGATGTTCGTTAATTAATGAAAATCTCATGCACACGCACGCTTCTGTGTAATCTTAATAAGGTATTATCGTTTCGACGAATATGGTAACGTACGTCATATTTATATATATATATAAATATAAACGTATTTCTATATAGTAGTGTGTCGGTTCACGGAATAGAGAAATAATTAAAATATGAAATTAATTAGTATTTCGTTGTATGGAATACTTAATCAAAATTTTAGGAAGTCTCGAAATAGTCTTTATTTTTTTTTTAATGGAATGATTATTTCGAAATTTCTAAGAATTAAGAATAGGTACAAAATGACGAAACTATCTTCAGCCATTTTAATTAATTATGAAAACGCCCAAGCCTAAATATATTTATGTAACTAATCTTTTTTTATTCAATATTTTTACGATGAAATTTCTAATAAATATAGTTTTTAATTAAATTAAAATGTTATTTTAATTTTCAATTTAATAATTAGTTTAATTAAATCTAAAATATCTATTTAATTAAAAATAATTTAATTATTTTTTTATAATTTAATTTGTTTAGGTATGAAACATATTAAAGTAAATAGTATATATGCCATTTGACCTAATTTCATTGCATTTCCATATTATAACACAACGTTTTACCACTAGAACCATTGATAGGAATAGTACTTGTGATTGTCATTAATAGATAGAACTAGAACGTACAATGTACCAGAAGTTATATTCGTGAATGCCAATAAAAACTAGGGGTGAACTCAGGACGGGCGAGACATATTTTTCTCCAAAAAATGTCTGAGCCCGAAATTTCGGGATTCATGCTTGGAGGACTGATCAGTCCATCTAAAAAATCAGCGCGTGAAACAGTCTTTTTTTTACTCGAACCAAAATTTCTCTTAAACAATATCTACAACTTTTAAATACAAAACACAATGTAAATATTATATCAAGTATGCGATACAAAATAAAATACAAATATCAAATACAAAAAAGTTCAAATTTCAAATACAACCCTAAATACACAATAAACGAATTAAAAAAACACAATAAATGTTGATTCTAACCTATATTCGGGTCGAGTCGGTTTATTCGGTCTTCTGGTTATATAAAAAAAATAACAGAGCCCGAGTTTGGAATAAAAAACACACATATTAACTCGTTCTTAAATTCGGAATGGTCTCGGGACGAGTTTTTTCTATTTTTTGATCCACCAGTTTTTTTGATCATTCCTAATAAAAACAATATTACTTTAGTAAATAATTTTTCATATGTATCTATTTTGTTTTTTGGAGGGGAAAAATTTGTTAAGGTGCTGTAAATGTCCTGTTTGGATTTATTTATTGTTTCTTTGGTAGGTTGGTTCAGATCAGCAGCATTAACTCTATCTGAGAGAGAATGAAACCCTAGAAAGAAGGGGACAGAACAGACTGATCAAAGCAAAGCAAACCAACCATTGATAAGGAAAATAGTTGCAGACATGGATATGGAGTTACCCAAATATTTACTATAAATGAAAAAGAGTCTGCAGTTATTTCACTGTAAAAAACAAATCATGGTAAGAAACAAGGTCGACCTAATTGAGATTAATATTAACTTAAATTTTCAACTATTAAATAAATTTAAAAAATAAATAAAAGTAATCCAATTAATAATGGGTCATGAATGTTCTTAAATCTATATGTTCAAAATTGAATGTCACCTAAAATTCCTTATATTACACTAACAATAATTGCTTTCTTCTGCTATATACATACATATTAAGTAATATATATATATATATATATATATATATATTATATATGCATTATAAATAGGTTTCTTTCCATCTTCATCGTCATGAATGAAACCCTACCTTGCTTCCAATCATAACATCCATAATTGATCTGTGCATGGACCATCTATGCTTAAGTAAGCATCTCTATGAAACCTGTACAGTACAGTACTGCAAATATCAGCAGGAAGACACAGAGACGAAGCGTGAGATAGGCCACGAAAACGTCTGACAGCACAGCCGCCATTCATATCTGATCATCCATGGAGCAAGCTGAGTTATATTGTTGAGTCCACATCCATGGCAGCTAAGCTACGTAGCTCCACCTAACCCTCACTCTATTCACCATGCATGCACGTAAAAGGAATTAATCCACCATATTCGATCACACAGTGCTCTCATACATGATGTGCTTTATGATTTTTTGTTCAGTTTTTCACCATGAAAACTTTACCCTTCTGTTTCTTTTTACTTTTGAAGGTAAATTTTATCCATTTGCATCATCCATCTATATATATCCATGTTATATTGATATCTGCAGTTATTTTCAGTAAAAATACACATCTTGGTAGAAATGTACATAACTTCAAATAAAGGTGATAAAATGCTGAATATGCTTCTAGACAATAGAAAATAAAAAAGAAGAAGATGAAGGTAATGACTCCATGAAGAAGAAAGTAACAAAAATCCAGACTCCAAATGCGTATTTTGCATTTTATTAGGGTCCAATTGAACCATATATTGTTGTTATGGGTTCAAACGATATAAAAAAAATGTGTTTTTTTTGAGTTAAAAATGAATTTATTAAAAACAATTACAACAGATGTATCTACCCACATAAAAAAAATGCGTGTATGAAGTTACATAAAAAAAACTCCACAAAAACATACCTGTAAGTGTAGTCAAACCATTGACCTTTTTCTATGTACTACTATAAATCGTTTGTTCTTTTGGGCCCGTATCTTAAATGGATCATGTTTGTGAGATATCTAACTAATGGGCTTAATTATTCGAGCCCAATAATAATTTCCACAAAAATTCTGGGATATTTGCACTATAAAAAAAGCGAGAGTTGCAAAATTTATAACATATATACTCATACTGTCATACATGTATAGAAAAAATGGAGAAAAAAACATGTTTCAATATCTGTAATGACCCAACAATTGGACTTGATTAGTACATCTCTTCTTATATGAGTTCCAAATCACTTCTTTCTTTTCGATGTGGGACATGATCTCACAATCTACCCCCTCGATCACGGTCCCGGGTCGGCTGATACCATTTGTAACGCCTCAAGCCCGAACGACTATTCTCATTAGCCCAACCCAGACTAACTGAGTCCGTTGTCCTCACTTGGACCCATAAAATAAGAAATTCATGTTGAACTTGAGTAATACATCTCTGCTTATATGAATTCCAAATCACTTCTATCACAATATCTCTAACCGACTCTTGCCCACTAAGCCACGATAAAGAGCAGGGTTGTTAATTTGTTGGGTGTCCAAATATATTTAACCTAAACACAATACATTATTATTGATTAGTCAATTTTGAAGATTTAAATACGATTTGCAGGTCCACAAATCAATCCATCAACTTGTGAATGACTTGTAAATTCATATGACCCACGCACTTAGACGATGCACGTTCATGCATGCAACATCATTTAGTGTCACAGTCCAGGGTTTAGAAATATAATTATAGCTTATATGTGAAGAATGAAGGAGTAGTTGGTTCAAAGCCAAGAACCAATCTTAAAGCCTCAGTATTCACAGGGATTTTTTATTTATATATAATCAAATCATTCCAAAAACTTAACTTGAAAGGAACATCTGAATCACAACAAAGCAAAACACTATAAATATCTTCTCTCTCCCTCACCATTTCATTCACTCATCCTTCTCTTCTCCTCTCTCAAACCCTAAAACTATAATGAAAATGGCTCCCTCCTCATCAATCCTGCTTCTAACCCTAGTCTCCATGGCTTCCCTTGTGTTCTCTGAATCTAGAGACTTCTCCATTGTTGGATACACCTCTGAGGACTTGAAATCCATGGACAAGCTCATCGACCTCTTCGACTCGTGGATGGACAAGCATCAGAAGAGATATCATAGCCTCGACGAGAAGCTTCATCGGTTTGAGGTGTTCAGGGACAACCTTAAGCACATCGATGAATCCAACCAGAAAGTTTCCAACTACTGGCTCGGATTGAACGAGTTTGCCGATCTGACACACGAGGAGTTCAAGAAGATGTTCTTGGGGTTGGGCAAGGTTGATTGGTCGGAGAGGAGACAGTACTCTTCTGAGGAAGAGACACGAAACATTGTTGATTTGCCAAAGTCTGTGGATTGGAGAAAGAAGGGAGCTGTCACTCCTGTCAAGAACCAAGGCCAATGTGGTAACGATATTTTATTTTCTCCATTCAAAACCTAATATAATAAAAGGGTTAAATACCAAATAGCTACCCGAACGAAGGCCAATGTGGTAACTTTGTACGTTTTACAAATAGCTACCCGAACGAAGGCCAATGTGGTAACTTTGTACGTTTTACAAATAGCTACCCGAACTTTGAATTTTTAAAAATGGCTACCTAAACTTTGACATATGGGCAAATATAGCTACCTCCGTTAAATTTTCCATTAAATATGAACGGAAAATGACGTGACAACACATGATTGATCCATAATTTTAAAACTATATTATTTTTTTAAAATACTAAAAAATCAGAAAAAATATTTAAAAACTGAAAAATTAATAGAAAAAATAAGAGTTTTAAATATAATTTTTTTATTAAAATTATGAAATAAAAATAAATGATTAGTCACGTCATAATTTTTTTATTACAAACTCTTATTTATCTGTCACGTCATTTTTTGTTTATATTTAACAGAAAATTTAACGGAGGTAGCGATTTGCCCCATGTGTCAAAGTTGAGGTAGCTATTTGCACCTTCGTCCAAAGTTTAGGCAGTCGTTATTGAAAATTCAAAGTTCGGGTAGCTATTTGTAAAACGTTCAAAGTTCGGGTAACTATTTGGTATTTAATCCATAATAAAATGACGCTGATGGGTACGTACGTAACTGTTGTTATGTGAGTCTAGGAAGTTGCTGGGCATTTTCGACAGTGGCAGCTGTAGAGGGCATAAACCAAATAGTCACCGGAAACCTGACATCATTGTCGGAGCAAGAACTGATCGACTGTGACACAAGGTACAACCATGGCTGCAATGGCGGTCTCATGGATTATGCTTATGCTTACATCCTCTCCAATGGTGGACTCCACAAGGAAGATGACTACCCTTACATCATGGAAGAAGGCACCTGCGAAATGTCTAAGGTTAATTAGAACTATAGATAATATAGACAAATGTTTATGATATGAAATGAATGATTAGAGACGTCAATATCTGACGACCAAACATGAAATTAACAGGATGAATCAGAGGTTGTTACCATAACCGGGTACCATGATGTTCCTGCTAACAACGAGCAGAGCCTTATCAAAGCACTAGCCAAGCAGCCTCTCAGTGTTGCCATTGACGCGTCGGGCAGAGACTTCCAGTTTTACAGTGGGGTAAAAAAAAGAACTTTTTACTGAGTTTCATACAGTAGTAGTATATCCAACCAAGCTAACCGTAAGTTTAATTACTTACTGCAGGGAGTTTTTGATGGGCACTGTGGCACAGAGCTAGACCACGGTGTATCTGCAGTTGGTTACGGCTCGTCAAAGAGTGTTGACTACATCATCGTGAAGAACTCATGGGGATCCAAATGGGGAGAGAAAGGGTTCATCAGGATGAAGAGAAACACTGGAAAATCAGAGGGTCTCTGTGGCATCAACAAGATGGCTTCCTATCCTACGAAAAACAACTGATCTTCTCAATGTTTTTATTTGTGTTTGTCCAATAAGTTTGATATATGTCAGTGTCTCTTATCCTGACATGTCTTTATGTTCTTGGCAATGATTTTGAAATGTTTATTACAGAATATCTGCCAAAACACATTATGATTCAACAAGAAATACAACTTTGTCTTGTCTTCCATTCCATAACATTACATCCTTAACAACACAAATATTGAATTTTTGACCGAAATATACCTCAAAATAAAAATAAATATCAAAGATCCTCAGTTTTGAAAATAAATACCAAAATATACATACACACGAATCCTATTCGCAGGCGGGTATAATAAAGATCACTCGCGAATGACATTTGCGAGTGGGTAGAAAAAAGCATCACCCACGAATGACATTTACGGATGTAATTATTCGCGAGTGGAAATGATTATGATTGAAAATTAAGGAGGGGGGTCTACCATTATCATCTCTTTCTTTTCTAGAATGAGGTATGTTGAACATAAAGAAATTTCAATTTTTGGTGAAGCTCCACACGCTAATCCCATTCGCGAATGAGATTCGCCGGTACGATTTAAATGCTCGCACGCGAATTCCATTCGCGAGTGGAAAAAGAAAACAAATTTCTACTCGCGAATGGGAAAAAAAAAAATTAAAAAAAAATTGATGATATTTCTGTATTTTATTTTCAGGTATATTTGGTCAAAAATTTCACATAGATGCGGTTTCAGTTCAGTTACAAATGACATAATTACCCTGATCAACATACACACATTCACCCACAATTATCTGCCGACATGTAGGGGTAAATATGGAATATCACTTCTTGATTTACTTCCATGTCATGTTAGGCAGTGCCTGAGGGTTACTGTTGTTGTAGGCTCCTGAGCTCTGGTTCGGAGGGCTTTCACTCTCAGACCTGCCAGAGGTTTCGCTCGCCGCCACCACTACCACCCTGAGGAAGAGCTGGCGGTGCGGCGGAGAAGAGACCGATGTGCTTTGGTTCTTTACGGCCATCCGCCACAAAACTTCCCTACCACAACCTGTGTTGACTTCGATCGGACTTCAAATATAGGAAATACTATGTTTCAAAATCTTTTGAAAAATTTACTCATGTATATATAGATATTGTATTTTTTAAAAAAATATATTCTTTTACCTAATCTAGTTAATTCATCCTTCTATAAAAAAATTATTCAAAACATACTTATTCAACACTTGGGCTCGGCGGCGCGGCGCATGGGCTCGTCTGGGTTTGAACTGGGCTGGGCTGGGTTGGGTTTGAATGGGTCTTGGACGGACTTGGATGTTGATAGATTACTATGATGATAAACAGTATATATTTTGTTTCCTTTAAATCCATCTCAAGTCAACAGTGAAAAAGTTTCTGGTTTTCATGAGTAGAGCTATGTAGAAGAAGATCTGTATAGATTCTGTGGAGACGCGCATGGCCAACACCAACATTGAAGAAGGCGAAAGGAGTTGCTGCAGACTTGAGGAATTCTTGAAGAAGGACGCCGGAGTGGAGGTGGCGACTGACGAGGACGGCTTTAAAGGCGTGTGGTTTGAGGCGAGGATCGTCGATCCTCCCAGGAACCCTCAATCGGACCTCAAGCAGGATCGACTCGCTTTGGTCGAGTTCCAGACGTTGCTTTCCGAAGATGGCGTCTCGCTTCTGGTCGAGAACGCCGACGCCAATTTCATCAGGCCATCGCCACCTCAGGAGACGGCGAAGAAGTCTCTGGAGGTGAACGACTTCGTTGATGCATTCTGCCTCGATGGATGGTGGACTGGGGTCGTCGCCGAAGTTAAGGAGAATGGAAGGTTTAAAATACAGTGTCTTCGATTCATAGTTAAGCAAAGAATGTGCGGCCAATTTGATGGATTTCGCTTCTTTCTGCACTGTTTAGGTACTTGGTGACGTTTGAGAACCCTCCTGATGCGATCGAGATTGGAAGGGCGGATTTGAGGGTTCATTGGGACTGGATTGGAGGCATGTGGATTCGATCCAAGAACTCTATGGTACTTTATCAACGCCTCCTTCTCAAACACTTTGATTCTTCCAAACATTTTTTTTGGGATTATTGGCTGTTCTTCTACATCGCAAGCTGAAAACTGCAGTGTTAATTGCATGCATTGTATTCTCTGCATTCAAAACCTGAAAGGCATCACCATTTGTATTGGCTGTTCTTTTGCTGATTTGGGGTGCTCTATCTATCCTTGTCATTTCTCTGCAGTTTTGGATTTGGAGAATTTGTTTCATGCTGCTCATGCTTAATGTTTTTTCATTTCTTAATGCCGTAAGAACCTCATTTTACTTCAAATTTCATGATTCTATACGGTTGAATCCATTAATGCAATGAATTCAGAGATGAGACATAAGTATGGACTTCAAATTCAACATATTCGATCATTTTTGTAATAATTCTTGAGTAGTATTTCTATCAACAGGCAGTGATGCAATTATCTTTGTACTTCTGGAATCCCGATAACAAATGCACATCTCGACTATTATGAATGCCCTTATCATTGATTCATTATACTTCTTTAAAGCATAACATCTTTTTGCAGAACTTGATCCAAATGAGTAAAATGTTCGAAACTTGTTAGTGCTTTATTTTGTATTTGATTGTTATCTAAGTCGGTTAGCTCTAATCGTATGTTTTATTCTATAGATGATTAAGGTTAATCAGATTTGCATCTTCTGATGTGCATTTTTTCCTTTGGTGGGATAATTTTCTGATAAGCATTGTTCTATCTCCTCTTTTCCTGTGTTCTTGTTGTCTCATTAGCATAAACAAGTTTCAGAGAATCAGAGGGAAAAGAGACGGTGGATAGAGGAAACAACATCCACTTCTAGAAGAAAGAGAGGAAGGACGTGTAAGGTACTCACCGATGAAAACACGAAATCTTTTAAAGAAGGTACATTGTACTTTTAATTATAAAAAGGGTTAAGCACCGAATTGCTAGCTGAACTTGTGACCGATAACTTGTGAACTACTTTTGAGACTTTTCAGTAGTTGAATGAATACTGAAGTACCGCTTGCTAGCTTCGTCCATTTCTATGTTCTCTTTGGAGGAAAATATTTACGTGGTTGCTCTGACTGAATGATGCGTGTGCATATACTTATAGATTTTCTGTCCTTGTCTTAACAAAAGAATGGATAGAGGTAGCAAATTGCATCAATGTGAGATATCAACCATCTGATTTTGATTTATCTTTGCTAATCTAGCAGCATCCTCTCCTGTTGGAGAGAAGACCAATCAAAAAGGCGAGAAAGGAATACCAGAACCCGAAGTCATATCGAAGCATTGTACAGCTCAGGTTGTAGAGAATCGATCCTTACCCTTTGCAAAGACCTCAACAATTTGGCTTGCTGTTGATTCGATGGAAGCTTTCAAGAAATTCCCGCAAAAGCCCCATTTTGCCCCTCTACATGATCTCAAAGAAGATCATCGTGAAGGATTAGCAATTGCCCACATGGTGACATTCTCAACTATCACTGAGAAAGCATTAGGGTTGCATTGCTCCGACCCGGAAAGCAGTTTCCATGAATGTCTGGAAGCTCTTAACGACTTGGGACAACACGGTTTTGACATCAAACCTGTTGAATTCCATATAAAGAAGATGCTCTCAATGAAAGACCAACAAGTGAGGTTTAGGGAGAAAGCCAGAAATGTGGAGAAACGGATGAAAGAGCTGAATCAGGCAAATGAACAGATTGATGGAGAGATTATGGAGCTCAGTGAGAAATTAAAGGGTTTGGAATCACAGCGTGTTAAGAACACAATGAAGCTGGGGATCTTGAGAAAAAGTGTGGATGGCATGAAAAAGGCGATGGAGCTTGGGCATATAGATGTATCCTCTTGGTAAGCAATTGATGATTGTCTTTTGTGTGTTCTGCTGCTGCACTTGGGTTGGTCTTGAATGTTTTGGAAGAAGAAGCAGAATGTTCATTGTAGCTAGCTAGAAGGAATGTCTATGGCCAAAAAAAAGAAGCTAGAAGGGATGTCAATTGCTGTTCATGGTACGGATCTACCTCTTTGTCTTGTTCCAGTTTCTGCAGATTTTGTCATGTCGGAGAAAAAAATGTGTATTTTTCTTCGTCTCCTTCAGAAGAAGAAAAAAATGCAGCATTGTCAAGCTACAAACATACAGTACCAACCCTATCTTGGGCCTGACCCATTTTCCCATCCTGGGCCATCAAAAGTAAGGAGTAATATTATTTTACCATAACATAGTTTTTGTTTTATGTTCGTGTTAATGTGGCAGAACACGATATGTACGATAAAGTTGTAATGGTAAGTCTACTTTTGCGTAATTCTTGTTTAATAACTTTTTAACACTCTATTTAATTGTTTAATTATTAAAAAAATGCATAATAAAATTCACGTTTCTCATTTAGTGTATTCAGTTTGTATCAAAATGTTACTATTTATTGTATTTTATTTTTGTAGATTATTTTTTCGTATTGTATAATTTTATAGCTAAATAATTTTTTATTAATATGTCAGCATAAAAATTTAAAAGTATGTATAATTATAATAAAAATAATTGACATATTTTATACACATTTATTATAACAGGGAAAAAAATCAATAATATTACAATCGTTCTAGCAATGTCCATATTTTTTTAAAAAAAAATTGTAATTAAATCCGCAATTTAGTTCCAACCATGATATATCCAAATGAATAAAACCCTCAATAATCTGATGGTATGTTGTTTATTCTCCGGTAAATATAATGGTAAAAGTAAATTAGGTGAAACTTTTGACATACAACAAAAGTGTTGGATACAACCAGTAAAAAAGATAACTGTAGGTGTAAATTTCGAATACCATATAAGTTTGGGTTCAACATTGATAATAAAACTAGAGAATAATTTAGACACTGCTATATAAGTACAGGTCCAACTTTTAAATAAAAATTATTAGGAGGTAACGTTTGACATACTAGAAAAGTTTGGGTCAACTTTTTAATAACAACAATTAACGGGTAAATGTTGACATACTACTAAGTGTGGGCTCTTTTTTTTCAAATAACTATGGTGAAAAATCGTATTGACCCTTTTTGAGGGTGTAAATTGAATTGTTCCTGAACAGCTATCCAGAATTCTGCCTGCACCAGCTTCACAAAAAGGTACCCTCGAAAAAAAGATTTTAACACTTTTGGAGCCATTTTTACATGTCTCTTTATACACCCGGTGCATTCAGGTTTACCTTTTTTCCCTCTGAGTTTTGGTGATTTCTAAGCATTTTTTATCAAACGTTAGGTAGACCAGGCGTATGCACACGCAGCCATAAATTATTCATTTTGGTTGTTTTAAACCCGTTTTGGGGCGAATGAATGGACACCAGGTGCACCCATTTTTGACACACTCAATTTTTTTATCAAACATAAAAGAAACTGTTATTTTGTACTTTTCGTTTTAACAAATACACAGTTTATACTTATACTTATTTAAATATTCTAACTATTACGGATCTCACAAATTAGTGAAACGTTAATTTATTTATTTTCAATTTTTAATAATTACAAATATAATAAAATAGTAAAAAATAGCAATCTTGCGTGAATGTGCATGGAAATTATTTTCTAATTTATTAATTATACCTAGAGTTTAATCCTTCCCCACTGAACGAAATCGCCAAATCCAATACAATGATTGGTATTAGTGGGTATTTTGTCCGTATTTTGCACGTTAATAAATAATAACTTTAATTTATACATCATTCATTTTTATATTTTAATTTGTTCTTACTAGTAAATACTATTACATTATTTATTAATTGAATATAGAATTAAAAAAATCTTCGCTATTATAAAACTTAAATTGTCTATAATAAATAATTAGGAGTTTTTACGAAAATAAACAAAAATATACCAAAATTATGAGTAAAATAATATCAGAATGCTTAAAATTAAAAGTAATACAAATGTATCAAAATGAATACTATTTATTGTCATACAAAAATATTTTGTTGTTATATATTATTTTTTCAATATGTTTTTATTTTATAACTGACTCAATAAGTATTTCATTCTCATTAATATGTCAGTATACATTTTTTAAAGTATGTATAATTATAATAAAAATAATTAATAAATATTTTATAGATAAATACCTATAATTATCCATCTATATAACTAAGCTCATAAATCATTATCAACTTAATTATTGTAAACTTAAAAAAAATTGTGCGTTGACTTTAAAAATAAATTAAATAAGTTTTACACAATAATCCTACTTAGTTTTTTATATATATATATTAAATAAGTAATTACTACCCAAAAAGCGGATAAGATATCTAATATCATAAATATATTAATATACACTTTACCAATTTATTTTATCACCCCACTTTTAAGCATCTTTGTTCGAAATTAATATTTTACTATTTATTTAATAATAATAATAGTGTTAGTAGTATTACTATTTGTGTAAGTAAACTAGGGCTTAGTCACGTGCGGGATCCACCGAACGGCGGAGAGCGTCGTCAGTGGATGGCAGTCTGACGTGGCATTGACGACCCAGTCGGTAGATGGGCCTGAAATTGAATTGAGTGAATCCCCAGCCACCAAGTTGTCCAAGTGGTGGATGTTTGATTTACGTGATCAACTCTTTTTGTTTTAATCTATAATCATAATAATAACTTATATTTCTTTTCCACTATAAGCCATATGTAGTGGGATCCTCCTCTGCAATTTGTCTAAATCAAGTTGGGTATTGATTGGACACCAAGTTTGAAAAGTTGAGAGCTTTACCATCTTTTCAAGACTGTCGAGTAATGTGATTTAACAGTTTTGCAAATCGATTTTAATTTAAAAAAAAAATTGTATTTAAGTTTTGAAAAAATATATAAAAAAAACTATGATTGTACTAAGATCCATTATAATCTATACTAATTAGAACTCCAATTGGTTGCCTAGTTGGGTTCAGGAGTATTATGATCTGGGTCCAAGCCCAAACCAGCTCCTTGAGGTGGAATAACCTGATTTGGATTTGAACACTAGCTAGGGGACTCCTTGTATGACTCGAATCGAGTCGGAACTTGTTTTTTACATCAATGTAAGTTTGTAGGATTTAGTAGTAACATTTAGAATAATATTTGATTAATTTTACAAATATTTAACTGAATTTTTTAACAGAAGATACCAATTAACTTTTCAAATATGTTTGGACCATTAACCATACAAAAAAACATGTTGGGAATAATTACCATTTGTTGAATCATTTTAAGATATTTTCCATTATTATAGTCTAGTCTACGATGTGAGTAAAATTATTCTAGAAAAACAAAGAAGAAGATGTGTTTATTATTGTATGTATATATATATATATATATATATGTTATGTATATCAGCCAAAACTGTCACTTCAAAATTTAAATTGTCCTCCATTAGACCAACCTGCTGGAGACATTTGTGTTTTCTCTGCATTGCATTGCATTGGATCCTTCCATAAATAAATAGGGAGTCGAGGCTTTCTCTGCAATTGCAGCTGTGGCGAGAGACGAAGAAATGGCCGGGCACGTGCAGTGATAACCCAGGTGGTGGACGGAGATACAAGAAACGCGGCGGTGATGGACGGAGATGATCCCATCCATGCAGACCTTCTCTACTTCAACAATCTTCTACCACCTCAACTTCACCTACAACACCACACTGATCATCTAAACCACCAACTATCCGATTCCAGAGAGTCGCCGGAGAAAGAGCACAGCGCTGCAGGATCCGGAGGCCAAAAGAGACGATCGAGGGGACGTCCATACGGGTTGAAGAACAAGCCAAAGCCCCCCACCATAGCGGCTCGACAAAGTCCAAACTCCCTGCGGTCCCATGTTTTGGAAGTTTCTTCGGGAGAGGACATCGTGGAAACTGTGTCTGTCTACGCACGGCGGAGAGGGAGAGGCATCTGCGTCCTCAGCGGAGGTGGACAGGTTGCTGACATCACACTGAAGCCGCCGGAGGGATCCTTTGGGTGTAGCTTGGTAACCCTCCAGGGTCGGTTCGAGATACTTTCCCTCTCGGGGACGGTGCTCCCGCCGCCCGCACCACCTGGCTCCAGCGGTCTCTCTCTGTTCTTGTCGGGTAGAGAGGGGCAGGTGGTTGGAGGCAGTGTAGTCGGAAGGTTGGTGGCTTCCGGCCCAGTTGTATTAATGGCGGCTTCATTTGCAAGTGCTGTTTTTGAGAGGTTACCTCTAGACGAAATGGAAGAAGAGGCAGCAGTACCAGAGGCCATGAAAGGACAACAAAAGTCAGCCTATGAGTCGGTCGTGGTGACCAGTGGTGGTGGAGCCAGCGGCGGCAATGGAGGAGAAGAAGGTGGCAGCTTTCCCTTCTCCTCCCAAGTGGGAGGTCAAAATTATAACATAGGAAGTTTTCCATTTTCAAGTGATTTTCATGGATGGAGTGAAAAACCTCCATTTTAACTAAGCTTAAGCTGGAAATGCAGACTTCCATGGAAAGGTTTGATGAATCTCTGTGTTAATCCTATTGACGTTAAGCCTTGTATTCCTAACCTTCACTGCGATTCTCAGCTTCTCTTCTTCCATGTCTTTGGAGAGGGCAAGTAACTTAGCTTGATACGCTTCACATTGCTCATTTGCGTTTTCCAGTGCACAGATGAGCTCCTGGATTTTCTTATCCCGATCATCATCATCCTATGGCAGATACAATAATGCAGAAATGTAAATCAGATCATTCCCAACTAACGAAACAAGGAAAACATTAATCTGATAAGATCATCCTATAAAACTGTAACCATCACAATTGGGGCCGGCAACGGTGCGGTGAAAAACTCATAACCATGGTTATAACTGTTACTGTTTAAAATGGTTAACCGTACCATTATGGTGTGGTACTTCTACCCATAATGGTTATGGTATTTGAGTTATACTTATGGTTATTATATAAATATAACAATTAATTATTATTAATAAACTAATATATACTAAATAATGAAAGTTAATGTACATACATGCAATAAATAACTATGATGGTAGTTTTATATATTTTTATTGTTAACAATATAGATTTATGTATTTTTGTAAATAAAATTTTCGATATTTTATTATATTACATGTGTATAATAAATATGGGTATACGGTAAAACCATGGTTAATAACCACAGTTATTTTAATGGTTATGGTATTAAAAATTGTACCCATAATGGTTATGGTATGTGGTTTAAAAAATATATGGTATAGTTATGGTATTTGTCATACCCGTACCATACCTAACCATTGTCAGCCCTAATCATAAAATAATATGCAGCAAAACAGAATATCAAACCGTGACTGGTGAGTCCAACCATTAAACAACTATACTATTACCTAAAAAGTGAAAGTCTAGGCAAAATCTCTAGCAGGATACCATGTCAAATACACAGCTCATCCAAAATTACAGAACTAATGGAGTTCTTTTACCCAACCTGCATATTTCAATCCAGTTTGAACAATGCGGAATGGGTAAAACTCTGTCTTTTCAGTAGGTTTCAATCGAATTATCCAATGACATTGCACCACATTGGCTTGCTAAGCTAGACAACTTGGAAGAGACAACTCATCTTAATGCTCTTGGGAGTGTAATTAAGCGTACAAAACAGGGGGCCAATGTAAATTTTCGTAAGGTTAATAATGGATATCTCCACATAGACGTCAGATGAGAAGTTCCATCGAAAAATGTTAGTAAAAAAATACAGCAATAAGCAAACACATAATAACATGGGTTAATTACTTAATTGGTTACACATGTTTCACCATTGTGCAGAATGGTTACACATGTTTCAAAATGTGATTAATTGGTTTTGAAATGTGACTATTTGGTTTTTTACTGTTCACCGTTAGAAATCACAGTTAAGTCACTATTTAGATACGTAAAACGACGTAATTATCCCTAGAATCATCTTCAAGAACACATCATCATCTTCAAGAACAAGAATCGAAGAACCTAGAAATCTGATTTCTGGGTTCTCAAGAACATCGAATCGAATTTGATTCGATTCTGGTTCTTCAAAACAATTATGTGTTCTTCAATACAACTAAGGGCATCATAGTCATTTCACAATTCAATAATATGTTAAAAAAATTAATTAACGTTAAAATTAACGGTTTACTAACGGAATAACCAATTAATCATATTAAGAAAAACATGTGTAACCAATTAGTCACCTAGCAAAACCAATTAATCACATTTTGAAACATGTGTAACCATATTCTGCACAATGATGAAACATGTTTAACCAATTAAGTAATTAACCCTAATAACATTCCCAAAGGTATAAGAACTTACAGTAGAGCAAAGCACATTTTGATCATGTGCAGGCACAGAACCACAAAACTTAGCAGCTGCGACTTTCCTTGCTGCTAATTGAAGAGCATCCACTGCAGCCTTATAAGTATGAACCGATCCTGCACCTTCCTTTACAAATTTCACTGCTTCTTGACATAGATTATCATAATGAAAACAAGGCACCCCAACCGAATCCTCGTCAAGTATAATCCCATCTCTTGCGTTTTTCCTCCAACGTTTTATGAAATAGCAAGAAGGGAGACTAAAGACATTTGTAACTTTGAAAACTACCAGTATATGTCTGCAAACCACACCAGAGAATTCAAACATTCTGCAACTGCAATTGGCCTTTTTCCCGAAAACACCAAACTTTACGAAACTACCCTTTTGGTGCTCACCAAATTTCGCGACCCGGTACACTGTCTCCAACCCTGTATCCTCAACTACAGTTGCTGTATAAGATAATGTTTCGAGCAGTTCCTCCTGAAAAAGCTTCAGAACGCTCCTTGTGTAAATCTTGGCAGCCTGCTTCTCCACTGGGGATGGTGTTCTTAAGACAGGAGGAACAGTGCTCAATACTTCATTGTAGTCTGTCTTTATTTCTTTATCGGTCTGGTAAGCAACGGCTCCTTCATAATTTTGGATGAATTTGAGGACGGTTGTGGATGCATCTATATACCCATCGAAGTAAGAACTCATACTATTGCGCCTATGAGTCATTACACCGTCCCCAAAAAACGTATCCCGGAAATAAACCGGTGCCCACTGCTCACGATCCCTGTACATTGACTGGATCCATTCGTGGTTTTCAAGATTGTATCTTCTAGCCATGGACTCCCAACTCTGCTCAAACTCCTCCACAGAATCTGTCTTGTTGATGCACCACTGAAACTCTTTTTCAAGATTAGGGTTTGCGAAATAAACATCAGCTAGCTTCTCCTGAGCTTCCCTGAACATGACCCATGTACAGGAACGGTGGCGGGATTGAGGGAGAACCTCTGCAACTGCTGCTCCTATAATCGGGTCGTGGTCAGTTGTTATTGATTTAGGACACCGACCTGACATTACCGAAAGCCATTTTTCAAACAACCAGACATATGATGCCTCAGATTCACAAAGGAGGATTGCACAACCGAACAACAAAGGTTGTCCGTGGTGGTTCCACCCCGTAAACGAAGCAAAAGGGACCCGGTAATGGTTTATCCTATACGTGGTATCGAAAATGACTGTATCGCCAAAGCAAGAATAGTTTTTTATGGAGTTGGAGTCGACCCAGAAGATATTTTCAGCTGGAATCTCCGAATCACCCTGGACAGCATAGAAAAAACCAGGATCTTGGTCCTTCATTCGATTCAAATAGTCAAAAACAAGCTGACCACCAGTTCCTAGTCCCCTTGTCTTATGGGACATGTAATTCTGACAGTCTTTCTGCCTAAACCCAACATTGTTCACTCCACCTGATTCCTTGATCAAAACTGACATCACACCTGCGGCCCCCAACCCAGCAGCCTGAAGCGTGTCGATCAGACTCCGCACAGGACCCGCAATCCGTCTGTGGGACCGGAGGTTGTGGACTTCCTCTGGACGGACAAGCTCGTGATTATGTTCCTTGACAAATTTGACAATCTGCCATTTACCAGAGGTCAGTTTCTTGATCCTCATCTCCGCCTGACACCCCACCCGGGTGTTAGCAATCTTCCGAGTGATCTTCAAGTCCTTGTTTTTTCTCCTGCGAAACCCTTGGCAAGCACAGACGAGACGCTGGGCCAGGATGGAGGAATCATGCGTGGACCGCCGTGTGTACTGGCACCGGGTGCTGAACCCGACTCGGCGTGCATACGCATTGTAGAAGAACTGAGCGGTCTGCTCGGAATCAAATTCCATGCCTTCAGAAGGATCGACATTCTGATCCCACGCGTGCGACCCAGAAGGCAGTTCGGCGTCGGGTAAATCGTCGATGGTTTCATCATCAGAACTATCGCCGTTACTATTAGGGCTGTTGTCGGAGGTTATAGTGATATCGTTACCGGTAGCAATGGCGTTGGGGTTATCATCGTAATAGTACAGATTGTAATCTTGGCCTCCCGAATCAGGGATCTCTAAGTCCAGCTCCAACACCATGGCTGGGTTCAATTGCTTAACACCGACGACGATTACAGCAGAGATTCATTTTGTTGAAGAATCAGAGTACTCCAAAACAAAAGAGGCAGAAGAAATTAGTTGAGACTGACCCGATATCGATCGTGTTGTTGGGTTCTGCAATTGCTGAGCGGAGCGCGAAAGACCCAATTCAAAGACTGACTCTGAAAGTAAAAATTCTGACGAGAGGGGGAGAGAGTGTTAGGGTGCGACGGAAGGAGAGAATTGAACCTTTGAGAGAAAGGAAAGGTAGAATTCCTACGCCCCTCGATTCATCTTTCGAAATCAAATTAGTCCCATGTTCGGAGCAGGGGTGCGAATCTTATAATTGTAGTTATTAATTATGATTTTATTTATTTTGTATTTGAAAAGGTTATATTTTATTTTAATTAATGTAAATCAAATTTTAAACTTTTAGTTAAGATAGATTAATTCAATTATTAAAAAATTTGAGTGAAATTGTGCGTAGCTGTTATAAAACAAAATGGAGTTTGAATTCTATTGAATTATGCGTAGAACAGATATCTTGCGGACTTATTTTTTTATTCTGTAATTCAACTAAGTTTGTGTCTTGCACCCATTTTATCTAATTTAAAGTATCATTTTTGGTAGCTTTCACGTGTGATTTGGTCACTACACTTGGAGTCCAAAGTCGAAACTATGGACAATTAATAAAAATATGAATTTGGCTAAGACCCATGATGTGAGCGAAATTGCATCCAATCAAAATCCAACGATAAAAATGAATGATTAACGTGAGTTCTATAACAAGTTTTAAATATTGTCCTATGAGATGAAAAGTAACACAAATGGCATAATGCGATTTCTGAATGGAAAGAAAGTGAAGGCAAAGCCGATGAGTTTCGTTGGGAAAAGTTCATCAATCAGTGCAATCAATCAACAATTTTACCTGGAAAACCAGGACAGCGCAACCCCGTCACAAAAGATACCAAACTAAAGCAGATTGTTCCTATAACTCTTGAGAGAAACACAAGCAACATCAGACCTCTATCCTTTCCAAAACTCATAATAATATCACCTCCTTTTATGCCGGAGAAATTATCAAAATGCTCAATTTATTCCTACTGCAACATCTTTCAGTTCCGCCATGCTTAGTCTATATAAATGGAGATAGCCAGTGACAGTGAGTTAAGCCACTTATAGGGTTATCTGACCATTGGAAGGGGACGCTGACATCACACCGAGCACATCAGTCACTGAAGCCATGATACTCAATGCTGCTTTCAGGACTTCTTGTGTACATCCTGGCTTCACGATGGTTCGAATCTATTATAACAGACAGGAAAGCTCTGAGTGAGAATTGACACGACAAAGACCATATTTATTTTATTAAAAAAATGAAAAATTAGAATGGTTCAGGAAAAGTCGGGACCTTGTCAAGGTAAACTTGCAGCTCCTTGATCCGTCCCATGTAATCCTGGTCCTCCACGCACAAAGTAATGGGTTTAGCATCAGCACCGGGGCCGTCGAACTGGAGAGGGCCCGGGTTTCTGTAGATATCGTTTAACAAGAACTTCATGGCGTTTTGCCTCAGAAGCCTGCATTCAATGAAACAAGTTGTAATCAGTAGAGTCTACCTCACATTAGATCGTTATGGATCCGCAAAATAACCTATATTTGTATAACAAGTCTGTGTGCTTACTCGTATGACTTGCCCTGCAAGTCAACAGCAGCTGGGTGAATGGCGGGTTTTCCATAAGAGGCTTCCCCGGGGCTTTGGGCCCAACGCTTCACTGTCATCATTGCCTGCATTTATAATATAACATGAAACAACTCAATTATTCATCCATTCCTATCTAATGAGAGGTACCCAATGCAGCAGCATATACATTTATAATCTAGTGTCCATTGTAAATATCAAATTTCCAAGATTTAAAGAAAAGCATACTGTGATTGGAGCAGCACCACATCGCCACTTGTTGACGGGATTCTTCAGGTTGGTTACGGTCGCCATGTATCCGTTAAGACCAGCTGCAAGGACATGGTAGGAGATATGACCAAGGACCTACAAGAAGATTGTATTATAATCACATTAGCTATTAGCTAAAGAAGCCACGATCAAAGTAAACCAAAAATAATCAAGTTTCAAGAGGGGGCTTACATAAGCATAATCACAATCGAATTTTGATGGTAAGGAGCCTCGGGCTTGGTAACCGAAGAAGTGGCATATTGCGTTGAATTTCTTTCCCTTGTATGTTCCTGCTTTCTGTGGAAAGCCCCCATAAATATCAGCACTGAGCAGCAATGGTAGTAAAGGTAACAATGATGTGCATCTAAACAAAGATACAAAATTATGCAAGTAAAAAATTTAATTGTGTGATAATAAATTTCTTTTTCCTTTTTAACGGTGGCATGAATAATACAACAATCATAGTGAGAAATACGAAATATGAAGGATATATAATGTATAATGTATTGATCAGACCAAAGGAATGCACGCATTGATTTCGACAAGACAAAAAGAATTATCATATATCTGGTGTTACTATAAAAGAGAAGTGGCTAGTACCAATCGTTTGTTCATTTCTGTCTCCACAAGATGCGCCAAAAGCTTCTCTGTTTCAATCTGGAAGTAAATGAAAGTGTGTGTCAGCATTTTATCCTAAATCAGATTCCATCTCACCTTTCAACTAAATGACTTAATGATATATACATAATTAATCCTCATAACCACACAATCATTACCTGGGACAGTTGTGCAGAGTCATCTGATTCAGGGAAAAGGAGCACCTGCAGCAAAACATCTCAGTTTAATGAACATAAATATCACTATCTCCTTCAAATGCGTGGAAACAGTTTTTACCTGCTTCCTGATAAAGGGTGGCAAGAACTCGAACAAGGCTGAAGCCCAAGGTGAAAGTTGAGAGGATATTTTCTCAGCAGGAATACCTTGTCTAAGTAGTCCATGAATTTCCTGGAAAGTCAAAACAAAATTAAATTTTAATTTGCTGTAGAAGATAGCATGTTCTTGAAGATGGTGATAAGGTTGGTGGATAAGTGAAGAATCAGGGTACATTCCAACCAAAAATAGCATTATCTTGAAGGCAATGATAAAGTTCAACGATAGCAAATCCTCAAAGACAGCTATAAGGTTGGGGGAAGAAATGAAGAATGAAAGTACACAACGTAATCGTCTTGACAAATAATAGTTACCATTAGTAAAGCATACACTTCAGGAATGCTTTGTATCAGCCCCTCAGGCAACAGTACGACACCATGATTTTTGTCTGCATAAAAAATGGACTTAATTAGTGACACCAGTACACTAGGGATCATAAAATAAGTAACCCTGGAAATTTAAAAGCTAACAGAAACCTTGCTCCGCTCTAGCTTGTACTGCATCACAAAGCTGATTTGTGAGATCAAACAAGGTAAGCTTTGATGCAGCTACTTCCTCTCCTAGAATAACCTGTTGAAACAAGAAATAAATCATATTTAAGAGTAAGAAAACTATGCTTTTCAAGAAGCTAAAATATGAAAACGAATTAAAAAGCCTACCAAATTTGGGTGAGACTGGAGAGTGCACTCCAGAGCCACATGTGATGCCTTCCGACCCATGAGCCGAACAAAGTAATAATACTGAAGAAAATAAATAAGGTTCAGAAAGAAAGGACAAGTGGACAAATTGCTTAGAGATATGGAAAAGTGGAGTACATATTAAGGTAGCTTAATTATAACTAAAAAACACGCATGGACAACAATCATTTACATGAATGATTGATATATTACCTTCTCGGCAGAAAGAGCATCAGTGCAAACATTACTGATAAGCTGAGAATTCACCTGGATGTTATTGGCAAGAAATAACGACAATGAAGTTTCTAGTCAGTACCGTGTTATAATGAAAAATCTACAAGCATTATTTAGATGATAACCATGCTATCATTCTTAGACCTCCACAGACAATAAGCTGTAAATACTCTTAATGGTCAACTACCAATTGATTAACAGATAACTTGATTCGCAAATACAAAATTGAAAAGGACTTGGGGTGTAAATAATTGGATTTAGGGTGCAAATGCCTAGAGCTTAATACCAATTTTGCATCACTCAGTGACCTTAGTAGCAAAAGAAAAGGAGGAAGGTTTTCTAGCATGATTGATCCATTAATTGTTGCCTGATTTAGAAAATCCAATGTGTAAAGTCTTATTATTACCTTGCAAATTGTGTCAAAACCAACATTAGTCTCTACAAATTGGTTCTTGAGATCTCCGTTCAAGGTAACTGGAACACCAACCACCTGCATATCCAATCATGCATTTGTATGACGAGAACGAACCAAAATCTAAAAAATTCTAATTCTATTCAGTAACACCCTTGGAAGTAGTAACTTGTATTAAGAACTTATATTTAAGAAAAATACGATGTTAGAAAGGAGCGTTACAGTACTTCAGCTCTTCCATACCAGGAGTGTTCAGAAAATGCAAATGAAAAGTCTCAAACTAGAAGATTCATATTGATTTAGGGTTGAACAACTCATAATCAGGAAACTGCTCTATTATCATATTATGAAAGCTTAGCCATATCACCATTCAGAAGCAATTATTGAAGCCAAGCACTCATGGGAGCATCTATAACCTAAAGGGTATACATCAGTCTCGGAAGTAAAAACTACCTTAGTCTGGCATTTTGCTTCTGCAAATGTTTCTGCAAGCTGAGCTGCATCCGTGTTTGATGTAACCCCTGAAAAAGAGGCATACTTGCATTTATAACTGAAAATGGTTGAGCTGTAAATCTGGAACCACAAAAAAACAGGGATTACCTCCAATGATGACAAGGCCATCCAATTTCAAATCTGTGCAAGCTTTCAAAGCAGCATTCACTTGCTCAGTTGTTCTTATCTGATCCTTTGTACGACCAAGCAAGTCATAACCACCTTAACAAGCACAAAATACAACATTATCTGACATCAATACTCAATTTCGCATTTGCTTGTTTTAATGCAGATGTGCAAGTGCAATCATACACTTTTCCAAGAATTTATTAAAGATAAAGAACTTATGAAGTTAAAAATTACCTTGGTTTTTGTATGTCGAGAGAAGAGCATCTGTGATCTCAAGTGTCTTCTGTGCAAATAGACCTTCAGAACCACCTATTGGGACAATGTAAATAGCAAACTTAACACTATTAAACAGCCCTCTTAATGAAAAGTGAAACACAGATAACCAGGCAGAAATGGGAAGTTAGTGAATCTTTTGCAACACATCTAAGAATAATTATTGATATTGGCGACGAAAATCTAAATAGGTTATGGCAAATTGTCAATACAGTAAGTCAACAACAAAGCCAAGGAGAGTACTCCTTACCAAGGAACCCAAGTAAGACACTCTTGGGGTTGTGAATTTTGAGAGCAGCGTGAAGACCCCAGATCACATTATGTCCTCCAGGAGATTGTCTTCCACAAAAGACAATGCCCACTCTGACGAGAAAAACAATACGGTCGATTTTATGGTTATATTGACAGTTAACTTTTGTTAGGAAAAAAAACAGGAATGACATGAGTACCTCAAAGCAGCATGCTCAGTTATGATCTTAGCATCAGCGACCTTGGCAGTTGCTCTAAGAAAGTGAGACAAGGGCTGACCGTAAGTGTGTGGGAAGAATCTGCTGATGGTATGTGCACCTGCTGGATCGTTAGGTGTGGCTGCATCACCATATTCTACCCTGACAGTTGTACCCTATGAAATTAACCGTGAAAAAGGTCATGTCCTGTTTTTTACTTGTATAACTCACAGATTGTTAAAAGCAGGAACCGAAAATAGACGAAGCATAGGAAGGGCATTTAAAGAAACAGGCGTAGTGCATCTTTATCAGAAGAACCAAACTATCAGGGGAAATCCAATGATGGCATGACATGAATCAAGTTTAGCGGCTACTGATAACTCACCAACCTCTCTTTATTAACAAAGTTTATAAGGAAACAGGCATAGGCTTGTCAGTTGCTAGAAATTTCACCCCCGCCGAGTCAATTTCAACACGAATAATTGGTTAATTCAATTATTCTCCATATAAATTATTAACATAAATTATCCGTCAAAAATATCTTCACAGATTCCATTTTAATTTGGAGAAATTCTTTTGTACATACTCAACAGTTCCACATAAAGTTACATTACATATATGACAAAATGATAAAATAGAAAATAAAGTTACTGCAGAGCTCAGAAAAAAGACAGGATGTAGGAGCTTTGACGTTGATTTTTTTCTGTACACAAAGTGAACAATTAAGAAAAAGAGTGCAGCATGTTAATCCCTTTCATCTTCCCGATAATTATGATTCAAAATATTAATATCATAATACCATAAACTTCGGATCGCCGATTGGATCTAATTCGAAAAATAATTTTCTCCCAGTGACTGCAATAGAGAATAGAGATACTGAACTTAAGTAATAGCAGCAACGAGCAATACAAGCAGGATGAATCATGCAAATCCAAGCAGTTCCAATCTGCCTAGAATTAGATCTACACGACTACACCGGAACAAACGAGCTCTCATAAAAAGAGTAAAGCGCGCAAAATTGCAACTCAACGGATCGAGACATCAATTCAGAGTGAGGAAATCATGACTAGAGAGCTGGCGGGAGTGGAGAAACAAGCGAAATTTCGAAATGCAAAAGGAGCAGACCTGGAGGCAAGGAGGCAAATCCGGCTGGTAGAGAGCGCGATGCTTCTGGAGATCAGATAGCTCTCGGGGAACGCCGTAGTCAGAATCCATGCCGCTGTAGCCGGTTTGAGCAGCTGAAATGGGAATGAGAAAGTTGTTGAGAAACAGACGACGGAGAAGCCAAAGTATAGTAATGCGAGGAGCAGTCTCTTTCCTTTCAAAGATCGCCTTTTATAGTAAAACGAGAAAGAAAGAACGACAATCAGCGAGGGGGGAGGGGGGAGGAGAAGAGGAGGCGATATTACCAACCAAACTATTAAGTAACAAGCACGTTAGTTGTTGGCCTCCTTTTCTACTAGATTCACCTCATCTTTCGCGTGAATTTACGGTTGAGCCACTGTGGTTTGACCAAAATGACGTGATTGACTACTATAGTTCCCCTGAATAATTTTTGGGGAATTTTGTAATTTTGGTAGATTTTATACGATACAAGTCAGCATCCTGCCATCCTTATATCGCTTCCTTATATCGCTTCACTTGCATGGCTGACCTATATATGGCAACGAATATTTTTCATTAAGAAATGGAATATGCTTGTCGCGAAGGTCATTTTGGTAATTGAGAAGTTGAGCGACCAAACAAACTGCTTTCAATTTCCGCTGCCCGTCTCTCTCTCTCTCTCTCTGTTACCTAACCATCCACATCCACTGATCCAATTCCACTACATGACTTTCAGGTTCGGTCCAATTTGTCGGATTTTGAAGTCGGCACCTGGGAAGTCGCGGTACCCGACGAAGCCCAGATACCGAATCGTACCATACTGTTACTTTCGGTTAAAGAGGAGTTTGAAGCCCAGACAATCTAAATGACTTTGAACCGAACCAATCATATCGTCACAAGTCAGCTTCTTGGTGTATCAGTGAGATGCAAAATATTATTCCCAAAAAACTGGACTAAAGAAGACAGGTATCTCAATTATCAACCAACAAGAAACTTCTTACGATATTGCATAACCAGCAAGTACACTAAATAGTCTGCATAATCAATCCACTAAAAGAAGTGAAATACAATCTTCACACTTTCTGAACTCCATCATCCAGTTCATCAAATTGGAACACTGCAGCATAAAGAGTAAAAAGAAAAAAGGATTCGTCAAACGGGTCGGTGTCCAGCTTAAATCAACTTCACCTGCACAGAAAGAAATTCATAAATCTCATCTAATTCATCTATCAAAAGATTGTACTTCAAATAAACTTGTGTATAGCTAATTGAATAACTTAGACAAAAAGGTTAACTAGGAATTGAAGTATGATTAAGAGCAACTAGTATGTTTATTGTCTTTGTCTTAAGAAAGCAGAGGTTCATCTTATCTTAAGATTGAAAACAGGAGCTGAAAGACCATGCTGCAAAGCTGCATTCAATACACTGTTAACGATAAACATTTGCAAATAAGAAAATTTCCTGAAGACACAAGAGCAGAAACTGCATAATTGCATTCCTGTTGTATAATATAATTTCAATTTCTAAAAGAGATCTCCTTCCAGTGCAATTTTCGCAATGGTATAAAACCTTAAAAAAATTGCTGTTGCAGCAGTCTATAGGAAACCCTAAAAAAAGCTAAATGCACCAAACAAGAGGGTACACACAAATATCACAGTTTGTTTTTTATTAATTTCTAAATCTAAGTTACTAAGCAGATAGCTCACAAAATGAATAAAGAGAACCCTTTTTTTCTAAAGAGAGAATCCTTAAAATTCAGTCTTTTACCCCAAAAAAAATTCCCATGGAAAAGAGATGGAAACAGTTCATATCAATCAAAATACTAGAAAAAAGAAAAACAACAATGCCTTTTCAGGAGTGAAAAACTGATTAAGCCACAAAATCAAGTTCAGCCTACTTCACTATCAGCAAACAATGACCCTGCAAACCCTGCAACAAAAGATTCTAAAATGGGACAGTAACTGGATGAAAGGATGCCCACGTTGCCAAACCAACTCCATGTTGAACTAACTGATTTTCAAAGCTACCAAAACTGGCCCTAGAAGCATAAACAAGAACATTAGAAAGGTGAAAACCATAATTTTAAAGGGTAACTGTATCAAATTTAAGGGATAGAAACAAAGGTACTCTATCAATCCATGCAACAGCAACTTTGAGGCCTCAATCATACATACCTACAGAATTGCTGCAACATTCACACAGAGTCAATCCTAAATGTCCAACTGAAGATTGATGAAGATTTTAGATACTAATTGGAAAACTACATTGGATCCGATAGAACGAAATTATGAAACTACCATTTACTGCATTACTCAAGGACACAAAGTTATATATATATTTATTTATTTATTTTGGTCAAAAGGCACACAAAGTTATATAACGCATAAAGATCTTACGTGTCATTCTATTCCCTAAACCACTTTAAAAATGGAAGGCATTGTAAAAGGGTGTGGCATGTGGATGATCATATGCTACGCATTCCAGAACTAGCAGACCTGAAGTTCATTTTGTAGTTCATAGTCATTTTATTACAAGAGAAATAACATTCCCCATATCAAGCAGATGACATAACTGAGCTCAAAAATCAAATAAGAGTATAAGACCAGCTCCTAGAGAATATCATGATCCGACATAACAAAACAGCAACACGGCAGAGAAATTCACCACCCAGAGAGGCTCTGGACAAAATCAACCAAAACCTACCACCTAACAACTAGAGACTAAGCCAGAATCACCATTTCAACTGTTCAGAGTAGCTTCATTTCGAATGATCATAAAAAATAGCATCAGAAGTCAGAACACCAAAAATCATTACCAAATAGCAAAGCCAACTGCAAACGACTATTGTTTCTCCTCCCTTTCTCTGTTCCACTGCTCTATTCTGGCCCTACGCTCCTCACTCCCTTCCCTCACAGGGCTCTTGCTCCTCTTTGGACTACCCCCATGCCGCCTCCTTCCATCTCCTTCTGGTCCTTCACGGCTGCTCCTCCTCCCCCCATGACCACCGCGGTAATAATCCCGATCCCTTTCCCTGTAATCTCTATCACCACGCCTATCATTGTCCCTCTCCCTCCTCTGCCCTCTGGGACTCCCACTCCTGCTCCTACTCCTCACTGCTCTGTAACTCTTGTACCTCCCAAACAACCTTCGTCTAAGCTCCCTCCCAATCATCTTCACGTGCATGAAATTGCAGTAGCCACCTCGGTTGCAATTATTCTCTTCATACTGACGGCAGGTAGCTTCACGAAAATCAGTCACCGGTGAGAAATCCGCAATTATGGGGCGACCAGAGTAGTATCGGCCCTGAAGGGCTTGCAAAGCAGCAGCCGCTTGGTCCTCCTCTTTGAATAGAACATACACATTCCCAATCATGTGATCGGCAAGATTGTCGCAGACATTGAGTGACTCGATCTCGCCGAATTTTCCCAGCTCCTCAAAGATATCCTCATAGAAATCCTCGAAGTGCTCCTGGATCTTCTTGGGGTCAATTGGCTGGCCCTGAGCATCCACGCCGGGGGTAATCATATCAGGGCGCTGGTACATGTTCGACAGCACTAGCGTCGGGGAGATAGTGGGGCGGTTGTGGAGCCGAGAGCAGCGGTCACCATGCCTGCAGGCTCCGATCTTGAAGTAGAATGGGCAGTTCACTCGATCCTTCTCGGTACCAAAAATCGATGCTAAGTGCTCCGCCATAGCTAGGGTTCTTGAACAGGGAAAATGAAAATGATAGATGATAAATCGCAGCTGACGGCTTACTGGATGAAAGAGATGACCGATAGAAACCCTAATTATGGTTGGATTGGGAGCGACACGGCTGGCGAAGGTTCTAGTATGGTGGCTTCCCCTTCGCTCCGTGATTTCCTTTCATTTTTTTCTAATCTTGAATAAATTATTAAAAATAATATTTCTTCATAAGTCCTATAAATATTAAATCTATCCAACTTCATCCTCACACTTCAATTTTATCAGTTTTCATACAAATTAATTTCAAAGAACATGATGTCCGGAAATAACATGCCCTAGACCCTGCGGCCCATACCACGGGATTGCTTTGCTTCGTTGAGTTAGGGAATTACATTGCGGCCCTGCACATGAAATGTTTACCTTATTATGTAGTTTTAGATAGGCTTGATTATGGGCGGGCCGGACCGGTTTTGAAGGCAGGGCCGAGATTGAAATTTTGGTCTTAACATTTAGAGGACCGAGACCGTCTTTGGCCTATAAAGCCTGTCCGAGTCGGTCTTGCTTGATTCTGGCCGATCTCGAGTCTTGGACCGAAATTTTTGGTAAAAAAAAAATGAATTAGCCAAAAAAGCACAAAAAAAAAATTGGTCTTGAACCTGCTCGCTTCTCGTCCTCCGTCTAGGGGTGGCAATAGTGTCGTGTCATTAATTGTGTCGTGTCTAAACGGATAAATCTTAAACATGTCTAAACATATAGAGTTGTTTAGATACAGAATTCGTTAAGAATTTATAGAAATTACCTTATTCGGAAAATAGTTAATTACATAAAAGTAGAACTCAAATTTTGGTTATTTTATTGAATATTGAACCTGAAATTATAAATAATAATAAATTAAAAAGTTATAAGTAGACTAAAATTTGAGTATTTTTGTAATAATCAATTCTAATTAAAACTTATGAGTATGGTTAATGGGTCACTTACTATATTAGTATAAATTTAAGTCTAACACAATTCATAGAAGTAACTGTGTACACGATTAGACGCACTTAGTACACGATTAGACTCAACACGATTAGACACGTTTAGATACAACACAATTAGACACGATTAATTAATCGTGTCTAAACGTGTGTTTGTCGTGTATTTGCATTTTCGTGTCTAAACGTATAAGAGTTGTTTAGACACACTTAGTAATTGTGTCGCGTCTAAACATGTAAATTGCAGATCGTTTAATCGTGTCGTGTCAGAAATTATCACCTATACTTCCGTCACACTTTCCTTATGAAACCGATTCAAAGTTTTTTGAACGCTTCAAGGTAATGAATTACTAGTGTTTCAAGGATTATGTCATTATTTTTAGGGTTTTCTTCAATGTTGGACCGGTTCGGTCCTATTCAGGCTTTTGGAAGGGGGAAACGAGACTGATACCAACCTTGAAAAACGCCCGCTCAGGCTCGGTCTTGATCGACTCGGTCTCAGGGCGACGTTGTCGGGAATTCGGTTCAACCAGTCTTTTTTTATCACCTCTAGATTTAGACAGTACAAATATAATTAATTTTAGTTTAAATATTTATATAATTATTTACTAAAACTGATTGAATAATTAAAAACCTAATTAACAACTAAATTAATATTATTTTATATTAATTAATTATAAAAATTAATATAAATGCATATAATGATATAAATATTAGCGATTAAATCTATACACAATCTTTAAAATTCCTAAACTTTTAAATATATAATGAAAACTTTATACGTTATACTCTTTATATAGTGAAAACTTTCTTTATATTTTTAAATATATTTCAAAACAAATCCTAAATCTCAATACAAATATTTGTTTAAAAAAAAAATGTTAATTCGAGGAACAACTCTTTTAATTCGATCTTCGTTTTTATTTATTTATTTTGTTCTTCCTTCAAATAAAATGACATATATTTAAATTTTAAGAGTAGAGAAAGTTGCAAGATAGTATTCCGGTTTGGACTGAAATAAGTTTGTCCTGCTCTTGAGGATCATTAAAACCGACCCGGAAAAAGGGGGGAAACGAGAAAAACGCAACCAACAAAAGGACAATTAAAGGGCCCACTCAGAGGTTAAGAAAACATGAATATCATGCAGGCTGCAGCTGACGAATGGGGTATGATGTCCTTTCTGTTAGGGCTGCTCATAAGCGAGCCGGGTCGATCCGGAAAGGCAATATCGAAATTGAAATTTCGGTATTGCCTTATGGAGGACCGAGATCAACCTCGGTCAAAAATATTAGTTTGAGTCGGTCTTTCTTAACTCGGGCCGGTCTCGGTCTTGGACCGAATCTACACTATAAAAAAAACTATTAAACTCACGGTATTCTTTAGTAAAAGGCGAAAGAATAGTTCACCTCTAAAAAAAACTATGAACTCATTGTATTATTTAGTAAATTTATTAGGATGTAGCTTTATAGATATAGAAAACCTCCAAAATCCACTTTTTCTTTCGGTGTGGTATTATGAAAAGTTCAAATCCACATTTCTTCGGACCGGACCGGTCCTAAACGGATTTTTGTGAACAAAAACGAGACCGAGACCGACCTTGAATGGAAAAAAAAACGTCCGCTCAGCCTCAATCCTACTCGGCCCAGTCTCGGACCGATCTTATCGGGAATTCGGTTCTACATTATTTTTTATCATCCCTACTTTTTGGTCATTTCAAAAGGTGTGACTTCGTTATCCCCTAAACAAGGCTGCAATAGACAAAACTTAAAAGGCGGCCACATTTCACGTGTTGGTGTGCTCGGTTGGGCTTGGGACCCACTTTCCTGTGTCGGACCCAGAGTAAGGCGTAGGCTTTGCGATTCTTCTCGTATGTATAAGCTTTATTAATTGGATCATATTGTTGACTAAATTTTGATTATTATTTTTCATGTATGGGGAAAGTGAACCTTGTCATAATCATTTATTTTTCCATTCAAAATTAACCGATTCAGTTTTGAAAATTGCAAAAATAATAAAGATTTTAAAAAGTAATACAATTTAATTATTTTAAAACTTTTTTAATATTATAATTGAGTTACGATTTTATTGAGACTCGAATATGAGTCTTTATTTAGAAAGTCTCCCATGGTTTGAAGTTTAGGTATGAATCAAAATCAAACAGAAGCCCCACCCAATCGATTTGGAATCCTATCCAACTCATAAAAATCATAGTTGGGGGGTCTCAATAACTCAATTATAATATTATTAAAGTTTAATTATAATACATATAAAAATCATTTATTTATTTTTTAAATTACAAAAATATTTAATAAAAAGATTAGATAGAGTATTGACGAATTATTAATTATCATTATTTTTCAAAAGTATTGAAATATTTAAAACAATCCAAATATTAAATTATTTTGAGAATATACATTGAAATAGTTTCATATAAAAATATAATGGATCCAGTCTATCTAGTATCTATCTAATTAGTAAATAACATACCGTATATACGGTTTATTCAATATAGCGCATTCGAAATTTACGGTCTTACCAAATTATGTAAACCATACTACTAAAATATAGGAAAGTTCGTTTTTGGATATACGGGTGGAATTTGATAAACACAATTTTCATAGTTTGTTACGTTAGTTGTATATTATATTATTATAAATGTAAAATATAATTTTAACATGTAGATAAAAACAAATATAAAATCAATCAAAACAAATTTTACGATTAATGTAAAAATCTACTCAGAATTACACTACTAATCCGGTTTGACTATCCGATAATATAAACTATGATTTTTAAAATATATAAAGTTTGAATCTTATTAAAAATATAATTTTACATATAAAGTTAATCATATACATGATGGTAATAATACAAAAATGTAGATTCCTTTTATTATTATAATTTAAATTTACTCTATCCTCATCTATTAATATTAAAAATCAATGTTAGTCTCTACTGTTTTTATTATACCCTTTATACATTTACAATTTTCAATAATCACAACTCTATCGATAATCAATCATTACGTGAGGAAACAAGGAGGGTCTTATCACAACCCTCATCTCGGGAGGGAAAATAGTTTTTTTCCCTTTCTATCCATGATCTTGAATATCACAACCCCCATCCATTATGCATAGCGGGATATTATTTGTTTCAATCTCTTTTATTAATCTAAATTCATTTAATGTTTATCCATGAGATGATATTCTCTACAATGAACTGTGAACTTCTATGGAAGCAAAGAGTGTGAAACAGATACCATGAATCAAAATATCAAATTAGTCCTCTTCAATTTCCTTAAAAGTCTACTTGTGGAATTTTTCGACCTTAAAAGAGATAATATAATTACATCTAGAGACGATAAACTTAAATCATCAATTGGTAGCTAACATACAATAAATTGACGTTAATCAACCTCGACCGATCTCAACTAAACATTGCACTAATATTTATAAATATAATGCTTTAAATGATTGAAGGTCGACATATAACTTGCTTTATCTCAACAATATTGTTGATCACGTTTTTTTTCTTCTTTCAAACATATTATTGGATTAAATAATTGACAAGTAGCTTCTCATAATTTTAGATTGTGCAATACAAATTACAATATAAGGTATTATATTTATTTTTTTGTAACTAAACTCTCTATATTATTATTAATTTATACTAATAATAAGTCATAAAATATATACTATTTAAATAGTATCTTATTGTTATGCACAATTAAGATTTCATTCAATATGTACTATTTAAATAGTATCTTATTGTTAACATGTGATATGAATATGGTATTCAAAATAGGAAAGATGGGATATCTAGTACATACTCTTTTATATTTATACATAATTAATGATATTTTTAAAAGTGTAATCATATCCGTTCAAAGGTAGATATGGAACCACATTAAAGTATCATATACAAATTTAATTTTATGTATGTAAAACATTGTAATTTTGAATAGAATTAACTTATTAAAAAATCCATCAAAAATTAATTACTATGAACCTCATAAGGTATTGTGGTTGTGGTTGCTATACATACATAATTAATAGAAATTATATATTTGGCAGGCACAAAGTCGCAATAAGTAGTATATTTTATTTTTTATATATAATCTAAGTTTTTTTTATAGTATATAGTATAATACTTATTTAAATTAATCCTATATGAATATAGACTATAATAATTTAAAACAATAGTAAGTTTAGTGTTATAAAATTATTTTTTAAGTGAATACAAAGAATGCTATTTTTTTAAAAGTTTATTGTTATCAATTTTAATTGTTTACAATAAAAAATATGAAAATTTAAAAAATGCATGAAATAACTAATTATATATATAATTTAATATAAATTATACATGAAAAACAAAAATTATAAATTATATTAAGTGTATTTGCTCATAAAATTAGTTAAAAATGCATGAATCAATAATAAAAATTAATATTAATAATAAAACAATAATTAATATTTTAAGTTAAATATTTTTATAAATGATATTAATGCATATGTTTACAAAAGACTATTAAAATCATTATTAATTTTTTAGTAAATTTAATAATAAATTATATTTTATTATATAAATAGTATTTTAATAATTCAAAAATATGTTGAGTTATAAATTAAAAAATACTATTTTTCATAAAACTGTAACAAATCTATGTGATTGTCCATATAATACTCTTAAATTTTATGGTTTATTAACATTTAATTTTGTGACATTGATAAAATTTATTTTGATATTATTGTAATAATGTAGGTAAGGTAATGTTGATATGTCACTTATATCTTATTCTAATAAGAGTATTACGTGATAGATGAAATGCATCCTTAATTAATCTATATTTTAATTTGCAAGAGTAATTTTAATATGTACATATTTGATATTCATAAAATATAATATTATGTATTTTATTATTATATAAATTTCACTTCATAAAATATATTTAAGAACAAATCATAATTATAACGTGAAATAAAGAGAAATGATATGAAATTGGTGAAATAAAGAGAAATGATATGAAATTTGTAACTTATCTTGAGAATGAATGAGAGAATTTGAAAGATTTTAAAATGATTTACATGGCATGCCACATATGAATGAGAATTTATTATTGACATTGTTTAATTATGAGATGTTAATTTAACATTAGAAGTGATAAAATACAATAAAAAATTTATTTAATAACATTCTATAAGATTTAGCCAAATTAATATATAGATATAGATAAATTTTATTCTGTAATAAATAAATTATAAAAAAGGACTAAATATGGTAGATTATTATATATTCCATAATTAAATTTAAACTGAAAATTAAGTAAATATATCCAGAAAATCAGATAAGATTAAGGGTAAATAGGAAAGAGAAAATCACGGCAAGTATTTAAAGATCCTGAAAGTCACACTTACGAAATATCCGTAGCTAAAATTACAGCTGGGCAGAAACAGAAGAGAAGAGTCCTCATCCCTCGCACAGATCCCACCTTCATCATCATCTTCCTCTTCTCCCCCTTCAGCTGCTTTCTCTCAATACTTGGATTTAGATCTGAAAAAGGAAGTCTGAGACGCCACCGACTTCCTCACATTGTTGCTGTTTTCCCACCTTCACTGACGGCGGTTCTCGCTCTTGATCTGGCGATTTCCGCCTCTTCAACCTGTAAGTGCTTTTGATTCTGCTAAGATCTCGTACTTGTTGTTCGATTAATTTTTCTAGTTTGATAGAGTCGGTTGGGAAGCATTGCTGATTTAGGCGCCGCTAAGTGAATTTGTCGTGTCTGTTTGTTTTGTTTATTGTTCGATTTGTTTTATTCCAGTTGCGTGATCCTGTGCCTGTCAAAATGAACGCGGAGGTAGCGTCGGATATTCCGGTGCAGAAACTCGAAGTTAATGAAGAATGTACTGTGGATTCGAGTGTGCACGGTGATCTGCAAAGTGGATGCCCTGGAAACTGCAATGACGTGAAATTGGAGGGTGCGGTTAGGGAAGTTGTGAGTGGGAACGGGAAGGAGGAAACGGATGGGGCTTATGTTTTTATTAATGGAATTGTCACTGCCTCTGAGGAATCTGTTGAGCAGAATTCTCTGGTGCTCGATCCTAACGAGTCTTCTGTTGGACACAATGGGGTAGTGAAGTTGGTCAACGGGCGTGGTAATTGTGGTGATTTTGAGGAGCCAGTCACTGCGGATAGGGCAGTTCAGTGTCAGCACCACGAGGGGGTCACTTTTAAAAATGGGCATAACAATTCTTTGGAGCAAGCTCCCACTGAGGAGTTTGTCGAAAATAATGCGGTATTAAAGGTCAATGGTTGCAATGGTGTTGGTGATTTTGGGGTGCAAGTGACAGAGGAGAAGGCAATTGAAGTTCAGCCCCTTGAGGATGGTTTGAGTAACGATTCATGTGCAACTTTAGTGAAACCTGAAACTGAGGTTATGGCTTCTGTAGATAAATTGGATGGTCTGGAATCTGATGGTCGTGGGGAATATGAGTGTGTAGGGGTGGGAATAATTGTTGAAGAACATATAGCACCTGAGGAGATTCCTGAATCTAATGAGTCATGCGATGTAGCTGCTCATTTGTTGGTTGATAGAAAGGATCGACTATATGAGAATGCTGCAGAGGTATCTAACCATGTTAGTGAGGCTCCAAAGGCTGAACCTGCGGAGATTGCTGAATCACATGAGTCCAGCTATGTAGTTGGTCGTTCACTGAGCGATCAAAATGAGTCATTGGAGAATGCAGGAGAGATATCTGATCATGATGGTGAAGTTCCAAAGGCTGAACCTGAGGACATTCCTGACTCTCATGAATCACGTGATGCAGCTGCTTCTGTTCTGCGTGATAGAGTAGAACCATTGGAGAATGCAGGTGAAGTATCTGACCAGGTTAATGAAGTCCCAAACACTGAACCTCAGGAGGCTGAGTCTTATGAGTCAAGTGATGTAGATGCTCCCACCTTGAGCGATATAAAGGAGCCATTGGAGAATGGACGAGAGGTGCCTGACCAGGTTGATGAAGTTATAATGACTGAACCTGCTGTTGATGATTCTATCAGTGGTGACTCCGAGCTGCAGAAGGAATGTGGTCGTATATCAGAACCAAAAGTTGCTGAACAAGAATTTGTTGATAATGAAAAAGTGGCGGAGAAATGTGGTTTTATTTTGGGGCAGGAGTTGACTGATTCAGACATCCCTTCTTCATCAGATGTCCCACTGGAGAATGTTTCTTGGAATTCTGACCAGAATATGCAAATGGTCGGCAAGTCACTTGAAAGTGGCGAAAGCCTTGCTCCATATGATAGTGGCCATGAATTGAATACGTCAGTGATGATGCAACCATCTGCTGACGCTACTTTGAAAGCTGATGAGTCGAAGCCTGACCTGGTAGTTGATGAACTGCTGATTGGTTCAGCAGCAGATATATTAGAGGCTGTCCAAACACCAACCCAAATCAAGCTTACTCCAGCTAGTGAAATTGAAACTGCCCCATCACACTGTGAACCTGACATCGCTGTATCGGTAGTCGAACTTGAATCTGCTTCAACAAAAGTTTCAGCTGAATCTGACCTGATATTGATTAAGACTGAGTCTCCAGTGATTGAGCATGAGACAGGGAGTCCATCTGTTGATGAGCCTTCAATTAGGGAAGTGACGATAAAGAGTCTTGATCTTGGTCGCGAGGCAAAGGAACATAGTGCCTCAACAGATTCGCTACCTTCAGTTGATAACGGTAGTGTGCCTGATGACATAGTGGACAAGGCGGATTCTCCAGTTAATGCAGATGTAGAAGATACGTCTGCAACGGTTGCTCAAGGGGATGATGGGTCTGGTCCAATTAATGATAATTCAGGGCCTTCTGCAGAGCTCCAGAAAGGACAGATGTTATGGTCTGAATCATCTGATATGGACGTGAAAAGAGCTGACAGGAATGCATCTTTAGTACCCAATGACATTTCAAGCAGTTATAATGTTACTGATGGAGAACCTAAAATATGTTTTGGTTCCATCAGTCAGAAGGAGCTATCTGCCCAACCAACCAGTTACAGAAACACATATGATTTGTCATCTGCAGTTCATGCTCCTAGCAGCGAGCAAGAACTTACTAAATCCAAGAAGAAGGTGGAGAAGCGGTTCTTCAATTATCTCATCAAGGTTCCTAGGTATGATGATAGAGATAATCTGAGGGAACAGATCAATGCAGCTCAGCCAGAAGTTGATGAAAAAACCCGGATTCGCGATGCAATTAAAATTGAAAGGGAAAAGTCAAGGGTATTGAACTCATTAAATGCTTTCTAAGTGTAGTATCTGATAGTACTTTTCTGTTGTCTTTTTAATATTTGTTACTCATTTTGAATCTTTGATCAGGCTTTGCGGGATGAATTGTTTAAAGAAGTCGATGCTGCAATTAAAGAAGAGGATGCTGCTCGTGAATCCCTCAACTCCAAACGGGAGGAGGTAACTCATGTGCAGGAAATGGTTAAAGCTGCAAAGTCCACTGATGACATTGATTCTAGGGTACGCTGTCACCCATTGGAAAGATGATTGGGATTTTCAGTAAGAGCTCTAACAAATTGCTGGCTTTTATGCAGATTCGTAGCATGGAACATACTTTGCACCATGTAACCATTGACTTGAAGGAAGAAAAGCAAATAATGCGTGAAATCAAGCAGTTGAGGCAATCCCGTGAACAACTATCTACTAATTTGGGAAAGCTGAGTTTGGAACAGAGAGAGCAAAATGAAGGGCGTCTAAAGGTAGTGTTCTCTCTGCATTTATAAGTTTTGTTGGTAAATTAATTAGTGATATTAGTAGTACCTTGTAATAGTTTACTCCTGAAAATTTTTCTGTGGATTTTTTTTTGTAGTTCTGTGGATTTCTTCTTTCTCCTGTTTATTGAATATTAATGGATTTTGCAATTTATTTTCAGATTCTCAGGAAGGAAGAGGAGTTGCTAAGAGATAATGTTTCCAGAGCCGAACTAGTCACGAAAACAGCAAAGAAAAATTATTACAATGAGAAAAACAGGTTCTGGGAATTAGTAGATCAATTTAAAGCTGCAAATGAAGTTCGACAAGATGCATACCAACGATTGAAGGACTTAAAAGACAGATTAAGGAAGAAGGTACACGTAATTATCATGTTAACTGCTTTCAGATGTTTTTGTTGAATGAATTACAGCTACATTAATACTCTCCGCTTAAGATAGAGTAGAGATTTGCTTCATTGAATTTTTTGCACCTTTTGTTTGAATGGCAGGAGGACCGCTTCTTTACCTACAGAAAGGACCAAAATCTTTGCTTTGATCTGATTAATAACAAACAAAGAGATGCAGTCTCGGATAAATGCGTTCAGCAGGTTGGCTTTTGGCTTTTACTTTCCTGGTTTACTATTTTCATAGGCAACACTCAGTTTTTTTTTTTGCGTGTAGGTGGAAGAATTGATAAAGCTGTGGGTGGACGACTCCGAGTTCAGAGACGATTACATTAGGTGCAATGCTCGCAGCACACTTAGGAGACTCGGTACAAGTGATGGTCGTGATCTTGGACCAAATGAGGAGCGGCAAAATGTTCCTGCTTATACACCATCTAATGTAAGAGCACCAGTAAAGGACATCTCTTCCCAGCCCCTACCCAGCCCACGGGGGCCACCACCATCTGTGCATGTGGAAGCTCTTTCTACAGAGTCTGAACCTGAAAAGCAGAAGAAGAAGCATACTGCATCTAAAGCTAACAATGCTGTTAAACCTTCTGAGAGTCTTGTGGTTGAACTCATATCCGTGAGAGAGGAGGTTGTTGAGGTGGCAGAAGAGTTAAATAGAAAGAACGAGGAAGAAGAGATGGCAAGAATAGCAGAGGATTTGAGGAAAGAAGAAGAGGCAGCAAAGTTGAAGGAACAAAGGCGATTGGAGGAGAAGGCTAAGGCAGAGGCTGCACTTAAGAGGAAGAAGCGAAATGCTGAAAGGGCCGAAGCCAGAGCTGCTGCTAAGGCTCAGAAGGAAGCTGAGCTAAAGGAGAAGGTAAACACCACACTTTATTTTTTGTTTTTGTTTTTTTAAGCATCACTTGCTGATTTTATCTTTCTTTTACTGATGGCAGGAGAGGTTGAAGAGATTGAGGAAGAAAGAGAGAAAGAGTGGGGTTACAGACACTAGCAGTGAAGTGGAATCAGTTCCATCGTCAGAAACATCTGTAGAAACTCCAAAGGAACTGGAGACCACCATTCCCAAAGAGAGGGAAGTTAAGGTAGTGACAAAGAGACCACAAAAGCCAAATCGCTTCATAAAGCATCAGAACAGGGTAAAATCCATCCCACCTCCTCTTCGCAAACGAGGCAAGAGGAGGATTCAGCCATGGATGTGGGGAGTTACTGTTGTTGTTCTTGCCCTCGCTTTGGTCCTGTTTGGTAGGGACCTGTTCTGATCATGGCTACAAAGGTATTCTTTCTTTCTTTAGTTCAGTTCCTTTCTCGAAGAACACGTATCTCTAATATATGTTTCGAGAGGTACCCCATAGGTTTTACATATTATACATGCAATATTCGTTGGCTGTGCTCGATCGAGAGAGGGTAGGGCTTAGTTTTTAGGGCTTCTTTTTGTAATTGGCGCGATTCTGATCTGAGATGGAGTGAGTTTCTGAGATATGCCTCATTATTATAGAAGAGTGATTGCTGGTGAATAGGTGGTGGATTTGTTTTATTTAGTATCTTTCCTTACTACATGATTATTGCGGGACTTCTGAAAAAACAGAATGTTATTTGTTTATTTAAGCCAATAAATTCTTCACATCCTGATCCGCATGTTATGTTTTTGGCTGCGGTACTGGTAGCTGCTTTCCCCTCAAAATAAGTGTGCCATCAATTTTCCTCTTCCTCTCTATATATTATGGAGTCCACAAAGAGGCGAACTACCGTTGCAAGTAAGGTCACAATCCCAAATCAACTTTGACGTATCGCTTTAAATCCTAGTAATTGTCCTCACAACATTAAATTGAACAAAAATTTCCATACAAGTATTATACTATTTTTCTACACTATACCTATTCAATGTGTGTAATTTTCCAATAATTAAAAATCTAGCTAGACATCATGAACTTTATTACTTAACCCAATCTCAAAGTTTTCTTTGAATTTTCTAATTGGATTTGAGTGAAGAAAACTAGCCTTAATGTACAAGAATGGACTCTTAAAGTGTAAATTGAGTTTCCAATTAGGCTTAGTGTTCATGAGAATTTCATACTTGTTTATTTATAGGCTTGAGTAAAACCTTTCCAACCAAATGTATAAATTTTGTTGATTGCTAAATTTGTATGTCACGTAAGATTGCTTTCGTAATTTTATTCATCTTTAAAAAATAGAATTTGCTCACTAATGACCGCAAGTGTGGGACAAGGTACCTTCCATGTTCCAAATTTCCAACAGCAATGTCCCCCTCAAATATTAAACTTAGTCTTCCATTATTTAAATTTATAAGTACAAATTAATTATTAAAATGTAACATATATTTCTTTATTTTTTTAATATAGGTAAAAATAATAAGCTGAAAATAGTATAATTAAATGAAAGATAACAAATAAGAGAGTCTTTAAAATGATTAAGCTTAATTAATATAATAATAATATGTTAAATCATAATCAAGTTTGAGGTAAATAAATCACATTGAAGAATGGCACGTGGCCTGTTAAGAGTTTGTTGTCTTAATTTAAGTAACTTTGCATCATAATAATTGTTGTCTACCTGAGTACGAGCACTGCATTATTTTAAATTTATCTGCAGTTACTGCCTTTATGGAATTATTATTAAATAAATAGTTTTTTTTTCAATCACCGATAAGTTGAAAATTAATAAAGCCATGTTTTGCTGCAAAGATAATGCTTTTCCATCGATTGAAGGCGCTTAGCTGTATGAATGGGCACAATATAATTTATATATAATAGGTAAAATACAATTATACTTTAATATTTACGTTAACATTGATTAAAAAAAGAAGTCATTCCTTTATGTTTAATTACCCATTCTATCCAATTTTCTTTTAAAAAATGTATATAAATATGAAAAGAATGATATACTATAGGAGTCAGGAATATATATTCTACAATTGATACTTTTTTTTTACCACTGATTCCGTATATTAATCACAAAATTTGGGGTCGGGAACGAACCCCAAACATATCAATGTCTATCCATAAGAAGTGTAAAAGGGTGGTGGTGGTTGAGAAAACAAGTCACAATGACTCATCCCCTAGAGCTTGCTTAGCTAACTAGTTCGCACATTGATTCGCGGATCTTGGTACTCAACTCCGTGACAGGTTTCTGATCGAACCTGCCAAGTATAGACTATTTTGTACAATAGTCTCTATATGCAAAAAATGAGCTATCCCTGTAAAATTATCTATAACAACCTATGCATCCGACTCTAAAATAAACCGACTCCCACCTCTCGTTGATGGCGACTCCTAGGAAAACCGCATTTGCCTCTAGGGGTACACCGGAAGGTGCACTCTCCGAGCAAAGGAAACCGCCTAAGATACGACCTTCATGGTTACGTGCCACGACCCCAATGCCCCTCGTCCCGTGGTAGCATCCCAAGCTGCGTCGCAGTTGATTTTGACCACGCCTTGGTCCGGACCGAGCCAATGAGTAGCTCCCATCCTGCTGGTCTGTCCCAGGTTCTGATGCCGAAGAGGCCCAGGCCTATTGTGGTAAATACTCCCTTGGTTAATCCCTTGGTCTTTATGTGGACCACCCAGGTTTGTCTCCATCTCGTCACGGTTGTGGTCCGCAAGGTGTGGCAGGCTTGCCTTGCCATCGAGCCGCTGGTAATTCTGATGGAGCTGGTGTGGAGGACCACCTGCTCGCTGGGCCTGCATGAATTCGCACTCCTTGAGCAGCTTCTTAACTTGATCTACCACAACACTTGGGTTGGGCTGCCTCCCTTCGAAGGTCAGCTGGCACCATGTCTTCCAAATATACCAGCATGCTGTGAGTGCGGTGCACCACCTGGATGACCTGTTCTCCTCCGAACGAGTCAGTTCTGTCAGTCGCCTGGTCAGCCACTCCATGACCGTGGAGCAATCAAGAGTCGCACCTGTGAGACCCAACAGATTCTCCCATATGTCATGTACCCACCTGCACTCATAAAATATATGCAAAATAGTTTTCGGTAGTCCACAAATGGGACACCCGAGTGGAAACTGCACTCCCCTTCGCAGCAGCCTCTCTCGGACTGCAACCGAGTTCGATAACATCTTCCAAGCGAATACTCGGACTTTGGGCAAAGCTCGAGACTTCCAAATTGCCTCCCATACATTCAGACCTACAATTGATACTTCATGGAGTAGTTTATAATTAACATATTATATATACTATACTCCAGAGACTCTGGCACACGCTACACGCGTACCTGTTGTCGTCATTTGTCTTGTCGTTTTTCTCGCGGAGTGTTAGAACATGATCGACCCGACTCATAAGATAATACAATAATTAAACACTTGAGTAAAAATATTATTTGAATCGTAAAACTAAACTTAAATTATTTAATATAATAAAATTAATTTTATTTTAAATATTTTTAAAAGGGTTAAATATCAAGGAGCTACCTGAACTTTGGACGTTTTGCAACGAGCTACCCGAACTTTGAAAATTCAAAACGAGCTACCTCAACTTTGAAGAAGGTTTCTGTCAACTGTTGACGGAAATTCGTTGGAAAGTCGTCGGAAATTGAACGGAGGTAACTATTTGCACATTCTTCAAAGTTGAGATAACCCGTTTTCAATTTTCAAAGTTCAGATAACTCGTTACAAAACGTCTAAAGTTCAATTAGCTAACTTTATTTAAATTTTAACCTTTTTTAAAAAATTGATCACCAACCGGAACCATGTTTAGTAGTATTCTTGCTCCGATGCGCTATATATACATATTAAAAAGACGGGGCCCATTTCAAACGACCGGCATCGTAAAAGGTCTTTTTAATTTTATTACTGCCATCAATCATACGCGACTCTCCTTTGACCTCTCTTCTCTTTCGAGTATCACACCTCCCCCACCACCGCTGCGACCGACAGCTTTTCCCGGAGAGATCCAATGAGGAAGGATCCCGCCGCCGCCGTGAGCCGATTATTCAACTGCTTCGAGACAAAGCCGTTGGTGGCCACATTGCTGGCGCTAACCTTGGTGATGCTCATTTGGAACATTCCTCCTTACCGACAGAACCTCCTCTCCACCACGCGACCCCAGTGCTCCGCCGTTGCGGCCACCCAAGTGTACAATGACAGTAAGATCACCTCCCTCACCGCAGTGGACCCAAACAAGCGTCTTTTCAAGTCCGTCGGTAACGCCGCTGCCCTCTTCGTCCTCATGGGCGCGTACCGCGGTGGACCCGCCACATTCGCCGTCGTCGGCCTCGCCTCGAAGCCGACCCATGTTTTCGGCCGGCCGTGGTACAAATGCGAGTGGGTGTACAACAACGGCACCGCGATCCGAGCTAAGGCATACAAAATGCTCCCCGACTGGGGCTACGGGCACGTGTACACTGTCGTGGTCGTGAACTGCACATTCGCCGCGAATCCAAACGCCGACAACGCCGGCGGGAAGCTCAACCTCTTCGCCTACTACAACGAGTCCCCGCGGAAGTTCGAAAAGTTCAACGCTCTCGAGGAGGCTCCGGGATCTTACAACGCGTCGAAGTACGCGCCGCCGTACGACTATGACTACCTTTACTGTGGCTCGTCCCTGTACGGCAACCTGAGCGCGGCGAGAGTGAGGGAGTGGATGGCGTACCACGCGTGGTTCTTCGGACCCAGATCCCACTTCGTGTTCCACGACGCCGGTGGAGTGTCGCCGGAGGTGAGAGCGGCGCTGGATCCGTGGATCCGAGCCGGTCGAGCCACCGTCCAGGATATAAAGGACCAGGCGGAGTACGACGGGTATTACTATAACCAGTTCTTGGTGGTGAACGATTGCCTCCACAGGTACAGATTCGCGGCCAATTGGACCTTCTTCTTCGACGTGGACGAGTACATCTACTTGCCGGACGGTGGCTCACTGGCGTCGGTGCTGAACGAGTTTTCCAACTACACGCAGTTCACCATTGAACAGAACCCAATGTCCAGTGTCCTCTGCTTGAACGATTCCTCTCAGAACTATACCAAGTACGTTTCCGACCAAACACTCCATAACTTTGTACTGTGTTCTTCTCCAAACGTCATCAACTTCATTGATCTTCTAACTGTAATGCCATTTCTGGAGAGATTTTGGCCAAAAAATTTCTGGAGAGAATTTGCAGAAATTAGAAGGTCGTTATTAGGTTAAATAATATATGAAATTTGGAGATGTACACAATTACTTCGAAAGTTTGTTTTTTAAGGGTTAATTGTTAATTACCCAAAAAATAAACCAAAATGTGAGAAAAAAACCAAACATCAAACTGATATTTTTTTTACAAATGACAAACTAAACTTTTGAAATTAAGCAATAAATCAATTTACCTCAAATTTTCATTACGTTTAAACAGATTTTTCAATGTTGAATTGAGTTATTAAGTCAACATTTTTTGAAATATTAGAAATAAAGAGTATTACGACTTTAATAACTCAGTCAATTATTGAAAAATTCGTTAAAACATAATGAAAATTTGATCTAGTTTTGATAATGCATCAATTTCAAAAGTTTTGTTTCTTTTAATGTGCTATTTAGTTTTTTCTTAAATTGCTGTTTTTTTAAAAAATAATTAATCATTTTTTAAATATATTTATTAATTAATCTAAAATATAACTATAATTCATTAATTCCCTTTAATTCATGCATCAAAATTAGATGTTACGTTTAATTATTGAAAAAAACTAATTTTAATTTACAAATTGTGTTGTCTTCGTGATAGTCAATGGGGTTTCGAGAAGCTTCTCTTCCGTGATTCCCGAACCGGACTCCGTCAAGACCGTAAATACGCAATCCAAGCGAAGAACGCCTTTGCAACGGGCGTCCACATGTCTCAGAACGTAGTCGGCGAAGCCCTCCACCAGACGGAGACCAAAATCCGCTACTACCACTACCACAACACCGTGACGGTTCCGGGAGAACTCTGCCGTGTGTTCATCCCGATGTCGGCCAAGAACAATGTCACATGGTACGACAATCGCCCGTTTGTCTACGACGATAACATGAAGAAGCTCACAAACACGATCAAGGAATTTGAACGAGAAACCATCGGAACTGTTGACGGTTAGTTAAGAACAGGGTCGATGGTTATGGTCGGGCCCGGGCCAACGAAAGAATTGATGGCCATAATATGATGGTTCTATGGAGTATGGAGGGAGAGGATGATGATTGTGTCGACAAACTCGTGCCCTGAATTGAGAGTGGTCAGAAGGATCTGAGGAGAGGAGACGGCCGAAAGGAAAGTGGGCCCACACTCTCTCTACCTACCGTTGGAATGAATTATTACTAGGAAGGGTCAGTGGTTATTATATGTATTTTTTATGTACAAAAAGTGGGAAAATATTAGGGTTATTTTCGTAATTTAATCTGGTATCATGTGGCTACTCTTTTAAATAATTAATTAATGTATCTATTCATTGATCTTTATTTCTAATGACTACTACATTAAAAAATATATATTTGTTCGGATAGAAAGACAGATTTTTTTTTTTATAATTATGGATTAAAAACCGCTAGGTTACAAACTAATCACCCAAGTTCAAATTACATAATTCAAATAGATAACTAACTAATTTTAACAATTCTCGAAACAGAAGAGCCAACGACATCTTTACGAAGCGCGCTGATCGTTTCCTTCGGAGGAGAGTTATGAATTTCAAACACATGTCGCTGGTTTAGCGTCAATCCCGCCATGATGTCCGCTACCGCATTTGCTTCTCGAAAAATATGTCTGAACTTCATTCTTTCGAACTGCATCATTAATTTCCTGCAATCCGCAATGATGAGCATTAGTTTATGATTTGACATATTTTCATCAGAGATTACCTTATGGGCTGAAAGGACGTCCGTTTCAAAGTGAATAGATTTTAATTCGAGAGTTTTTGCCAGTAACAGCCCGTCTCGGATTGCCCAACATTCCGCAGTGAGAATGTTTGAGCAACCCAAATTTCTTGAGAATCCTGCCACCCATTGGCCCCTGTAGTCTCGGATGACCCCACCAACTCCTGCAAAACCTTGATTTCCCTTAGCAGCTCTATCTGTGTTAATTTTAAACTAATCATTTTTTGGAGGAACCCAACTAATATCCATGGAAGTGAACTCATTAGCAATGTCAATGTCAAGATAAACATTTTGGTGAAACTTAGCCTGAGATAATGATAAATTATAAACATAAGAAAAAACAAGTTTATCATTAAAAATAATAGAGTTCCTATTTTTCCAAATGTTCCATAGAGCATAAGAAAAAAAGTACTTCCACATAACACCTTGAATATTGACTCCTGGATCCTGACATCCATACTTGATTCACTCATTCACGTTGAATGAATGGATCAAGTATGGATGTCAGGATTCAGGAGTCAATATTCAAGGTGTTGAGTGAAAGTATTTTTTAATGCCAGTCTTTTTGGCATTATGAAAGATAGATTAATAGTGGTTTTTTTTCCTTTAGAAAGACAGATTAATAGTAGTTTCTAATGCCAGTCTTTTTGGCAAGAATCAGTCCAAGCTTGAAATTTCGGTCCTCACTTCCGGAGGATCGAGACCGATTTCAGACAACAAAAAAAATCACCCTAATCGGTCTTGCTCAACTCAGGACGGTTTCAGTTTTGATTTTTTTTTTTGGGTGGGTTGGGGGGACGCTAACCTGGTTTCCTCCCTTTCGCTAGCCTGGACACTGCGTTCTGATTCAGTGATTCTTCTGCTCAATCATCCTCGTGTAAAGCGTCTGAATTCTGCTTAAATCTCTTACCGACGGATGCGGGAGGCGTCGAATTTCGCTTAAGGTGAACCTTCACCGTGGGAGAGCTAGCACCATACGAATTGGAGAGAGGAATGGTGTTGGAGAATAGATCGTATGTGTATAGGTTATAATTTTTTTAAACGATTTCTGGTCGGGCCGGTCCTAGTGGAGATTTTGAGGGGAAATACCGAGACCGAACCCAACCTTGAGGGTAAAAAATCATATATTCGGTTGTGCTTCTCCAAGTATTGTCCAAGGTTCGGCAGCAACAGCAGCAGAGGTGTGAGTTTATCAAAGAGAGGAGAACGATGGGTCATTCTAATGTCTGGAACTCGCACCCGAAGAACTACGGTCCTGGATCGCGCACCTGGTATCCATCTTTTCATGATCCAACCTTTAGATTCTTCAATTTATTGTTGAAAACAATTCTTAGTTTAGCGCTCCGTTGGATTTACGAGTAGTCACGTATTGTACCATCGGTTCTAGATTTCTACCTGCAGATTGTAAATGCTGGAGTTATCACATGTGTTTGGTATGTTGTATCACGTTTCTGCTGTTAGGAGACTCCTTTAGACTTTAGCTATGTCTGTTTCGATGCTTCTTGTGCTGAGAAACACAAGAAGCGCCGAAAAAAAGCAAACACCACCTCCACTGTTTCCCACTCATCCTCGCTTGCTCTTTCACTCCCAATCAATCCATCAATCAGTTCAGTCAAGCATGAACAGGTTCGACAATTTCATAATCACGGCATTCTGTTAATGTTCAAGAAAGCTGAGAATGTCACAAGTACTGATGAAATTATTGCAAGAAATGTTTGCTGCTGTCAGCTTCTTTGATGTCGTTCTGCTTTAGGGTTGTCTTGATCTGTTCTCCTATGTCTCAGGCTTGTGGTGAAAAGGATTGCTGGTAATGCTTGTTGTTCCAGAGTTCCGTGGAGAGCCCTGTCTGATAATGTCTCTCCCAGCACAAGCAGTGACCAGCAGCAGCATGTAGTAAGTAGACTTTCGTATGTTTACCCATGCTTCGGCCCTATCATTCGACGTTTAGTATTGAAGGAAGAACGCAAAACGTAGTTTTCAGTTTGTACTGTGTTCTTATAGCTGCTTGTTACATGGATAAGGGTTGTGCCAATGTCATTGAATTGGTTTCTTTTCTTCTGCAATTTCTGTTGTGATTGTCTAAATTTGAAACATTTAGGCTAGAAAGCTCAAGAACAAAAATAGAATAGACAGTAGATTTTCTCCTTTTAATTTCCATATCATGACTTAACAAGCATGATTAGATTTTTTATGACAAATAATCTTTTAGACAACTCACTACAATATTCTTCACACTAGTTCACAGTAAATTTGTTGCTCTTACACTTTTGCTGCGTAAGCTCAATGTCTCGCTCACACTCCCTTTGGTATAGTCGTAATTATTAGGTTTCTTCTTATTATATATAGCTTTCATAGTTTCTTAGTATACTTTGATTGCATCTCTTTTGAAGACTCGTTTCTTTTGAAACAGTAAATAGTAATGCTTCATTATATAAACACCAAAATGTTTGAACATGATAGTTACGCAAAATGCGAGCGACCATACTCTATTTTTTATACAATATGAAGAAATAATTTTCAAATTTCAAGACATTAGAAGCTAAATATGCTAAGTGAGCCCAGTGGTAGCAACACTTTAGCCTGCTTTTTTCACATTACTTTGCCTACCTCTGTTGCTTGTAATCTCGGTCTGTGTCATTGCTTGCAACCTTAGGAGCGTGGGAGCAAACTGGTCATTGCTGACCAGTTTGATGTAGCCATCGTTGGAGGTGGAATGGTCGGAATGGCTCTTGCTGGTTCCCTTGGTAAGTACTGTTTCTTGGCTGTTGAGGGTCTGGTTATGCCAACTTTACAAATACACAGTTCATGAATGATAAGAATATCCGCAGTAGTGCTTTTTCAAGACTATATATGACTAATGGGCCCGTTAAAATATCAGTATGTTATTTTCTCTGCTTTCTTGATCTGGGATTGAGTCAAATTTGCTAGTGCAACTCTATCATAGATTCATAATTGGGGTTCCTGTGATTGAGGAAGAACTATCTGCATCAAGAAGATCAAAATATTAGTCTTCTTCTGATAAGCAGAATGGATATCTAATTATCTATGATTTTATTTTTTTTAATCCTAGAGGACTTTATAGTTTTGTAGTTACCCTTTGAAAAAGGTGTTTTCCAGTTCATTTACTGAGTTCGTTGTTGAATGTTGATTCAAGAGAACTTAATAAACCTTAATGACTATTGGTTTAGGTGAAAGACTATATTACAGGATATCTGTTTGCTGAATTTATATCTACTAGCTCATCTGGTCTCTTTTTTCTTTTTTTTACACATGTCCCTAGGAAATACCCCACTAGCCAATATGAAGTTTACCATGTTGAGCTACTAAATGCATGGGGAGTATGTTACAGTGCAGTTAATCACTACTCTACTCCATTCAGAAAATAATATATGTTTGAAAGTGTTCCTGTAGTGCATGCTGGCACAAGCTACATGAAGAGGCTTGTGATTTGGTTATAACTTATTCCTTTTAATTTGTTCTCATCAGTTTCATGAGAAGAAAAACACACACAAATGATATGCATTACTTTTGCGATGATCTGGTGAAGTGGGTTACTGTTGGTGCTAAATCGTTTTTGTTTCTGAAACTGTGTTTGCAGCAAGCATGCCACTGACAAAGCACCTTAATATTGCCATCATTGACAGCAATCCTGCCTTGTTAAGTGGAGTTAGCATCAACAAAGACGATCCTCCAGATCCGAGAGTCAGTACTGTGACACCTTCAACCATATCCTTTTTCAAAGGTTGAAATAGGTTCTTCTCATGCTGATTCAGTTTTCCTCTCGAACTGCAATCTTGAAAGAAAATCTTATTTCTTTTCTAGGATCATTGGCAGATCATATTTTTCTAATGCAGATATTGGTGCTTGGGAATATGTACAGCAACATCGACATGCGTACTTCAATAAAATGCAGGTCTGAATTGCTCTACAATAACTATTCTTAAATATTAACAGGCAGAGATTGGCAGGTTTATTACATGCATGATTCTTTAGCCCTACAAATTTTTAATAGTCAATGTTGTACTGCTTTTGAAGGTTTGGGACTATACTGGCTTAGGATACACACGTTACAATGCAAGAGATGTAAACAAGGATGTCCTTGGGTGAGCTTTATAGTAGAAGTGCAGCAATTTAACTTTCGTTGTAGATTCACGAAAGCTGAATTTATCTGCTTTTTGTTGACCCTTTTTAGGTGTGTTGTTGAGAACAAGGTGCTTCAGGGTTCATTGTTGTCGTGTGTAAAGGTATGAGCCAGGCTCAACTATTAGTAGTCTCTAATGCTGCTTCCCTCCTGATTTTACATTATTTGTAAAACTAATGTGGTGTGCAAACTTTGACAGAATGCAGATTTTCAGAAGACCATCTTCCCTTCCAGATTAACTTCAATGAACTTGAATCCAAGTTCGTTGTCGTCATCAGACCAAGAAGGTAGTACTCCCACAAAGACCGCTCACAGAGGTTCTACCAAGCTGGAGCTGAATGATGGCACTAACTTATATGCCAAGTTGGTGGTATATTACAAGTTCCTTATACTCAAGATTATATGATTTTTTTTTTGTTTCCTTACATCTTGAATTGCTCAAAATGTGTCTGCTTCATCATATGCAATCAATGTTATCCTCCTTTTATATTATAAAATTCATTCTACAATTTCCTAAATTATTTGTTATTTTGAATCCTTTCATAGAAACTGTCTATTAGAATTTTCCATTAAAAAAGACGAAACTGCCCCCCAAATACTTGAAGACAGAGTTATTAGTTACAAATTGCTTTTTCTAGATGGGTACTTTATATATTTGTATGCAATTTTCTCAGGCTATACTAATAATTATATATCTACAGGTTGGTGCGGATGGCTCCAAATCGCAAGTGAGGGAGTTATCTGGGTTAAAAACAACGGGTTGGAATTACTCACAGAATGCAATCATCTGCACGGTTGAACACAACCAAGAAAACTGCTGTGCATGGCAGAGGTTCCTTCCATCTGGCCCAATAGCCCTCTTACCAATTAGCGACAACTTCAGCAACATCGTGTGGACAATGAGCCCAGACGAAGCATCCAATCACAAGTCAATGACCGAAGTTGATTTCATCAGTGCAGTTAACAACGCTCTCGATTATGGATATGGGCCCCACCCCAGTTCAAGCAAGGCAGGCGATGTTGGTATCTTTTCTTGGTTCACAGCTGATGTGACATCATCTAATGAGGGATTCGAGGTTCCACCTTTAGCAGTGAGATTGGCATCTGATAGAATGGTATTTCCTTTGTCTCTGAGACATGCAAGTAATTATGTCTCGAAGCGGGTTGCTTTGGTTGGTGATGCAGCTCACACCGTCCATCCTTTGGCGGGGCAAGGAGTCAATTTGGGCTTCGGGGATGCATTGGCTCTGTCCAAAGTCATTAGCGAGAGCATTGCGGTCGGAATGGACATTGGCGAGGTATGTGCTTGTTTTGCTTCACCATTACATCTTGAAATTAAACATGTCAATCTAGGTGGAATATAGGTTGGGTCATTGGAGGATCAACTTTTGTACCAAACCCATTAGATTCACGGATCAAACCGTGTGACCCATACGACCCATGACTGGACCGTTCTTTTTTCTTTGCATGCAATTTACACCGCGAAGTACTGACAAAAACATATTTGGCACTCAGACAAAATTAGAAACATTAAAAATCTGAAATTGCATTGGATTACTTGGATAAATTTGTTATTTAACTAATAGTTATGCATTACAAAATGGAATCTAAAGAACTATTTGCTAAAAGATTGGCCCTAAAAATTATATAGATAAATATGTTGATATGCTGATATTTTCTTAATGAGTCAATGGGTTTGTTTCACGGATCGAATTTTTTTTACCCAACCTTCTTTTTAACGGGTCATATGGGTCGGTCCACTGATGGCCTTATGGGTACTGAAATATCAATTTGAAATTGGCATTTGTACAGTTCCCTCATGGTTCGTGACACAAATTGGCAGGTTTACTTGAAATGGCCAAAACTAACAAAAATTTGAATAAGTTGTGGTCGAACAGTCAAAAGGAGAGTTAAAACAGGTTGAGAGCAGCATTATTAGGGAAAATACTGTCTACTTTGGTTGTCTGAGCCAATCCAAGTGCGCCGCATTGTGTTCCGTTCTTACATAAATCAGGAAACTGAATTTTTACTTGGTGATGATTTTGCAGATTGGACAACTGAGGAAGTATGAGTCTGAGAGGAAGCCTGCAAATATCGCGATGATGGCTTTACTGGACGGATTTCAGAAGGCTTACTCAGTCGATTTCGGACCCCTGAATGTCATAAGAGCAGCAGCATTCAATGCAGTCAACTACATTTCGCCCCTCAAGAGGAGCATTATCTCCTACGCTTCTGGCGAGCAAAAGCTGCCTCTTTTCACTTAAGTTGAACCCACTTGTCTCTTGTGCATGCATGGCATGGTCGGGTCATGCAGATTTTGAGATACGTTAGTTTAGTGAATTATGATAATGGAAGTGTAAGTTTCGTTACTAATATGGAAAGTTGGGTGTGTAGATCTGTTTAAATTGTAATAATGCATTCTCCAATTATGACGTGCTTTAACATACTGCCCTTTCGTCAGTTGAGAAACATGAACTACAGACCTGGCTGGGGTATGTTGGACGAAGATCTATCTGGGTAAGCAAATCCATGCAACGTAAAAATATTTGTCTCGTTTTCAATTCAATTGGGTTGGTCATGTCGGTACTTAATGGGACTCTTCTCGTAATTAATGTTCTGTTCATCGTTATTGTTTTTAAGGTTGTAGAACATTTCGTATTCTTCGTTTTGTAGTTTATTCTTTAATGTATAGATAGGTAGGGAAACACGATATAACTGATAATATAATGGTCATATCTTAAACGTAAAAGTTCATAATTAGGCAGCATTTCTTACCCTAAACGAGTTGAATTTTCAGAGGCGAGCGAAATTTAAACTTCACTAGAGACGTAACATTAGATTAGGGAGGACTTTAAATTTTATAATTCCAAACCCAACTTACGAATCTAAATGGGACTCTTCTCGATTATTACCCGAAGAACACCGACGACGAATCTAAATATTCCGGACTTCAAAATGGAGTCCCCAAATGCGTTTGTACAGGTTCAGAGTCTGAACTACTTGATTCACGAAGATTTAAGCTAGAGACGAGTCTGGAAGCGGAGCTTCTTCTAGGGCTTCTGCTTCAGATAGCTGCAGATACAAGGAATTTCGAACTGCGAGTCTGCGAAGACCGACAGGAGAGTTATTTATAGATGGCTTTTGGCCATGTAGGCAATGGAATAGGCGGTTCGATGACGTGGCAATTGCACAAAAAACTATAGTTATCAGAGCCGGACCGGCCATCGAACCGGCGAGGGGCCAGTTCACGGAATTTTCACTGTTCACAATGGGAAAAATTGAAAACTTAAAATACATACGTAGTCTCAAACATAAACATAATTATCTCAAACTACATAGTCTCACACACACAAACTACATAGTTCAATATCAAACACACATTACTCTCAATTCTCAAACACAATACACAATAGTAGTGAACCGGTTTAACCAATTGGGTTAAAACGATTGGTTTGTGCAGAACCCAAAATCGGAAATTCAAAAAAAAAACGGCCGAAAAAACCCCAAAACAAAAAAAATTCAACTAAAAAGTGAATCGGAAAACGGCCAGTTTTTAAAAAAACGGTTGGTTTTACCAAAATCGCCCGGTTCAATCCGATTCAAACACTGTTTATTTATAAAACGGTCTTTTAACTGAACCAAACCAAATAGGAATCCGATTCCCGGTCGGACCGCCGGTCCGGTTCTGATAACTATGCAAAAAAGTAAAAACAAAGGTTAATTATTATTTTTTATTTTTGGCCCAAAAAAATATTATTTATTATTTACTCCTTAACTTCAAAAATTAGTATCTTTTTTATCCTAAAATTCTAATTTTGTTTAATTTCATACTCAAAGAGGTCAATCATACAGTTTCCAGTCAATTTCGTCCTTCGCTAACTCTGTCAGCGATCGACAGATGTCACCATGTTGACGTGTGTTATTCACCATTACTGTTGTTTTCTTTCTCCTCCTTATAAATCAACAAACCACCGATCCTACCAAAAAAAAAACCACCGACGGAGGATTTTCCTCAATCATGGTCTCTTTTCCTCTTCTCTTCTGCCACTTTCCTCTCCAAAAATCTCTTCTTCCTCCTCCTTAAGCCGCATCCAGTCTACTGGACAAAGGTTTCGGCCTCTTCTTGTCTCTTTTCGACAGCCACCAACACCATGACCCTAAACTTCCACGCCTTTGCTGGCAATCCAATACGGTGCAAATGGGCGATCCAACACTCACATTTCGAGTAAACTCAGTGAAGAACAATCGTGATATGTTTGGTGATGGTGGATTTGAATCCGATGAGTCTTTTACGCCAAGGAAGCTTCAAAGGACTCGGGTTTTCCACCATTTAATGAATAAACACAACGGTGAGCCCAATGACAATCACCAGAGTGGAGACGGGTCCTTGACCTCCGACGACATCCCTCCGTCGACTCCCCCCATTTACAGTCCCTCACATTATCATCATCGAAGAAAAGGAATACCTCGTCGTGCTCCATTTTTAGGTTAGTTTCTTGAAAGAGAAGCAAAGAAGAAATTGGAGAAAAAAACAATGTTTAGGGCTAATACTGGATTATGGTATAAATAGTGGGTGTGTAAATACTAAAGTAGAAAGTTGTGGGTTTCTTTTAACTCTCTACTTTTTGTCCGTCCATATTAAACTTTATATATTAATAAAATGTATTTTTTATAAATGTATTTTTTTTAAAAAAATCGAAAATTAAAAAAAAAACAAAAAAAACTAGGTTGGACCCTTAGGGTCCAATTGACCCAGCCAAGGGTCGAACCCTGGGCTGGGTTGGACCCCCACCAGGTCGCCTGACCTGGGCGACAGGTCTGGGTCTGACCCAGCCCTGGGTTCGACCCTGGCTGGGCCAATTGGACCCCAAGTTAGTTCGACCCTTGGGGTCCAATTGACCCAGCCAGGGTCGAACCCAGGGCTGGGTCAGACCCAGACCTGGTCGCCCAGGTCAAGCGACCTGGTGGGGGTCCAACCCAGCCAGGGTTCGACCCTTGGCTGGGTCAATTGGACCCTAAGGGTCCAACCTAGTTTTTTTTTATGCAATTTTCGATTTGTTTTTAAAAAATACATTTTATTAATATATAAAGTTTTAAAATATTTTTTATAATTTTTCTGATTTTTTCCATATTCTTTTAAATTTCTCTATTTATTTTTTTAATTAAATATTATATTATATATCTACGTGGCGTTATGTGGTGCTTACATTGACCATTTAACAGAAAAATCTAACGGTTGACTAACAGAGTACCATAGGACAACATGCTCCAAACATAACAGACCATTTAACCACATCAAAAAACATATGGTACAAACCGATCACATGACTCAAACTTATGGTACTAGTGAAACTATTAACCCTATAATTAATGTACATGATTTTTAATAGTGTACCTATTGTTTAAGTATGGAAGGTTATATAGCTTATATTCTGCTTACATTACATACGTGTTAAGTTATAACTATGAACTCATGTAAAATTAACTCTCTCTAAAGATCTTTTTTTCTTTTTTTTTCTTTCAAAAAAGTATCCCAGAATCAAATTAATAACACAATTGTAATAGTACGAATGTGGGCCTCCAAATGTCCTATAATTTGGTTAAATTCTAATCGGCCCAATAGTCTACTTGAAGTGTCCAGTCATTTGTTTTTATTAAGAAAAGAGATATCATTGGAGTTCGATCAACGGACTAAAATTGGACACGTGGCGTGTGAAGTGGGACTCCCCAAACACAAAGGCGGCGTTGCCTCGCTGTCCAGATCATAAAAATAGACAGACATATTCCGATTTTTCTAAGTAGAATTATATGTTTAATGAAGATAGTGAGGTACGAGAGTTAGAGTTCGAGTTTAATTGAAAAATAATTTTTTAGTTTGAAATTATAAAAATAATTTATATACACGAAACTATTTTTATTAGTAAATAAAGAGAGATAAGTACACAAAATTTTCTAGTAGTACTACAAGTTGAAAAATAATACAATAATATTTATTAGTAAAAATATTTATTCGGATTTAAAATATTAGAATAATACTAAATTAGACTCGACATACTACGTTTAAATTTAGTTGGTCTTTAAGTATATATTAATCCAGGGTTTAGACAAAATTTAAAAATTTTCCTTAATGTTTAAAACTTTAAATTTTAGTCTTAATGTTTGGACGAAATCAAAAATTCTCCCATTCCGTCATAAGACCGTTTATTTGAGACGGTAAACCGAACATGTGCCCTGCACGTGCCTTTACTTAAATTGAAAATACACATCTGCCCTTACTTTGACAAACTTTAGGGGAAATATTAAACAAGTATCTTCATTGCATAACCAAAAACCAGTTTTATACAGCAACATTACATACTTCATAACATACTTCATAACATACTTCTTACATGATTAATTACAAATACACTATACTAATCGAATATCAACCGATCGAACTACCAAAGGCAAACACTCATCTAACTCATCATTAATCTGAGTACTAACATGGTTAACTAGAGAGAGAGAGATGGGGAAGGATGGTGGCGAGAGAACAACAATTTATACGGAAGGATGTGTTATACAGAAGGGAGAAGAACAATTTCTACGGAAGAGAGCGAGAGATGGGGAAGGATATGTTCTACAGAAGTCCAATTTCTGGGCGAAAGCTTGAAGAACAGTTTGAAGTTTCATGGAGGACATTTTTGTTCATTTAATATAAAACAGTCACGTGATCTGCACATGATGACATTCCTGTTAGTGTTAAACGGAAATTGGACGGAATGGGAGGATTTTTGATTTCGTCCAAACATTAAGACTAAAATTTAAAATTTTAAACATTAAGGAGAATTTTTAAATTTTGTACAAACTTTAGGAGGCATTGACCATTAACCCATTAATCAATAAATACAATTGTTTCTCCTAACTTTATATTAATTTCATTATATATGACAAAACACAATTATTAATGAGATTTAAATAAATATTTATTTTTTCTGGGAATTCCGAATTTTGGAGAGATGCCGTCATAGCTGTCCTCGTCGTTAATTTCCATCCATACTTTGTTATTAGTACAACATCATTATCCTATTTTATTTTATTTTAATGACAATAAAATAAAGAAGAAGAATATTTCAATAAAATAATAAAACGCACAACCGCCTCATAAAATACAAATTATTTTTTTTTAAAAATAATTTAAAAACTTCATCGTCACCATCAAATTCAATAAGAGAGCGCTCTGCTACTTTTCCCTTTCCACTCCACCATCACCCAAACCACTTTCTTCTACAACTCTTCTTCTCCATCTCCATCAACCTCAGCTGTCTCTTTCCATTCACAGAAGAATTTCCATAATCTCCCCTTCTTCATCTCTCAACTCCTCCATTAATACCCTCTCCACTCATTCAGAGCTCCACCTCGTCCCTTCCAGAGGGCAATCAATTAATCATGGTATTATTGTCTATCCATCCTCCATCAACCGACTTGAGATTCTCGATTCTATCTAGGGTTATGGTTTGCTGATTTATGTTCTCTCTTGGTCAGGTGAGTTCGATTCCGTCGGGGCATTTCGAGAGCTGCAGCGGCGACATGTGTCCGCCGTGGCTGGTGCCAATGCTGAGAGCCGATTACTTCAAGGCATGCTCTGTTCATGGATATTCCCCTAAGAACGAATGCAATCTGTTCTGTTTGGACTGCGTTCGAGGATCCTTCTGCTCTTCATGTCTGATCAATCACAGAAACCATAACGTTATTCAGGTCTGTACGCTAATCGATTGCTGTGTTATCAAATTTGTGAGAAATCAATAAACGAACAGTTTCTGATTGCAGATCAGGAGATCATCTTACCACAATGTGGTGAGAGTGAGTGAGATACACAAGTTAATCGACATTTCCTGCATCCAGACGTACACGATAAACAGTGCAAAGATCGTGTTCCTGAATGAACGGCCGCAGCAGAAGCCTGGAAAAGGCGTCACCAATACATGTGAAATTTGTTGCAGAAGCCTCATTGACTCCCTCAGATTCTGCTCTCTTGGCTGCAAGGTAATTCTATTTTACTTTCAACATATATATCGTTTTGTCTCTTTCTATTTAGATCTGCTTTGAGGATGACAATTGCATTGGTTTGGTTGGTGGGTGAGTGAGTGATTTCTGGGTTTTGTCAAAAACAAGAAGAAAAAACAAAATCAAATAGGTTTCCTTTCTTACTCACCAAGTTAGGGTAGGGTGGCAGATGCATTCTGGACTCCTTTCAAAAAAAAAAGCATTAGATTCCATTTCCTGAATTATTTAACTTTTGGAGTATAGTTTTCCAAGTCAATGTCTTGTTCATAATTTGGCCAAAAAAAAAAAAAAAGTCTTGTTCATAACATGATGGGAAATTGCCATTTCCTCTAATGTTTCAAGGATTTTAAGATCTTATTAAAATATTTGTTTTAAGTTTTCATTATTACAGTTTGATAAATTTTCTCCCATCCCAAAACTTAATGTTATAAATTTTAAAATTTGTAAAATTAATATATAAACAAGTTTAGAATAGCTTAATTGTGATATTTATAATTTTTAAAACACAATATTTTAAATTTAGATGAAAAATAGACAAAACGGACAATTCAAAAATTTGTCTAAAACTTTAAGAAAAAACTATTTTTTAACTAAGTTTTTCAAAATGTGTTCATACATAAGGGTAAATAAACAATTCTATCCAAAATTTACATTATTACTAATCCAATTGACAATTTTTAGTTGGAAATACATTAAATTAACAAATTTATTAACTGTATTTATATGCACAAAATAAGTATGATAATGCTTTTTTCTGTTCTTTTCTCATCATTTTTGTAACAACCTTCCCTTTTCTGTTTTTAGAATTAGCATTCATATTTCATTTCCACATGCATATCATTTTTATTGTCTTGAACCTTTTCCTACTTCCATCCAATATTTATGGAAATAATCCCGATTTAATGTCCATTTCCCTATTTCCATTTTCATTGAACACACAAAAGGATTGAATTTCATTCCACCTTCCTTCATTTTTTTCAGCTCAATGCAATGCAAATAGGCGATCCAACACTCACATTTCGAGTAAACTCAGTGAAGAACAATCGTGATATGTTTGGTGTTGGTGGATTTGAATCAGATGAGTCTTTTACGCCAAGGAAGCTTCAGAGGACTCGGGTTTTCCACCATTTAATGAATAAACACAACCGTGAGCCCAATGACAATCACCAGAGTGGAGACGGGTCCTTGACCTCCGACGACATCCCTCCATCGACTCCCCCCATTTACAGTCCCTCACATTATCATCATCGAAGAAAAGGAATACCTCGTCGTGCTCCATTTTTAGGTTAGTTTCTTGAAAGAGAAGCAAAGAAGAAATTGGAGAAAAAAAACAATGTTTAGGGCTAATACTGGATTATGATATAAATAGTGGGTGTGTAAATACTAAAGTAGAAAGTTGTGGGTTTCTTTTAACTCTCTACTTTTTGTCGGTCCATACTAAGTTATGATAAGTCAATATAATTAATGTACATGATTTTTAATTGTGTACCTATTGTTTAAGTATGGAAGGTTATATAGCTTATATTCTGCTTACATACGTTTATAGTACTATATATATATATATATATATATATTCTCTATTTCTCTATACATATATATTAGTACTAGGACTTGAAATCGGACTTAGTCAGCATACTAATAGTCATAAGCTGTTGGTTGATCTCCACGCCAACTGGTCTACTAGTCTTATATTAGTTTGAATGTATATTATTTAGTTGCTTTTAGTATAATAAATATTAATTTCATTTTTACATAAATGAAGGCAATAAAAAAGACACGTTTGTAAAAAAAATAATAAAAAAATGACCAATAAGGAGGTCAATCTCAACAACTAAAAAGGAAAGTTTCCTAATTAATAACCATTAATTATGTTGTTAACTCTTTTTTTTTTTTTTGTAATACTTCAAAATTAACGGATTCTTCGCATTTTTATAGTATGATGGTAATTGTTATTTTCTTTAATTTGGAAGGATAATAATTAATTTTAATTACTTTGTAGTGTAAAGTATTTCCCAAAAAGGAATTAACTGCACAGCAAGAGTCCGGCTTGTCCCCCAAGGAAAAGGGGATTACAATCCACGCACGCACCCACAGAAATAGCAAGACGACAGGTAAGCGCGTGAGATGCCATGTCACAGCACACGTCACAAACACAGACAGACAGACTTCTCTCTCTCCTAACGGTCTGGTCAACCTCGTCGCTGCAAAACTTCTATAAATAACCTTCCATGCCTTCCTCTCCCCCACTCGCGTCCAACTCACATCTCTCTCTCTCAAATCTCCGACCGAAGAGAATCGAATCTAACTGAATCATGGGCGGCTGTCTTTCCTCGTACATCGGCGGCGATACTGTCCCCTACGCACCGTTAACGGCCAAAGTCATTTCTCCTGACGGAGAGCTGCACGAATACGATCTTCCAGTACGAGTCTCGAACGTTCTAGAATCGGAATCTTCAACATCAACCCCATCGTCTTCGTTGTTCCTCTGCAACTCAGACAGGTTATGCTACGATGAACACATTCCGGCGATTCGATCGGACGTCAGCCTCGCCAGTGGCCAGATATATTTCGTCCTCCCCAGATCTCGGCTGAGGCAGAAGCTGTTGGCGTCTGAAATGGCGGGGCTGGCGGTAAAGGCGAGCATGGCGATCCAGAAAGCGAAAAAGAAGGATGTCGGGATGAGGAAGAAGAGGAGAACGCGAATTTCTCCAGTGATAGAGGTTTGCGTCAAGGATTACAATAATGAAGATGAACGGCATGTATTCGAGGTTGAAGACGTCAGCTTAAAGAAGGTATCTCTGTCTCCGTCTCCGCCGCCTGTGAGGAGGATGATGAAGTCGGCTTCCGGTAGACGGCGGAAGAGAGCAGTGCGGTCGTTCCGAGTTCGTCTGAGCACGATCCATGAAGATGAAGATAAACAATAATTCGTTTGATTATTTTGTCCATCAGGATCGATAGATATTTATTTTGTCGTGCCGTATTAACAATCTAAAATATGGACACGATACGAAAAATATAAACACAATTGCGACATGGTACAGAAATGATAGAACTAAACTTAGGAAAAAGTATTCGTCCAACATGTTTTTTGGTGTGATGGTTAATGTTTCAATATGTTTGAAAATAATGTAATTGATACCTCCATTATTTTTTTATTAAAAAATCCGGTTAAATATTTTTAATATTTGCAAAATTAACTAAATAGTTTCTATATGTTATAATTAAACCATACAAACTTACACTAATATTACAAACAAGTCCTGACTCGATTCGAGCCACACCGGGATCCCCTAGCCAGAGTCCGAACCCAGACCAAGTTACCCAACCATGGGGACCTGGTCTGAGTTCAGACCCAGACAATATGACCCCCGATTGAGTCTCAATTGGAGTCTCAATCGTTTGAACCGAGCCCAAACCTGGTCTGAGTTCGGACCCTAGCTAGGGGAGCCTTAGTGTAACTCAAATTGAATCGAGACTTATTTGTAACATTAATGTAAGTTTGTAAGGTTTAGTTGTAATATTTAGAAAAAATATTTGGTTAATTTTGCAAATATAAAAAATATTTAACAGAATATTTTAACATAAAAGTAACATAGGTACCAATTACCATTATTTTCAAACATATTGGACAAACAACAATCGTTTAGGTTGAAAAACCATTTTCGTCAAACATGTTAGCATCATTTTCATACTATTTCCCTAAACCTATAACTTTTGGTATCGTGGTCGTGATGGGCCACTGAGGGCTATACAATCGAGAATTTAAACCCGTGTAAGTCATGGGCTTGATGACCGGGCCTTGGTTTTAATTTGGGCTTGTTTTAGGCCTTTTTCAGATACGGGGCCACATTCGGCCTGTGGGCTTGGCCTATGTATTTTATTAAATTGACTCGTCTTCTTCGGGACTACTTATCAAATGGATTCTTATTTGGATTGTTTTTAATTTTTATATAAATCTAGAGCTATGAATTAAGATGCAAACAAAGTTTGAGTCCTCAAGCATGCTAAGATGAAAGCTCAAGGGTGAAATAATTTTTGTTGGAAGCTATTACAATTAAGGAAAAGGAAAATTATGAAAAAATAAATAATACGTTTAACTTTAACCATTGCTAATAGTCTATAAACTTTATTCGTTTAAATGATAATATATTTTATTTTTATTAATTTTAGAGTGTTTTGTTAAATAAAATTAAATGTGATGAACATGCCAAATGAAATAATATTGTAATCTAACCATGTAAGGTAATTTCAATCGGTAAAATTTGTATAATTATTAAAGTTAGTAATATCATCTAAAATTAAAAATAGTCATAATAAGAAATGTATTAATATTTTTCAATTTTCATACTTAAATCTTAAAAATAAAATAATATCTATTGTTTTAATCGAAAAATAAAATAAACTACTAAACTAGCAACTGAAAATGAAGAATAGATGAAAAAAAATCAGCGGCCGTAGTCTCCTCTCGTGTTGTGTTGGCTTCTCCTCCAAACGAACAAAACAACCACACCATCCATAGCAGAGCCCAGAGGTAGTCTAGCCGACAGCAATGGCCACCTCCACCTCTCTGGTGGCTAGCGTTCCACAGCTTAGGCTGTATCCGTCTTCAAAAGGCGGTGGAGGAGACCCGAACACCCGATTGAACCCGGTTGGCAACCCGCTGACTCGGTTCAGCTCCCGGCGTCTATCAGTCTCTTCTCCTCCGAGGTAGTTATCTTCAATCCAATCTCAATTCAGCTTGCACTTTTGTACTGTAGCTCGTGTCTTTTGCAATTCTCGATTCACTTCTTGTCTTCTTGAATATCCGTAATCATGAACTAATTATCGTGGATGGAGATAGTTGCTAATAATATCGTGATTTCGAAATCGAAATTCAGCTCATCGTTTAGTGTGAATATAGAGAATTGTATATCACTGTTCAGCGTAAGATTTTTGTTTTCGTTAAAGATTGAGAAACTCTGGAGTGGTGAACATGATTAGAGAGATTTAGATGCAGGGAAATTTGTTTTTACAGTCCGTTAACACTGCAAAAATGAACTCTCCGCACAGAGATGACAGAAACATGGGGAGATAGCCCGTGGAGGTAGTTAGCTAAGTAACTCAAAGGAGATGGATTTGCTTCGGAGGGGAATTCATATCATTATGTAGTTGGCTTGTAATAGTAGAGAGATGTTTTAGTGGTGTCTTATCATTTCATTGCCTTCATGTTCTGTACAAGCTCTGCTCTACAACCAAATTTGTCGGTATCAATACCACATTCATAGACACTTTGATACTCTAGAGTCTAGAGTATGTTTTGTTTGTTGATAGAATTAGAATGTGCTGTGTCAATACAAAAAAAACAAGGTTGTCTTGGCTGCAGTCTAATCTATTTATATGTGGCTAAAGTATGCATGGAATTGTACTCATCCACCATCAGTTGGTTCTCGTTGTGATCCATTTGGTGTGAATTTAGAGCTTGGCTACATCTTATCTCCTGTTTTGTAAATGAGTTCTGTTCTCTTTCCTCTTGGCACATTATTGATGATTTTTTTCACCCTTTTAACTTTGGGAAAAGGTCATTTTGGGCTAACCATCTTGGCATGAACTTACGTCTTACTTATTCAGAAGCATGGATTCTTTAGAAAATCATAAATTTCATCATAGATGTACAAATACGTATCTGTGTGATCCTAGAAGTTACTCTTGGTATTTTATTATTATGAGATGAGGATTTAGTTGGCTAAGGATAGAAGAAGGATTTTTTTTCTTGATTGTGGGTTTAGGTTACATTGGACCTAGTTTAATGGCTTGCCAATAACCTTTCACAGTTTATTTACTCTTAATTAGTATGTCGTCACTTTATATGGGAGATAAATATAGCCTAACTAGTGGTTTTCACCCTATTGATGCAAGGTGGCAATATGATGCTGTACGCGGTGGTGGCTCAAGATTTCTTAGAAAGAACAATGCTTGGAGAACAAATGAGCGAATGTTTGGTGGCCGGATGTCTCAGTTCCATGCTCAAGAATTAAAGAATTGCGTCTCTTGTTCCTTTAAGCACCGAAAAAACCATCAGGGCATTGGCAGATGTATTCCTAGGGCTTTTGTTGACAGATCTGCTTTTTGCTTATCCAGATTGGACCATCCCTTGGTGAGCTAACTGTTCAAGCCTTTAGTACATAGTTCATTCTTTTGAAAGTGCTATACTATTTTTTGTTGGATGTTTATGAGAGTTTGTCTCACATTCGTCTTTTGAAAATTCTGATGGTTTCCAGGTGAAGCGTTCACATGTTTCATGTGCCACTGTTGGTCCAGAGGAGCCACATGCGGCTAGCACTACATGGCCAGATGATGTTCTTGAGAAACAAGAGCTAAATTCCGAGAATTATGAATTTGATAGGGCAGAGTTGGACAGCTTTTTGAGCTCCAAGCTTCCATCCCACCCAAAATTACATCGTGGAGAGTTGAAGAATGGTCTCCGATATATTATTTTACCTAATAAGGTTCCTCCAAGCAGGTATGATATGATCAATGGTAATTTTTGTAATGCTTCTTAGGGAGATGCAAATCAGGCGGCATATTTCATATAATCAATAAAAGATAATTATGTCGTCACTACCCCAATTATCTAAACAAATACAAAATTGAGCTACATGTAATCGCAATCTCCTGGCATTTTAGGTTTGAAGCCCACATGGAAGTTCATGCGGGATCTATTGATGAGGATGAAGATGAACAAGGAATTGCCCATATGATTGAACATGTTGCATTTTTAGGAAGTAAGAAGCGTGAGAAACTTCTTGGGACAGGGGCACGATCTAATGCTTATACTGATTTCCACCATACAGTGTTTCACATTCATTCCCCAATCAGTGCAAAGGTCGGTTTTCTCTCCTCACTAATTCTTCGGACCAACTTTGTATAGATGAACAACATAATAGCTTTTGAAACTTAGGGTGTTTGTTATTAAACAATGCTTCCAGAAGCAAGCATACGTAGTCTAGTCTTATTTGAAGTTTGATATCTTGGAGTATCTAATCTATTCCTATGCTCCTAAATGACAGTTTCTACTCTTGCATTGGCTTATCGTCAACTAACTATCTTACAGCTATAACTTAAAGCAGCCAACTATATGTTTTTGATTGTATGATATTATTTTCTAGGACACTGGAGAAGATCTATTTCCATCTGTGCTGGATGCTCTTAATGAGGTGAAAACTGCGCAACATCTGCTTAAACTCATTCTTCTGTTTTTCTCTATCTAACATTCATCCTGATCCTCACTATTCAGTGATTATGCTATATGAAGATAAAATTTTACCATTTAAGATAGTCCATCCACTTTGTTTTCTTAAACGCATGCAGATTGCCTTCCATCCAAAGTTTCTTGCTTCTAGGGTTGAAAAAGAACGTCGGGCTATACTCTCGGAATTGCAGATGATGAACACGATCGAGTACCGTGTTGATTGTCAGGTAAAATGGAGTAGCTTAACTGATCCAGACTCTTCTTCTATCATTTCTGTTTTTAGTTTTTAAAAAGAGAAAGCCATCCAGTGTTCTTGTACTTCTAGTCAGAATCAACTATCTGAATCCGTTATGTCTCTCTCCTACTTATCACTGCAGTTATTGCAACATCTTCATTCTGAGAACAAGCTTAGCAAGAGATTCCCTATTGGACTGGAGGAGCAGATCAAGAAATGGGATGCTGATAAAATAAGAAAGTTCCATGAGCGGTGGTACTTCCCTGCAAATGCAACCTTGTACATAGTGGGGGACATTGATAACATTCCAAGGATAGTCTCTCAAATAGAAAGTGTCTTTGGAAAAACTGGATTGGAAAATGAGACGTCACCAGCTCCGACGCCTAGTGCATTTGGTGCAATGGCTAGCTTTCTTGTTCCAAAGCTTCCAGGTGGTCTCTCTGGAAATTTTTCTCATGATAAATCAACCTCTCTAGACCAAACTAAGGTTATTAAGAAGGAAAGACATGCAGTTCGACCTCCTGTTACACACGATTGGTCCATTGCTCATAACCGTGCAGAGGTGAAACCTCCACAGATTTTCCAGCATGAACTGCTCCAGAACTTCTCTATTAACTTGTTCTGCAAGATTCCTGTCTCCAAGGTTCAGACGTATGGTGACTTACGAAATGTTCTGATGAAAAGGATATTTCTATCTGCCCTTCATTTTCGAATCAACACAAGATACAAGAGTTCAAATCCTCCATTTACCTCAGTTGAATTAGATCATAGTGATTCAGGGAGAGAAGGATGTACAGTCACTACTCTTACGATAACAGCAGAACCCAAGAATTGGCAGAGTGCTATTAGAGTTGCTGTTCAAGAGGTTCGGAGACTAAAGGAGTTTGGTGTCACAAAAGGTGAATTGACTCGTTACATGGATGCGCTGATTAAGGATAGTGAGCAGCTGGCAGCAATGATCGATAATGTACCATCAGTTGACAATCTGGATTTCATTATGGAGAGTGATGCTCTGAGCCATACTGTTATGGATCAGATGCAGGGGCATGAGAGTTTGATTGCTGTTGCTGGAACTGTTTCACTTGAAGAAGTTAATTCAGTTGGTGCTAAGGTATTGGAGTATGTTGCTGATTTTGGGAACCCAACTGCACCAAATCCTGCTGCAATCGTTGCATGTGTACCTAAAAAAGTGCATATTGATGGGGTTGGTGAATTGGAGTTCAAAATTTCCCCAGATGAAATTATAGCTGCCATGCAAACTGGCTTGGAACAACCCATTGAGGCTGAGCCAGAGGTCTCTCTTCTAAAAGCTCACTTTTTTATTTAATCTTATTAAATTTTTCATATTATAAGATTAAGAATCTAAAGTTTTGGTATACTTTGTTAACTTCTGCTCTTGTGCAGCTTGAGGTACCAAAAGAATTGGTGCCTTCAGTGGAGTTACAGGAACTGAAGCTGCAGCGAGAGCCATGCTTTGTTCCTCTAAGTCCAGATACAGGGGTAACTAAAATGCATGACAAGGAAACAGGAATTACCCAATGCCGTCTTTCAAATGGAATTCTGATAAATTACAAGGTATTTCTCTCTTGTTATATTCTGTGGCAAGTAGTCATCGCTTATTTTTTCTCTTGTATTCCTCTCTATTTGGTTGGATATGGGCTAAATCCATTTTATGCAAGGACTGGGGTTTTGTCACATCATGAATGATTGAATTCTATTGGTGGAGGATAGTGTTCAAGGTTTTGAATGATATGGCAGAATCTCAATCATTGATCAAGCCCAAGATTAAATCCTAGAAATGGACTTAATTTGAAGCCAAATAGTTAAGATCCAAATCTTTTTTGTTTTTCCACTTTGAATTTATTATGGCATTAGAAATGCATCTCTCTCTCTCTTTCTCTTTCTCTTTTTTGAGTTTCACTTTGTTATTGGTCTATCAGAATATTGAGAAGCCGTCAAAACAATTTTCAATTTGAAGTGGACAGACTATGCTGAACTTGCCCTTTTATATTGCTCTCTTTGATTTATGCTCAGATTTCACAAACCGAATCCCGAGTAGGGGTAATGCGCCTTATTGTTGGTGGTGGTCGAGCATCAGAAAGTGCTGAGTCAAGGGGATCTGTTGTTGTGGGTGTTAGGACTCTAAGTGAGGGAGGGCGAGTTGGCAACTTCTCGAGGGAGCAGGTGGAGCTTTTCTGTGTCAACCACTTGATAAACTGCTCTTTGGAATCTACAGAAGAATTCATAGCAATGGAGTTCCGATTTACTCTCAGAGACAATGGGATGCGTGCTGCTTTCCAGCTGCTTCACATGGTGCTAGAGCATAGTGTTTGGCTAGACGACGCCTTTGATAGAGCAAGACAGCTTTACTTGTCATACTACCGTTCTATCCCTAAAAGTTTGGAACGATCAACCGCTCATAAACTCATGATGGCAATGCTGGGTGGAGATGAGCGGTTTGTCGAGCCCACGCCTACGTCACTTCAAAATCTGACCTTGGAAACAGTGAAAGATGCAGTTATGAGGCAATTTGCTGGCAATAACATGGAGGTAAAAAGTAGTTATTGGCCACATTCTCTCCCCTCCCTGCAGATGTATTAAATAACTATACCACATATGCTCTGCAGGTTAGTATTGTTGGGGACTTCTCTGAGGAGGAGATTGAATCTTGTATTCTCGATTACTTAGGCACAGTGAGAATGACCAGGGATTGTACAGAAGAGAAAGCATTCGAACCTGTCCAGTTTCGACCATATCCATCTGATTTACAGGATCAGCAAGTGAGAAGCAACTTCTTTTTAGTATTATTATTAATGTCATAACATCTCAAACAATTACTTCCTAATTAAACCCCTTTTTATCAGGTTTTCTTGAAGGATACAGATGAGAGAGCATGTGCATACATTGCTGGACCTGCCCCAAACCGCTGGGGATTTACGGTAGAAGGACAAGACCTATTTGAGTCAATTCCTGAAATCTCTGTATCCAATGGTGAGTTTAGGCATTACCTGCAGTTTCTCATCCAATAGTTTTTAAAAAAAAAATGATCATGAAATAATCATCATTTTGCAGGTGAACAATCCACGAACGATGTTGAAAAGGTGTCGCAGATAAAACTTAGAAGTCACCCACTTTTCTTTGGTATAACAATGGGTCTGTTAGCAGAGATCATTAACTCAAGGTAATAGTCATGTCTAATTTTTGGAATCTGTTCTGAAAATATTATTTCCTTTATGTTCATGTCAATTACGTGATTTTTCTTCAGGCTTTTTACAACCGTTCGGGATTCACTGGGTCTGACATATGATGTCTCCTTTGAATTAAACCTCTTTGATCGTCTAAAACTTGGATGGTATGTGATATCTGTAACGTCTACTCCCAGCAAGGTAAGCGATTTCATTGCTTGTGATTGAATCTTTTGTGTGTTTGTAAATAATTTTCCTATTCCTTAGTTGTTGTACTCACTGTATTTTTCAGGTCCATAAAGCTGTTGAAGCATGCAAGGGTGTTCTTCGAGGACTGCATAGCAACAAGATCTCTTCCAGGGAGTTGGATAGGGTTAGTCTGTCATTTTACTTCATAGATTGAATTAGGATTTCTCTTATAATCAATCTGTGATATGCAGGCAAGACGAACTCTGCTGATGCGGCATGAGGCAGAAATCAAGTCTAACGCCTACTGGCTAGGATTATTGGCACACTTACAAGCTTCTTCGGTACCCAGGAAGGTAATTTCGGGTTCGTTGAAGCATATTTCTAATTTGTGTAATAAAGAGTAAAATATCACATTGTCCCATAATGTTTGAACATATTTTTCAGTTTCCATCCTAAGGTTTAAATCTTAATTTTTTTTCTTCTCTCATGTCATGTTTGGCTTTTGCACAAATTTGTCCAATCCGTCAATTTTCCATTTAAATTTAACAAAATAAGTTTTAAAAATTGCAAAAATAACAGAAATTTTTTAAAAAATGTCACAATTTATCTATCTCAAACTTTTTCAAATGTTACAATTGAGTCCCGATTCGATCTCAATTGAACCCAATCGAGGTGGCTCGAGTTTGGGTCTTGACCCAGACAAACTCCCTAGGTGTGGGGGACCTGGTCTGGGTCAAGACCTGAGTCCTAATCGGGGGGCTAGATCTGGGTCAAGACCCATACCTGGTCGCCCAGACGCCCACCCATGGGGTCGATCTGGGTCTTGAATCAGACTTGATCCCCAACCCATGGGGTCCAGTTTAGGTAAAGACCCAGACTCGAGCCATCTCGATTGAGGCTCAATCGAGCCCTAATCGAATTGAAACTCAATTTTAACATTTGAAAAAGATGGAAAGCGTTAAATTGTGACATTTTTGAAAGTTTTTCTGTTATTTTTGCAATTTTCGAAACTAATTCTGTTAAATTTGGACAGAAAAATTGATGGAGGGAACAAATTTGCACTTTGGCCAAACATGAGAAAAAAAAATTATTAAATTTTAGGAGAGAAAATAAAAATCTGCCCAAACATTAGAGACAATATTTTATACTTGTAATAAATTAATAAAAAAAATGTATATATCTTTTGGTATATTAACTTGTATATGTGTTGCACCAGGACATATCGTGCATTAAGGATCTGATAGCGCTCTATGAATCCGCCACCATTGAGGATGTTTCCCTTGCGTACGATCAGTTGAGAACAGACGAGTTCTCATTGTATTCGTGCATCGGCGTTGCTGGGTCTCACGCCGGTGACGACATTCCTGGTAAAGTTTTTACTTCATTATTCTAAAAAAAATTTTGGGTAGAAAATGCTGAAATTTTCCCGGGTTGACGTACAAGCAGTTGCACTGGAAACCGGAGGAGAATCGGATGAAGAAGGGTTTACTACCGGAGGGGGAGGGGTTGTTCCGCTTTCTGGACGCGGTTTATCCACCATGACCCGTCCCACCACATGATAGGAGAAGTATGCCTGCAGGATTCATAGACCAACAGAATGAGAGGGAAAGGGTTTTGAAGGGTTGATTCTTTGTGGCGAAGTTATCGGTCAGCCAAGCCGAGGATTCGCCGTCCCATTGATGAACTGTAAGATGATCGTCCCCTCGAAGGTGTGTTAATTCATAATCATGATAATACCAGGCTGATTGATTGATCATTGTACACAAGCTTTCATTCCAAGAATTTTATACAATAAGTAATTCATCCAATGACTAGTAGAATAATGCTAAAGTTTGCAGGGTTCAACTTTCATACGCTTAGCGCTTATCACTGGCAGTGGTGGCCTAGTGGTTGAGAGTCTAGTGGTTAATAATGCTTACTCTTAAGTTGGTTTGGCTCCGGGGTCCCGAGTTTAAATCTCCCCAAGTGTCTAGTGCCAAGTGTTGGCTTGGGGAAAGGATTGCGACCTGGGCCTAACGGACCGACCTTTCGACAATACTAGGCTCTCGCCTATATTAGGTTGCTGGTGGATCTACGTTGACGGGGTCAGTGCATGCACTGGTTGTTCAGATGCATCATGCACGTGATTTGTGCACAAATGAGCAGTGCAACTCCGAACATGACGTAGCGGGATGGAGTTAAGGTCTTGACTATTAGCCCATTATTTAGCCCATTCCTTTTTTATGGAAAAAAAAACACCAAAAACTCATTTGCTTACCAGTTGTAGGTAGTGCGAAACAAAATTCCTATCACAAAGCCGAGAAATAGGTGGGGGTGCAGCAATGAGCAAATGTAAGTTACGGATTTTGTTTTTAAATTACAAAAAATACTAACTCACAATTCTATCCATCAAATATTAACACATTTTTATTATGAGAAAAATGCGAATCAATTCACAAAACTAGAAAGAACTCGGTGCCTTTTTTAACTTCTTACCTTCCATGGGGCCGCATGAATCTGCTTTGCTCTCTCCATCGTCAAAAATAGCATCTGTATATAAGAATCTTACGATCTGTATCTTTCTGAATCCGACACTGTGTCGAAGGCCAAAGCCTGGGCGATGCAGTTGGAAATGCATACTATTTAGCACCGATACCTCGCACACGAATAAACCGACCAAAAATGTCACTCTCCTTTTGATGCAGCAGACACTTTCACCAGCTGCTTCCCTCCGAGATTAAACACAGATTCCATGGAAACAAAACCTTTTGGCAGGTCTGCAATTTCTTCCTCCTTAATTTCATATATTGGAAAAAGCCTTTTGGCCTCTGATTCCGCAGCTTCTGCCTCTGCAACTAGAAGGTTCGCCTCTTCTACGTCGCCCAATTCCAAAGCAGCATCTCTCTCTGATTTGGCGGAACCAGCAGTTATAAGCAGTCTCTGTATTTTTGCCATGGCTAGTTCCTTCTCCTTGGACAAAATCTGCTCCTCTGTTTCCTGCAATCTCTTAACCGTCTCTGCTATCTGTTCCTCGACCTTTGATAGCTCTGAGGTGGTTCTCTCCTGTTCTGTTTGCACGCCTTCTTTTTCTGTGTTCAATGACTTGGCCTCTGCAGCTATTCTTGCTGCTTCTTTGAAGTTTCGTGCAACAGCAGCTACCTTTTTCTCGGATTCCAGCTCGGGAAGTCTCTTGTCTATGAAAAGAATTCTCTGCTCAAATGATGTTATGTCCTGTTGGAAGCTCGACTTGGTTGATGATAGTTCCTGCAATTAAAAAATAAATTCGAAAATTGACTTTATGAAATTGCACTAAATGATGGCATTATGTAAACTGGTAGATGGGTATTGGTGTCCATATCTAGATGTCAGCTTACATATTATATCAGCATGATAAACAAAAAAATCATCTCTTCAAGTTCGTTTTTTCTTTTTTCTTCATGATTCGCTTGATGGTATTTAGCTGTTATTGAAGGTGAAAGCTACCTGAAGAGAAGATCGTGCTGACGAAGCCTCTTCTCGGAGCTTCTGGACATCATTGGAGAGTTTCTCCTCGACTCTTACAAGCCCCAATTTGTTTTCAGTGAACTTCAAGATGGACAACATCAGGTCTTTTCTTAGTTCTGCAACTTCATGGTAAGCTTTTGCCTCATCTGAGCAGATCTTTCCCAGCTCCCTAATCTTATTTCCCTTCTCTTCTTCCCGAGAGAGAAATTCATCAATCCCCTCCTTTCTCAATGATAGTGTTCTATTCTCCAGTTCAACATTGTAGAGGTCGGACTGCAGTCTATCGTAATTCTCAACAATGGTTGATTGAGTTTCCTCAAAAAAAGAAACAACACTACCAATCCGATTCTCAACTGCTTCAATCTTAGAATCATTTTCCGCTATCTCCTTTTCCTTTTCTTTCACTAAAGCGAGTAGTTCCTCCAATTCACTCAGCAACTTATCCTTTTTCTTGAGAAGATCTTCCTTTTCTCTCAGGTCACTGTCGGTAGAATGCTCAATGGAGCTGTTTAAACCTTCACGAGCTTCGCCTATCACCTGTGATTCAATTTCAAGTTCCATCTTTTTTACTCCCAGAGCTTCAGTAGTTGATAACCATCTGTCCATTTCCTCCGAGTACAATAATTTTGCCTTCTCTACTATCAGCTCAGCACTGAGGTTGGCCTCCTGAAAAAGGGGGCTTTTTTAAAATTCGATCAAGTAATACAGCAAATATAATTATGATACAAACAGTCTCAGTTGTCCCAAAATGTAGCTATACTACATTGAGAAAGAAAGCAATCAAATATTTTCCAGGGTTTAGAGGCCTTAGAAGTTACCGTGGAAAAATTCTCCAGTAAGGATACGCACTCTTCCTCTGCAGCAATCTGTGCCTCCAAAGCCTGCTGCATCTGTGCATCCATGGCGTCACACTCAGCTTCTGCGTCTCTCAGCGCATCAACTAAAGCTTGCCTCTCCTTATCAGCAGTAGCGATGCTGTCACTCACACTCTCTGCCATTTCAAAATCCTCAGCCTCACATGCTTCCTCCAGGCTACCCTCGAGCTCCTTCAGCTTAACTGAAGCTAAATTCACCCTCTCACCAGCTTTTCTTCTCTTTCGTATCGACTCCTTCTTGGCCAAAGATAAGGACGCTGCAGATTGACTTATCTGTTTGAGTTTATCTGCAACTGAGGCCTTAACTCGCTCAAACTTTGATTCAATGGACTCGTCGTTTTCCTGGTCATGCTCATCGTCCACAATGTCATTTCCATTAGGTCGTTCTGTTTCAGATGTAAAAATGGACTCTTCCTCCAGATTTTGCATTTCAGGTTGAGAAATCATGTCATCTTTACGAATGACTTCTTCACGCGAAGGTGTATCAGACGAGGCTTTATTGTTAGTTCCAGCATCACCATCCGATCTCACTCCCACTGATGCAGGAGTCTCACGATCAGTGTCTACATTAGCAATACAAGGAACCTCGTCGTGTTCTTTTTTCCTATCAGGTCGCATCTCAATTGAATCAACAGATAGGATTTCCCGTTGTGATCTAGTCTCCACTGGAACGGAATCCAGCTGAGCTGACGTAGGAGAAGGCTCCCGTTCCACGTCCTGCCTACCGTAACCGATCCTCAACCCCGATGCTCTCTTCTTCTTCCTCGAGACCTGTCGATTCAAGGAAACGATTTCTCTCGGCGTGCTTGAATTGGCAGCGGGCGCCGTCGCCTCAACTGCCGTGTACTGGCTCAATTGCTGAGCATTCTCCGAAAAACTATCCACAGGAGTAACCAGAGTGAGGTCACTGAACAAATTCTCGTCCAGTGGCTCCGACGAAACCGATGCCGTCGAATTCAGCTCCGAAGGAGTAGGCGAAGGCGGTCGTTGCTCAATCGCCTCCTTCGGTTGAGATTCTGAAAATTGTGAAGGGGTGAACAGCACCATGCCTTCGAAGAGGGAGTCCATGTCATCGCCTTGATCCGCCATTCTCACGTTACCTCAGCTCCACTCTGGATCCGATCTAAAAGCAGTAGCAATCACGTTCTCCTTCCTCTTCAGCTACTGCTCTGTTTCAGAGTGTCGTCTTCTGGTGGCTTCCTCGCCATGTCCATCTCCGAACTCCAAATTCCCTGCATGTCTTCATCGGAAGAAGTTTCTGCTCTGCTTAACATCTGGGCCTAATTGCAATAAAGCCCAAAGATTAGGGTGCTCCGTTCCAGCAGGGGCTTTATGGGGCGCATTTAGAATTTATATTCTTGAGAATTAGGCCCACGGTCCACACTTACGGTTCGGCCTGTAATAAAAAAATGTTTATTTTTATTTTTTAATTTAAAGAGTCAAAGAAAAAATGAATTATTTTTATATTGATAATGATAATTTTTAACAACTTTATAATCCGACTATTTTCTCATAAATATAATAAATAACATTTGTTAATTCTATTAATTTAAATTTTAAGCCCTAACTTTTAATTATATAGTAATAACAATTCCACTCACTCTTTTTTTTTTAAACATAAACTACAACAAATCAAAACTATATACTAATTGTTTTTAACTATTCTAGTAGTTGATTTTCCTTCATTATCAAACATAAGGAGCTTCAAAATGTTTGAGGAATGATTTGTTAGAGTATGAAAGTGTTCATTCAGATTAACAGTTTCCTTGACCAAAATATCCGTCAGCCCATTTCCGGAACACGTGCCTGATTTTGAATTTGTTAAAATCCAAAATATGTTTCGTGTAATCCAGTATGAGAGACATTAATGGTCTATCTGCATTTAGATCCTCAATTATCAGGTTAATTGCTTCCTGGGCGTCTACTTCGCTGTGAAGATTCTGCACTCCCAAATTCGCTGTCATAGTTAGACCGTCTCTTATAGTCCACATTTCCTCCACGAGACTATTGGTGATTCCAATACGGCTTTGGAAGTCTTTTATTCAATCTCCTCATTCATTTCGCATTACCCTTACTCCTCCTGTCGGGCCTGGGCTTCTCATTGCTGAGTTATCTGTGCTAAGTTTAAGCCATCCATGTTCGCGTCCAACGTACCCACCCAGATGGTCTTTGTTCTCTGATGATTCTTTTTCCTTTTGAAGTTGTCTGATATGCTTTTAGCCTGAATCAAACTTAAAGTAGAGACATCAAATAAAATATGAGAGTTATTGAAAATATAAGAATTTATATTTTTCAAGAGAAACAAATAGTCAATAAAAAAGATAAATCTTCGTTCAATTCATTTCGCATTAAAATGTTTGAACTTCCTATTTTACTCAAAGAAAGAAGAGAGATTAAACCCAGATGAGAAAAGGAAGACAATAAAAAGGACTACATCCAGCTATCTATACGAAACGAACTGTAATTGAGAATAAAAATTAAAAAGGACGACAATGCTTGATAAGGAAGTCATGCCAAACCTAAAATTCCGCGTTAGTTATTATTATTATTATTATGCAATTATTATTCCTCTTGTATACGTGACGGTGAGAGAGTCACCGCGGAGATTCCATTTTCCACATTTTGTAATCTGTCTTCCAAAGTCATCAATCATTTGCATGTGCCTTCCCTTTAAATTGGATGAAGCAATTAAATTTGGTTTTTAATGTTAATTAATTATATTATATATAGTTGACTAAGTTTAGAGATGTACTTTAGAAAGCTTAACTTGTTATATTTTGCAAGCTAATTAAAATGATAGAATATAATATCGATTAATCATGCAAAATAATCTAAACGATTGTTTTAGTAATAAAATTTGTAAGCCAAAAATTATTTTATATATACCTAAATTTTATATTTTAATTTCATATTTAATGATAGTATCACGTTATTTAGTTGTCCTGAAGAGCTATATTATGAACACGACAATGAATTTCTTCCCAATTTCCTGCTCAATTATTATAGTCTATACATATATATATATATATATATACGCGTATACTTATTATTGTGTTATATATATATTAATAAAAAAATAAGTTCATTTTCAGCTATAAATATGCAACTCCATTGACCTTTCTCCATCAAAATCATCACTTCATCTCCAAACAGAGAAACCCACCAAACCCTAGACATTACTGAGGTTGAAGACGACGACGACACTCAACTCGACAACCAAATCAAAGACAAGACAGACAAGAATGAGCCGGATAGTGAAGAAGATGTGGTTCTGCGGAGCAAAAAGCTTCCCTTCAGACCTAGAAACCCCAGAAGGCCACATCAGGGTGTACGTCGGAGAAGACGACGACACCCTCTGCAAGTTCGAGATGGAAGCCAACTACCTTAACCACCCGCTGGTCGAGAGCCTCCTGAGGTTGTCGGCGGATGAGTTTGGGTTCTCCTACGGCGGCGCGTTGAGGATTTGCTGTAACATCGATCTCTTCCAGTACCTTCTGAACTTGCTAGAGACGAGAAACCCTTCTGCACACTATATGGAGCTCTCTGACCTCATTTCCAACTTCTATGGCGGGTCAAGGGATCGATGCAGGTCGGGGAGTGTAACGACTTTTGGGCAGTTATTGACGGAAAGCAGATGATGCAAAAGAAGTCTTCACATTTAAATCTAATGAAGATTAGGGTTTTCATGTATTTTTTTTTCAAATTAAGATTGTTATGAGATATGTATTCTTTGTATAGGAAGGCGAAACCCTAAAAGAATTTATTGTAATTTTTGAACGAGTACAAATATATAGAATATTTTTTTTTCTCAATACAACGTGAAGGATCTGGGCATTTGGGCCCTACACTTTGGGTATCAGACTCAAGAGCACTTTGGGTATCAGACTCAAGAGCGAAAGCCCATTCGTTATGGGAGCGCCAAGGGGAACACTCACCCTAGATTCCTTTCCGGCATCACAAGACTCGAGGAACATAGACACGGAGCACAATGCCACTATGTATGGAACACTAGGTAGCACAAGTCTCGAGACAACCCTAGTCAGTTAATCGGGTGCCACCTAGAACAACCGTGGTAGGAAGTAACTCAACTCAAGTTACGGGTGAGAGTTATAAATACCCTCACCCATCCTCACTCAATAATTAATGTGGCAACATACATTTTTACCTTACATATACTCTCTACAAAACACCAACTCACACTAACTTAGGCATCAGATGGGAAATGACGGGAACACACCGGGATTTCTTTCCCTGCAGATCTGTGGACCGACCAGCAAGAGATTCCGGAGAATGAAAGGGTGATTTCGAGATCCAACCCAACTAATGTTAAACTAAATAAAATTAAAATAGATATGGAAAATTGTTTGGGTGGTTGTGGAGTTGTCATTAAGGAAGCTTTTTTTTTTTTGGTCAAGATCATTAAGGAAGCTGATGCCTGCTTCAGCAGATGCTTCTAAAAAGTAAAAAGTGCCCTTTCGAGGTCTCATAATGCACGTGTAGGGGACGCGCTAACAAGTGAATAATAATCATGGAGATAACGTCACATCAGAATAATAATTTATAACATAGAATAAACTATATTCAAAGACACATTAATGAGCTTGGTTGGCACGTTCAAGATAGACCAAAAGATTCGAATATGGCTCGATGGAGAACTCATATGTCTACGATTAAACGACACGATCTGCTTTAAAACGTATACAAGTTTGACCTTAACGGATACCAGGACTAAACAACTTTTATTAGACACATTAATCGTGTCTAAACAACTCAGATATGCAGATATCTATATAAATTCTTATTAGACACATTATGTGACACGTTTAGACACATTTAAGTATAATAATAATAATAATAAAATATTGAAATACCTACTTACTTTTTAATATTGAACTTTAAAGAGCTTACTTTGTATATATGAATTTGTGTATATATCTGCTTTAAAGCGTATATGATCGGATCTCTTGTCTAAACAACTCTTATACGATTAGACATGATTAATAATCGTGTCATGTTTGAAGTTTTGAGACACGTTTAAGACTTATCCGTTTAGACACGATACGATTGTCAACCTTATATGACTCGCGTATGGAACCCTCACACTGAACCCGGTCCTTGAACCAATACCGTTTTTACAGGAGAAGATCCAACCAACTTTGTTTCAAATGCCAATCCTTGTACATACACAATGAATACCAAATCACCCAAACCAATTAACCCGTCAATACAATTACAAGCACAAAAGTTCGATTCTCCAAACCGATCGAGACACAAGTCTCTAACGAATCTACAAGCTATACTTTAGACTCGCCGAGCTCGGTTGCATTGCTAAAGACAAACCCTTTTGCCTCCTTCAAAAGTTCAATTTTTTCTTCTGTGGGGCTGGTTTTGACCATCAATAGCGCCTTGGTATTTGTTTGTTTTTCCAACTCCATGGCCCAACTATAAACAACCATGCCCACAACTGCTATCATCATTCCCATGATGTTTTTGACAGTTAACGCGGAATCAAACAGAACCCAACCCAGAATGAGGACACACACTGTTTTCATGTGGCCTAGTACTTGGAAAGACACTGCTGAGAATCGACCAATGCAGAGGTATTGACTCATGTTGCAGAAAACTGCTAACAAGCACGATAAAAGTATGAACAGCTGCAAATATTGAGACCAGTATAAGATTGGATAGCAATAGTGGGCAAAAAATGAGGTATTTTAGAGAGGAGACTTACAAAGGCACCGGAAGACATCTTGTAGCTTGTTACAGCAATACCACCAAGAACATAATCAATAAATGGACCAAGGAAAATGAGGGAGGTGGCTTGAATTGGAGCTGTCTTACTCAACAATTCGAATGATCCAATGCTGTACTTTTTCTGGAGGGAGCCTATTGACTGTTGCAGAAAACCATATATGGTAAGATTACTCATTACTGTTTGTTTTTTACTTCGATCTGTTTCTTTCCTCTGTTAAGGAAAACAGTACATAGTGTATTTTCATCATCTCTGCATATAATGCAACTATATTTTCTTCTTCAAGAACTGGAAAGTACTTCCATGAGTCCACCACGGTTAACATATGAATCCAGGACATGTATCGAACTCTATAACAAATCATATGTGGTCAAGTAGGACAGTGACTTATGGGCATTCTTACTGCAGGATTATAGTTCTCACCTTACAAGCTAATGTCTACCATTTTTTTATGCAAATAAATCATGTGAGCAACCAAGAAATATTTTCTATCTCAAATCAGCAATCAATAACTTCAGTAAGAAACATCAACCGAGCCCTAACTAAAAGACCTCGACCAAGAACTACAAATGCAGTCATGGAAAGCAACAGTTTTGATGACATTATAGCTGCAGAAATATGGCATCTCCGAACAATAGGTGATGGAAAGCAATAGATACTCACAATTTGCTGCAAGGATGTAGATAGAACAGCCAAACATGCGCATATAAAACCTTTTATATTGACTTTGACATCAGTGACCGTGCAAACACCGACCCCTATAACCACAACCACAACAGCCATTTTCACTCCCCCCGAGTAGTGTTTTCCATGGAGGATCCATTCTAAGATGCAGACCACTGGAATCATACTCAGCTTTGATATCTACACAGCAAACACATGCAACTACTAATTAAGCTGATGTAGAGTGAATGCAATAAAACAAATGTAGTGAAATAAAATGGTTTAGAGACGATTTCATACTTGGTAAAACCCAACTGAGTTCAGCATGAGGCTGAAGTTCATCCCTGTAATTGACAAGTTCGCCACAACAGAGAACCAAAGGAGCTCCCACAAAGGGACGTGCTTTGATGCAGAATAACCGGCAGCATTTGACACCAGACCGACCATAGCAGTAACAACAAAGTGGAGCCCGGTTAATGTAGTGGCTGGAAACAGAAGTAGCTGTACTCAGGACATGTATGAACTACATTCTCTTGAGCAAATCGTTAGCATAACTTAAGAAAAATGCTTGAATTGGTCACAGTGAAAAGCAATCAATATTGGATACATTAGATATCATCAGTGCATCAGTGCACTACAAGGATGTGATAAAAAGCAGTGATCATGAGCTAGTTGCTTATCTACATTATTCGAACGAGCTTCACCAATAAGCCAATTGACGGGTCCCATATAGATAACCAAAATGGAAGCTCTCCAAACAAATAAACATCAATTTTGAAAGTGGAACTGGAGAGAGAGAGAGAGAGATTAGAAGAAAACAAACCGAAACCGAAGGCGTAACCGCTGGGGGACATGAGCTGCTTGTTGGCCATGATAATGCCGACGGAGCTTACAACGTTCATCGCCCATGCTCCGACATCCGAGACCGCCGATTTCCTCTCGCTCTCCATCCCGACAGATGAATTTGCTACTGCCAATTCAAAAATCGGAATGAAAGCAGAGCTTACCTCTCCGTTCCGACCGCTGCGCTAGAAAAGCAATGCCCTGAAATGCGACCTTGATTTGAAATCCCAAGAGGAGTAGCCTATCCTTCAATCGCAGTAGAGGAGAAGATCAAGGTCCGAAGTGGCTCCGGGAGAAGAAGACGACGAGGAGGAGGAAGCCGCACTTTTCAAATTCACTCCCCCTCTTCTATATATGCTATTCACCTCCAACCAACGTGGCCTGTCCCGTCCCTTTCTCAATTCCCCAGTGTTTAAATTTGTAAATTATTCGGGAAAAAATGTAAATCATTACATTATTTTTACTTCATCATAAAAAAAAAATAGTTTAGGGTAAAATAATATATCTAATATTAAAATGAGTCCTGAAAATATATTATCGAAATAAAATATACAAATGCGAGGTTAATTTGAACTCCATTACAAATTATGAAGTATGTTCAAATATGTTTTTTTTTTAATATATTAAGTAAATTAAAAGAGTGATATTGTGCAAGTTGATTTTGTGTTATTATTTTGTTATATATATATTTTTATGAATATAATTTTTCGTACATATTCGTATTGTATTATCTCGTGTGGTGTGTAAGAAACTTTAATTCTTAAACATGTTTGTGCAAAATGTGAAGGAACTAATCCACCTGAAATAAAGCTGAAAATTCCCCATCCAACTAACTAAAGCACTCTCTCTAATATCTATAGGCTTCATTGCTTTTGTATGGGATGAGATCTCTATTCACTAAACCCTTTAACCCACCCACTTCCTCCTAGCTTTTACCTTCTTCACCATCCACTCAAAATGCTGTATTCTGTTTCTGTCATTCAATATGAAGAGCACAGTAATGGAGTAGCAACAAAACGATAACACAATACGGATACGCACGAAAAAGATAGTGTTTGTGAAAGCATATGACAAAATGATAACATGATACTCATGATAGTACAAACACGATAACACAAAAGTATTTTCGTGTTATGTTCGTGTTTAGATATTAAAACACGATACAAACGATAACATGATAAAATTGTTTTTTTTACGCTTACTATAGATTTGAACTTAATTAATTTTTTTTTTTATATATTTTTCTGAATAAGTCTTATTTAGTAGCTTTTAAAAGTGATATTTAATTTCTAAAGTTTGTCAATTATATATTAAATACTTGTGAAATTTAATATTTGAATTGATAATTTTTACTATTAACAATTCGTTAGTTTGATATTTTCTTATAAATCTCGCATGTGAACATATAACTGACTAACTTAACACATGATAACACGACATGAACACGCACGAAAAATTATGTGTCGTGTTCGTGTTGAGTAACATGATACGATAAGTTTATCGTGTGTATTTGTGTTTGGTAAATGTCATACAATAAACGTATTGATACACACGTACGCACGATTTGACACCCCTACTTTTTGTTTTCAACTTACAATCCAGTGTACAACAACATAAACATGAACTTGGTCTGTCTTTCTGTCTGCCAAATTGGTTGTTGTTGATGGGAATGGAGTACTTGCTGAAGCAGTGTTGCGGCAAGGCGCTGCATGATTCCACATGACACTCGACATCTAAATATCTTATTTATTTGGTTTATCGTATCATATTATCAGTCTGAAAGTTAAAGTTATTAGTCAGTGTTTCGACTTTCCGATTAACCGTATGGTACAATATATAAAATATTATGTTGAAACTCAACATCGTTAGCGTTATTTATGTCGTAATTAAATTATCTATATACTGTATTTTTTTGTGAATAAATATATAATCAAAATTGTCACTTTAATCATTTTTTATTTCGGTTAAATTATAAGATAAACGATATTGTGTTAAAAAAAATTAGTTAGACGGTCTGAGCTTTTTTTTAAGTCAAATTTTCATATCTCAAATTACGGTAAAACGCAGGGTCAATTCATAAGTCGAAATTTAATATGTTAAGTTGTTTGGATCATAATTTAAATATCTACTTACTATAATTTAATTTTAATGCAATATAACGTTATAGTTCAACACTTTATCTCTTAATAAGAAGTTTTAAATTTGAATACTACTACAAATAAAAGTTAGCTTATGATCAACACACGTATCCTTTTTAAGGTAAGGTTTCGGCCAAAGAGATAATTGTTTCCTTCTTCGTACCGCTACACACCTTACGGTGAATAAAAAAATTACCAACGAAAGGTAGAGTAACAAAATGAGACCTTGCAAGATTTGAGATTCATTTTGCCAATTTTGAAAAGTTATAGCTCTTTAACAAAACTCAAGAAAATATTGACCTTTCTTGCAATATATATCAAAAAAAAATTGGCTCCAAAATTCACGAAGCCCAGGCCCCAAGACGATTGTGACCCAACATTATATACAGTCTCTCACTGTCAGGGATTCGCTGTCAATCTCAGAGTGCTGATCGGAGGACAGAATCGCCCATGGCGCCGTCAACTTTAAGCAGTGGACTCACTTTCAAGCTTCATCCGTTGGTGGTTCTTAACATCTCAGATCACTACACCAGAGTCAAGTCTCAGCTGCAACCGCCTTCGGCGCCACACGCTTCTTCCAACGCCGGCGATTTGGCCGCTCCAATGACGTCCGCGGAGGCGCCTAGGGTTTACGGATGCGTGATCGGAGTGCAGAGAGGACGCATTGTCGAGATTTTCAACAGCTTCGAGCTTCTATACGATCCTGTCGCTAACCGTCTCGACCGTGCCTTCCTCGAGAAGAAGCAAGAGCTCTGTTGAGTCTCTCCGTCCTTCCTTCCTGCTTATTGCTCTCTTAATGCTTTTTCATTGATTTTTTGCATGCCAGAGTGTTCTGGAGGCAAACACAATTGAACTCCAGACTGTAATACGCCTGAATTCTGTCCGTAGTCAATAATGTACGATTCTTATTGACCTCGTTTGATAGATAAGAAGGTGTTTCCTAACTTCTATGTACTTGGATGGTATTCAACTGGAGGTGATGCTGAGGATTCTGATTTGCACATACACAAAGCGGTATGTTCTAGCTGTACAACACTTTATCTGTTAATCTGCAGAAATTAGTATTTGTTTCTGATACGTAAAGTATATGATTAATGGAAAAGACAAGGAAGTTGTTAGTATATATCATCCTAGATATTAGATGAACTGCGTCAATGCTAAGCTTTACATTGAATGATCTTGAACTTGTCTGTTGTTAATTACTCTTCCTTGCACCATGTAATCTCGATGAATGGAATTCAGATTTCACCTGTCTCACTTTATTGCACAAGCTATTCTTTTGTTTTCTTCTGGTTATTAGCTAATCATGGTGATTTTTTTTTATTTTTTTTTGTAGTTGATGGAAACTAATGAAAGCCCTGTTTATGTTCTTCTTAATCCCTCAATCAATCCTGCAGAGAAGGATCTGCCAATTACTATTTTTGAGAGTGGTATTCAACCAATCCTGAATCTTCTTGAATTTCTTTCTTGTAGCATTCTGTGTTCAGTTTTTGTTCATGTATACGTAAAGTAGTTGTGCTTCTTCCTTTCAGAAAATGAGTCTGTAGATAATGTATAAAATTTAGTAGTTTAGACTTTAGAGGTAGTGATAAGCTTGGCCAAATAAAGAAAAATAGAGAGCTATTATTGATAACCAATACAAAAGGTGCTTGTGGGAGACTCGTTATTTGTTACAAACCTATACTCGTAGATAATGCATAAAACAATATTACTTTAGAAGTAGAGATAAGCAATATAAGAAAGGTGATTGTGAGACTCACTATTTGTTACAAAGAACTGTGCCGGTTCTAGTTAACTTAAAGACTGAGGTTTCCGGAGTTTGTGCAGAATGGCTAGCGTAACAGGTATAGATTCTGAACTAATACTATATAAAAAAGAGAAACGGATTTCTAACAAAGTTCCTGGGGAAGTGTTCATTCATGATGGAGATAATTAAGATTTACCAATTGAAAAGACTTTCAACATTCTGGAGATTCGTCCGGTAAAATGCCAAGCACATTCACATTTATTTCTTCTGAATTTGCTTTTCATTTAGTCAAACTATTGTAAATTGTACAGATTGAGCTGATTCTTTCCCCTTTCCCTTTTGAATCATCTAGAGATGCATGTCATAGAAGGAATTCCCCAACTGATATTCGTTCGTGCAAGCTACACTATTGAGGTATTATTTTCTTACATTCTATCAAAACTTGAATATGACTGTCTCTTTGATCAACTCTGATGTCTCCTCTGCAAAAGACTGTTGAGGCAGAACGAATATCTGTTGATCATGTTGCACATCTTAACCCATCAGATGGAGGCAGTGCAGCAACTCAACGTGAGTCTTCTCTCTCTTTTCCTTGCACACAGTTCAGCCTATTGCTAATTTTCTATGTACATACATGATAATTGGTAGCTATGTATATACAGTTCAGCCTATCTCTTTGAATTTTGTAGTTGCTGCTCATCTCACTGGTACTCATAGTGCGATTAAGATGCTTATTAGCAGGATTCGTGTGCTTCATCACTATCTCCTAGCTATGCAGAAAGGTAACTTAGATACGAACTTTCTGAAAATATGGAATCAAGTAGTTCAACTATCTTTCCCTGCTCATTTTTTGTTCTTCAACAGGTGAAATTCCTTGTGAAAACTCACTTCTGAGACAAGTGTCGAGCCTGGTTAGGAGAATGCCAACCACTGAGTCAGGGAAATTTCAAGATTATTTTTTGATGGTCAGCTCCTTTTCCTTGGTCTGATATTCTTAAAATGCTTATATATTGGACTGATTAATAAATGCACAATAGAACTACATTGTTGTTAAATCTAACCTTCTTTTACCGTCTAGGAATACGAAGACGCATTGCTGATCACTTATCTGGCTATATTCACCAACTGCTCAAGGTAAACCACAACGTTGAATGAGATTGCAAACAATGTTCATATTATTAACCACATAATGAATCCGGACCAAAAATGATTCGTATCCAACCCATGTAAATTAGGGGTGTCAACTTTTGACCAAACCCGTGGGTGACCTGTGGTTGACCCGCACACGGGTCGTGTTTGGATCAGACATTTTGAATCATGGATCATTTTGACATGACCCATGACTGACATTGTAAATCCGTGCTCAGATTGGGATTTCAATACCCATGGGTTATTATAAGGTCAATCCGGCTGAGGTGTAAATAAGACGCCGGTCATGGTCCGGATTTTGAAACCATGACTCCATGTGACCCACCAAGGCTATGCGTGGGGTTGGGTCTGGATTGCTTCTCCAATGACCCAACAAACTCGGACGTTAACCCATTTACCCAAATTGACAATTTTCTTTTTATTCTTTATGCAGCACGCTTAATGAATTGGTCGACACATTCAACATTGCATATGAAAAGCATAGTAGTATGGGCGGAAGGTCCATATTCATGTAAAAATCCTAAAGCTTCGACTCATTTTTATTTTGTAGAAGTTTATGCAATTTGATGACTAGATAACATCATTCGACATAACAGTAGAGAACAGTTTAGGAAACAACAACTAACAACCAAATATCAAACCGACAACTCCGATTTCGACAGAAGAACTCCATCGCTATCTGCATAAATCCATTCTCCCTCGCGAATCCAAAACCCTGCAACATAGACAGGAACGTGCCTTTCTCCAACCCCTTTCTTATTCGATTTTAATGGGTTTGAGCCCAAAGCCCGCACCCCAATATCACACCCATTAATCTCATCCACATCTCGGATGCATCCGTTCACAATGATCCCGGACCATCCGTTGTTCTGGGCTAGGACTCCCAGGTTGCCCCCCACCAATGCACACCTCATGCTTCCTCCACCATCTATAACCAACACCCTTCCCTCACCTTTGCTTTCTAGAAATTCTCGGACCATGACATTATCCTCAAACACCTTGACGGTCACGACCGGGCCGGAGAAGGCACGCTTCTGACCGTAGATCTGGAATATTGAGTGCAGCACTCGGAGATCACCGGTCACTACAGATGTGGCATTTGAGTCGCACACGTCAGCAGTGGGGACGGTAGCCATATCTTGATCTGCAAGTAACATTCCGTGATCAATTAAGACAGGGAAGATAATAAATTGTAGGAATGATTTTTTTTTTTTGCGTACCTAATTTTATTTTGGGGCATATAATATTTGTTTATTGTTGCAACAAATGTTGAGAATGAAGGCTTTCGGGTCACCACCACCACTCATTAGAGTGGGCAAGCCACTCAACAAGTGGAGAAGTTACTCATCAGTGGACAAGACACTAAGCAGAGTGGGCAAGTCACTCAGCAAATGTGGTTAGCCAAGCCACTCAATGTTGTCATCATTTTGACAACTATAAGAAGCCAATAATGTCTGAAGGAAAAGAACCACAATAGACGAATTGAGAAGAGTAAGAATCGGTTGTTGGTGTTTTTGAGTGTGAGAGAAAATAGTATTGTATTGTGAGCCAAAAATACGGAGTTAGTATTTTAGAGTGTGAGCGACTGAGCGATACATATTGTGTGATACACAGTTTGTAACACTATTTGTCTATAGTTAAAGTGTGAGTGTGAGCCGTGGACATAGTCAAATTGGTGAACCACGTAAATTCTTGTGTCGTGTGCAATTCTCTTGATATATCGAGTCCCAATGTTCTGCAAGGTGGAAATTAGCAGCGGCTAATATCCCAACAACAAACACATTTGTATTAAACACCTTATAGTAAAATGTGGAATGTCCATACGGATCATCCAAAAAAGAAGTTTCAGTTCAAGATTTGCATGCTAATCTCAATTAACCTGTCACCTAATCATGAATCTTATCCCTATCTAAAGCCAAGAACAGATATATAAACAGATACAATAACTTCCCACCTTACGAAAAATCATCTCTTTCGATCGATCCACAACCACAACGACCTTTGTTCGTACGAGTGACACAATTGACATCTGAAAGCTACCCACTATACATATCTATTGCACTTCTGAAACAGACTATAATTGACACTCAACTTTGCTTCTATGACATAATCAAATCTTACCAGACAAGACTCTTTAAGTGGTTATGAACAATGAAAAATTTCACTCACCGTAATAGATCAACCAGATTAGGCGGGAAATAGAGGCATAAGCTGAATCAGGAATCCAGATCATAAAATGAACAGGAATAGGGAATCCAGATTCTGGATAGGATTCAATAATCCAAAGCCACGCTTAAAATTGATAGACCAAAAGACTGGTCATTGTTTGAAGCAGAAAGCCATTCATCTTGAAGATTAGGCAGTATTAACTGTACTAAGCAGCCAACTAAAATCAATCTAATCCGCTATAATTTCGGATGAAACAAAGCACTAACTAACGGCAGACAAAGGTTTGAACTTCGTGCATGCATCATCTTTGCCCCAATCTGTCTACTGACCAGTTTCTAACAGCTTCAGACCGAAAACCCAGATGATGAAAAAGAAGAAATTTATAATCTTACTGGTCGAGGAATGAAGCGCAGATGGTCAGCGAGGGAACCCAGGAAGCGATTCTGTGTTGAAGATTGGCGAAAGAAGTATCTTGGGGTAGCAATTGAAGTGGAGGAGGAAGACGAAGAAAAACTGAACGAATTGGGTATTCCTGACCATATGATCTGGTTGGTTTCTGTGCCCTGAGGGAGAATATTAATTTTGCACCAAAAAATGTAAAATTAAATATTTTCTTAAGACTGCGTATTAATAGAGATTCGAACAAATATTATCATTGTCAAAATATTATCATTGTCAGATGGGGGAAAAAATGAGTCAAATTCCCTATCATCATAAAATAGAAACTGTAAAAGGTGTAATCATTTTTTTATGTACCCTGAATATATTACATCTAAATAGTTAGTAAAAACTCATTTTAAGTGGAACTTTTTTGAATTTGATTTAATTAATTCGTAAAATGAATTATAATTTTCGGAAGTTTGAAATTCAAGTACAGATATCACCATTGGAAAATATTTTAACAAGAAAATTATGTTTTTAAATCTATAATTACATTTTCTTACATACCATATTTTTTTGGTAAATTACATGAACAATCACTTAGGTTGACATATGTAACTGAATAGTTGAAACTTGTATGTAACTGAACAGTTAAAACTTGTGTTGAACAGTTATTTATGTTTCAAAATGTGACTGAACAATTACAATATATATATATATACAAAAAAATGACTAAAACGCCCTTTAACTTATCTTATTCATGTTCTTGACTAAAACTTGTGGGTTTTTTCCTAACATGTTCCTTTCCTTAGCATTTGTTATATAGGGTGAGTTTAAATGTATTGGGAATTTTGGGTATAATATTTTCATTAACTTCGAGACGAAGTTTACTATAAAAAACCTGTTTGAGACAATTTATTTGACTCATACGACTTAGTCATTAGTGCGGGGTAGACAGATTTTACCAATACCATCTAACGTTGTAGGATTAATTAAAAACGTTCCAAATTTACAAATTGCACTCTCGATAAGTTTTGGGTTAATAAGTTAATTCAAAAAGGGTAATATTGTCATTTTATATGTTAAAATAACGACTTAACAATGATTTTTTGACGATGAACAGTAAAAACTCAATTAGTCACCTAACAAAACCAATTAATCACATTTTGAAACATGTATAACCATTCTGAACAATGGTCAAACATGTGTAACCAATTAAGTAATTAACCCTATAATTAATTAAGGGTGAGCATAAAAGAAAATGCTACTGAACTGAATTTCCGATAAAATCGATCTAAATAGTCTGACCCGAGTTTAAGACCGAGATTGAACTAACAGTTTTGTCTGTAGGTCGGGTCCGGACTCGTTTTTTTCTTCTTTCCCTTCCAAAATCCTGAATGGATCGGCCCGATCCGAATCTCCAACGTGACAAGAGATAAGTCTCTTCTCTCATCTATATGTAACAATATAGCTCACTGTTCTTCAAAAAAGTCTGAAATTTCCTCCATCATTCCTCAGATCTGTCAAACCCAAATCTTCCGGAGCTCCCTCCTTAGTCATCGCAATGTTAGGTGGTAGTGAAGACATAGGTGAGGACGAGCTTCTCCAGATCACTCTCAAGGAGTGGTCACAACACAATCTTAGCTACCAGAAGCAGTCGACGGGGAGCCGCAAGCCTGTGGCTAACTACGTTCAGCAACCTCATTCATTATGCAATTGAAGGCCCCAAGACCGATACCGATCCGAGTCAAGCAAAATCGATTCAGAGTTTGTTTTTGTTAAATCAGTCTCGATCCTCCATAAGGTAAATCCAAAATTTCAGATTCGGTCTTCACAAAAAACTTGATCCATCCCGTTCGAGCTCACCCCTATAATCAATCAATCGACACCACAGGATTTATAAGCATCACAACTCGACATAATTTTAATATTGAGCTACTCCCTAAATTGTCTACGTATGTCTATTTCAACAAGTGGGGTTCGTTTAACTTGTTCATCCTTATCGTATTATCCTTATCGTATTAGAATCTTTACTTTAATGTTTCATTTTCACCACTTTAATGTTTTTTCTCTCATTTTGCCATGTTTCGATTTTACATCATTTGGGCACAAAAACTGGAGTTGTTCCTCTACTTGTCCAAATTGTTACTTCTATTACACCAAGTTGTCCACTATTGCCTGACAGTTAGTTCTTAATGTTACTGACTATTTATCCAGATAATAAATCTTAAATGCATCCAGTCCCTCCATTGAAGTATGAATTTATGCGTCTATAGTGAATTTTATCACATTTGTTCCATAAAGCTTTACACTAATTAATATATAGTGAGTCTTTGAGTAAAGTAGTAAACATAATTTTTTCCTATTTTTATTAGGATTAATATACTCACGGGTTACGTATCTTTCTCCATATAACTAGTTGATTATTCTTTGTACAGAATGATTATATGTTTATATATCTGACTATTTGGTTACTATGATTTTTTTATGAAAAGAAAAGATAAAAATATTATTGTGACTTATATTCACATTCTTCCTTTGTTAATTCATGATAACTTTCTTCAAAATCTTTGTCTTTTTCTTCAATATCTTATTTTTCTTCTTTTAAATTCAAAATCTTCTACTTCTTCAAACTAACCCATATTGAATTTTTGGGTTCGATTTGCAAAGTATAAGATGTTCGTGAAGATAAACATGAAGAACTTGAAGATGTACGTGTGAAGATAAATATGAAGCATGATGAAGATAAGAGAAAAAACAAAATTATCATTTTAGCAATCATTTAATCATATTTGTCAAACATGAGTAACTAAATAACACAAGTTGTAACCAAATACTAACTTGCTGAAAGATATATAGTCATTTAGTTACGTAAAAAAAGATGAATAACTAAATAGTCACATTCAATAAATATACATTTTATTACTCAAATTTATATTTTTTAATTAAATAATAAACTGCTACATCGATACGGTTGTATCTACTTATACACACTTGATAGTAGGGTTGATCATGGGCGGGCTGGTCCGGTCCTGAAGGCAAGACCAAGACCGAGACCGGAATTTCGGTCTTGCCTTCTGGAGGACTGAGACCGACCTCGGCCAAAAAAGCCCGCCCGAGTCGGTCTTTCTTGATTCGGGCCGGTCTCGGTCCTGGACCGTATCTGCACCAAAAAAAACACTATGAATTCACAGTATTCTTTAGTAAAAGACTAAAAATAGTTCACCTCTCAAAAAAACACTATGAACTCACTATATTCTTTAGAAAACCTCCAAAATTCACATTTTTTTTGTGTGTGGTATTATGAAAATCTCAAATTCACATTCATTTGGTCCGGACCTAAACGGTCTTTCGGGAAAAAAGTCTGAGACCGAGACCAACCTTGAAGAAAAAAAACCGTCCACCCGATCTCGGGCCGATCTTGGTCCTAGTCGGACCGATCTCGGGCCGATCTTGTCGAAAATTCGGTCCTAGAGTTTTTTTTTTATCACCCCTACTAGATAGATGATAGTGTAGTATTGTATACGTATTAATGTTTATAGTGTGGAGATGATGGTCTGAAATCTGAATCTCAATTTTCTCGTGTTTAAATTAGATTGTTTTTCGATGCGCTGAAATTAATTGGAGTTGGGGAAATGGGCCGAAAGGAAAGGTCCTGAAATTGCCAACACCCTGTGCCCTTGTGATACGTTGATTTAAAAGATACACGCGCCATGGTAAACGAAAACTGAAATGACGCGCCATTCCTATCTCTAATTGAAGATTAAGTCAGCGGAGGACCTGACACAGACACTCCAATCTCGCCGGCCGATCAAAACCAGGACGACGAAACTCCGGACGACTAGCTTTTCTACTTCCAATATCTGCTGCTTATCAAACCCGCAGCGGATACAAGAATTCAGATGCACCTTCTGACGACGACGCAACATTCAAAGAGCTACGGAAGGACCTATGTGACCCTAGCAGCAACCGTATGGATTAATTGAAGCTCCGTTTCAGCGAGGTTCGTTTCCTATCAAGTCACCATTCTATGGATGTATTCAGCGATTGAGATTCGATAATCGATATGGTTAATTTGAGCTGAATTTCGAGATGCGTTGGTCACAATTTGTCTGGAGATCCTATTGTCTAATCTTCATCGACGAATCATGCGATTTTATCTTCGAAAAGTGCTATTTGATACATGTTCAAAGTTCTCAGCAGCATTTAAAGATCAAAACATGGAGATTTCGCATTCCACAATGTAATTAAGATCGAAGTTCTAAGCAACTAACTGGTCATGGTTTACACTTAAGTCGACTATGATTTTGTGAAACCTCATGAAATTTCTGCAGAGGGTTTGCTTATTACTGTTGAAATTAGGGTTTGAAATGGATGGGTCAAGTAGAAGATCACAACCGCGTTCAAATCAGACGGTTTATTTCAACAAACGCGTCATTTAGTTCTGATAGACCACAACCTCCATTATACGCCTTCTATAGTTCTATAGAATACTGTGAAAATATCCTTCTATTTAAGATTTTACTAATCCTTTCTTATTTGAACTTTCTTGGTTTCTTTTATTCGAATTTATATGATTTCTGTTATGTCATTATATTAAACACTTGGTTTCAAACTTTTAATGAGTTATTTTGAACAGTTATAATTTTATCTGAATTATTAAAGCTCAACGGGACATTTTGTCGACAGCAAGGTCGGTCCAATACAGTATATCCCTCGTCTTGTAGCTGATCCGGACATGGGTAGGAAATAAAGGAGAAGGGTGGGGCTAAAAATGACATTTTGGAAACCCCGACACACAAGAAAAATCATGAATAAACAATTGCAGAAAATGAAGGGTGTTGTAGGGTAGGTGCATGATAGGACAGCTTTTTATATGCATCTCCTTTAGGAGAAAAAGGAAAAACAACAACGTTAAAATAAGTAGCCCACTTCTCTCTTTGTACAAAAAGTCCATATTGAACGCATATTCATATGTTATGATATAGGAATAGGATTCAGCTTAACTGAGCTAGATTATAATTAAAATTACCATTTTTAATTTAGAAAACAGACCAGTTTTACTTTTATAATTATAATTGTGTAGTCTGTTTTCAAATACAATATTTAAAATTGGAAAAAAGCTTCATGATTCTAGTCAAACTTGGTTTGAAGAAGGTGGATCGTGAGGATAAAACGGTACACTCCAGCTTTTGTGTGGAGAGAGAGAGAGAAACATGATGCCTCTTTTGATGTGTGAGTGGGTGGTGCTGTTTTTCTCTCCTCTCCATCTCTCTCTTCTCTTCATTTTGTTGGTTTTCTGACTTCATACCTCATATTTTTCCTTCATTTCTTTACTTTACTTCGTTTGTCTCTCCTTGCTGCTGCTCAGAAGGCCAGAAGATGCTGGAAACAGCTTCAGACATCAGTAAGGTTTGTATGTTATGGAGAAACAAGTCTCATTTCATTCCTCTTTCCGTCTTGGATCTTGCTCCTCCTGGTCTCTTCTTGATCGTTTGAATTCACCGTGGTTGGTTCTGTGGATTATTCTGTCTTCCTCTTCTGCTTTTCAAAGAAGAACCAGTTCAGTTCAGTCCACTGTTCATGAACAAGATTTTTGGTTCTCTTTCAGCCATTCTTTCCCTTTTTCATGTCCTTCAAACTCTAGAACACTTCCAACTAGTAAATCAGGTTCCTATAGTGTTGCCAATCGAGTTCACAGTCGGGTTCTACTTGCTATTTTATGTGAACTATTATTGGCTCTCAGGTTCTTGGTTTGGTCCCATATCTGTTACTTATTATCTCAAACGTGTAAAGTTTCAATTTTTTTTACATAAAATACAACAGATTTGAGTCTCCCCTAACTTTGTCACTTCAAATACAGCCACTATAATCACATAAAATAACACTCTCTAGAGGGCTCTGGAATCTGTAATCTCTTCCTTTTGTTTTGGTGTCTCTCTCAACTCTCTTTCTTTCCTCTCCATTATCTCATGTTCCTTTTTTACATCTTTTGCAGGTTTATGGATGAAGAAGATTGAATCCAGTGGCATGCCAAAATAATAATCAGCTTGATGAAGAATTAAGGAAAGCAGAGGGATTAGATTAAATTTGGGAACATTTAGTTGCTATATATGCTGAAGAAAGACAAGGCTGCATATTGGAGATCAGGAGAAGCTTGTGACTGTTTGGAACAGCACAAGAGGAGAGGTTTGCCATCATCAGATGTTATCCATTGGAAATCAACCATCAGATCCTCTATGTGCTTCTGATACTCCACCCCTTCACCGTGGCAACAGTTCTCATGATAGGCCTTCTCCTTCTCCTCCCAAACACGAACTTCCCTTCTCAGATCTGACCACCTCTAAACCCAATTTCTCCATAAGGTAATACGTCAATATTCTTTCTTGGAAAAACTACCTTGTATCTGGTTTGGTTCTTGATTTAGCTAATCACGGACTTGAAAAATCACAAGAAGAAGCTTCTTTGGGCCAGATCCAGCCATAGAAGTTGCTTCTTGTCCCCATGGAGGTGTTCTTACTTTTACTCCCTCTTTCCCATCAAGGTTTGCCTTGTTCTTCTTCAGATGAAGCAGCTACTGCTGTTTGTACGTTAGATTTATTACTAACACAAACAAATTGATTAAAATAAAGTAGATTTTGAAGTATTTTCATCCGTCTCTCCTACCACCTATTTGAAGATTTCATCTGGTCTCTCTTGTTTGTTTCCTCGTACCCTTTTCTGATGAATTTTTGGACGTTATTATCTCTGTTATGAGCCAAAAATGACAGCTTAAGGGTTTTGAATGGTACTGACAAGTAAAAGCGTTTTATTTGGCAGAAACTATGTTTTCACTGCTCGAAGCAAGGACATCAGCTCGAATTGGCCGTTTTCATCACGAAATCTTCAACTGTGTGTCAAACATGGTGTGAAGGACCCGTTGCCACCATTTGAATCATCCCCAGGATGCACAGTTGAAGCCCTTGACAAGAAGAAACATCTGATAATTATCAACCCTTGCACGGAGGAAGGGCCTTCAAAGGCCAGGAATATAAACGAGGAACTAACAGAGAAAGAAAAAAGAACAAATGTTCCTCAACATGAAACACAATCGGTTCCCACCAAGAAGCAGTGCCTTCCTGTGACTGTTGCTGTTCCTGATTCTCTCCAACCTTATAGTGGCGCTAGATTGTTGGGGAAGAAGAGCAAGGTGATACTAAAACTTGGTGGTTTATCGGATCGGATCTCCACAGAGGATATTACCTCAAACTCTACAGTGGTGTCCGAAGCCATGGCTTCAAAAATCTGCCCTGTTTGTAAGACTTTTTCTTCATCTTCCAACACTACCTTAAATGCACACATCGATCAGTGCCTTTGTGAGGATTCAACTCCCAAGTGGACTGCCAGCACAAAGCTTGGCCGCAATAGGATTAAGCCGAGGAGGACAAGGTTGATGGTGGACATTTATGTGACGGCTAATCATTGCACTGTCGAAGAGCTGGAAAGGAGAAACGGCAGGATCTGGGTTGGTGCTGCTAGTTTGAGCTGCCCCGATCAAGATTCTGATCCGGAACCATCTGAGGAGAAAATGCATGAAATCTCTGCACTGAATGATGTAGATGAAGGCTGTAGTGGTGGTGGTATTGGTGCTGTGTATATTGATTCCAGTGGTAAGAAGGTACGGATTTTGTCAAAGTCAGTTGGTGCTGATCAGCCACGAGGGGTTGAGGGTCCAGGACTCAGAAAACCCCTGAAATGTGCGAAAAAGAGTAAAATACCTGCTTTGAAGAAGAAGAGAGGAAAGGCGGACAAGATTTTGAAGCTCGCTTCCCAAACTCACAAGACAAGAGTTTCTAAGGTAAGAAATTATTCCTATATCTATTTAGTTTCTTTAGTTATATACTTCTCTTTCCAAGATCATCGTAGATTTGAAATGATCAAATTTGAATTAAAATACGTAGATTTTATAGTCTTCGTATCTTTTTTAATAGAGTGGAAGGATTCTGCGATAGCTCTACGGACTAGCATCTGATTCTTCCTTGGGTTCTCATGCTAGTAGAAATAGTCAGATACCGTCATATATGTACAAAAAATATAAAATTTCATGCTGATATTTAGCCTCCATTCTTCAAAAAATTGTTTTTTTTTTCTGCTTGGTAGTAACTTATGAGGATACACAAATTTATGGGTTTTGAATATCCAGGACTTTGATGATCAAGAAATTCATCATGAACCGCGAGGAGGTAGCAAGTATTTGAGAACATGTAATTCCAGACCTCAAAGGCCAATGGTACATAAGGAATCCGGAACCCTAAAAAGATGGGCATGCTCTAAAAGATCAGGTCTCTTCAAGAAGGTATCCCATAGGGATTGCCATGGCCAAAACTCCAATTCTGTTGAAGACGAGAGTGAGAGATTCAACAAACAGAAAACTTTCAATTCCTTTGAGCATCTAGAAGATACGATGAGGATGAAAGATTCAATGTCAAATCTACAGAAAATCGGTAACAAGAATCCGTTTCCTGGAAAAAGAAAGATCGGTAGTTCATCAACTGAGTTTCCTCCATTGAAGAAGAGTCATGTTCTTGATTCATTCAAGCCCCCTCGGAACAACTCCCGAACCTTACAAGCATTGAGATTTTACAGATTGAATAAGGAGTCATTGGTTTCTGGAAGAGATTCAAAGATGCGAATGGTGACCGATCTAGATCTATCTGGAGAACGACCTTCAACTTCTGACGAGATTGGATCAGAAACTGGTGATAAAACTACCTTTATGAGATTAGATAAAGCTGATGAATCTTCTGATGATACCAGTGATCTCTCAGGTAAGCATGACGATGTAGAATCTACTGGAACTGAGTTTCATGATGATTCTTATACTGAAGAGTCCTTCGGAATGGCGACTGAGCAAACTTCTCCGAATTTCAGCAGTTATCTGAATCAGGGAAATCTTAAGCAGCTATACAAGAGGGGTTCTCTAGGTTGTGTTGAGAAGCCTCCGAGTCCAAATTTCACGACTTTTGCTGATGGAGAAGACTCGTATTCCGAAGATTTACGTGATGACATGGATGTGAATAAGGATGATGTGGAAGATCGAGAATACGAGGTGGAACGAATCCCGATTCCGGGCCCCCCCGGATCATTTCTGCCTAGCCCCAGGGCTTTGGGTTCAGAAGATTTTCATGGGACTTCATCGTTAACTACGAGCAGGGTTCTGTCTTCTCAAGAAAGAGTCGATAATGATTCATCTGATTCTCCTATTTCTGCAACATCGACAATATCTAACCCCGGTCCCACGGCTGCATCCACTGTAAAATACATAGACCCATTGGGTGTAACCGAACACAAGTCATTTGGACCAAACAGTGAGCTCGAGCTATCTGGAGCAAAGGTTATCTCGGCTCAGCAGCCAACCCCTTCTGTATCGTCAGAAAAAGGTGGGAACTTTAGAGCTGGGAACGGAAAAAGCGCTTGGGTCCCGAGAAGAAACGATGAACCATGTTGTTGCCAAAGAAAGGAGAGGAACAATCCGTGTGTAGTGCTGAACTATCAAGAATCGCAGCTTCTCAGGAGACGAAACGCATCCTCCTTATCAACCACGATCGGAACTGGAAATCGAGTTCCCGACCATCTGGAAAATGATGCTTCCAGGTCATCAACAACTCCACCTACTCCAACCAATCCTGTGCTTAGGCTCATGGGCAAGAACTTGGTCCTCAACAAAGAAGGCGAATCTTTGCCACAACCTGAACTCACCATTTTGGAAAATTTCCCCGCCTCTAGGGTTTTCAATGTTTCTTGTAGCTCTGGAGATTATTTGGCTCCACGGCCGGAATTCTATTCACTTCCACCTGACAACTTCACGGAGGCACAAGGTAATTCCCAGTTCATGAAAGCGACGAATCAGCATTCAAGATCCATGGTTGTTCCCAACTCTTCTAAGGAAATCATCACCATCGACGATTCCACAGATACTGAACCAGACATCAGAGCGGATCTTGCAAGACAAATAGGTGGTCGGAGTTGGAGGGACGATAACCCTGTTGCAGCTGCTCCGAGCTTTTCATTCCCATACGATCCAAGAGTAGAAACCCATTTTCCGTTTAGTTACAAGGTGCAGGAGCCGTCTTTCTTTGGTCAGTTTCCGGGAGACCAACTGAGGAGGCTTGGTTCAGGGCTGATGAATGCTAGATGGTGTTCTCCACCGGTTGTATCCACCTTACAGCAAATGCCCCCTTCGTCATCTACTTCTGCGGCAACAAGGTCTCCCTTGCCCTTCTCTCGGAGGCTTTTCTAGTGAATCAGTCACCGGAAATGAACGAATCGATGGAGACGACTGACGAGGTGGCAGCAGTGGATGAACTCAATTGTCTTGTTCTTCGTTTGATTCGTTGTTAGTCTTGTTAAAGTTTTAGACTGACCAGACCATGTACAACACACAGACTCGGACAATAATCGATACGAAGATAAACCTTGTCGGGAACAATGTGGCGTCTTTTAGAACCTTTAGAATTGCTGAATTTCATTGGAAAATTAAAATAATAAACATTCGCTACCATATACAAATGTATATATATAATATATATATATATACGTCATGCCATGCACTAGAAAGTCCCAAGTCGAAGTCCCTACCAGTCTCTCTCTCTAACTATCATATCTCACCCATGCAACCCCATGCCTTGTCGCTTAATTAGGGTTTTGTGTTTCCAACCCGACATTTGTTTGAGGTTGTGTTCAAGTTCATTTCTCATTTATATGATGAAAACTTGATGATGTGAAGTTAAAGTATATATATAATATATAGTAAAAAATAGGGAAAATTTGATGATTGCAAGAAAAAGATTACAAAGTTTGAGTATTTGAGGGTTCCTTTGCAGTGGTTGACTTTCATATATGCTTTCAGTTGTGCGTTTTGTACCTCCACTACTTTCTTCAGTGCTTCTTCAACAGGGATGGGTGTTTGCGTGCGTTTCAAGTTAGCAAACTCCGGTAAGAGTTCGGAAAATTAAATCCGGCAAAGTGATAAGAGATCAATATAAAACTGCGTTCCTCACTATTTCTGAGTTAATGAACTATATACTAATCTATGAATAAATGTTGGAAAAGTCATGTTCTAGCGGGCTAACTACTGAGTCGCGTCGATACAGTATATACCTTCTTCTTCGTCTTCTTCCTCCATTGGCGGTAGCTCATTGAGGCCGATTTGCAGAAATCTCCGTCTGCCATGTTCAGCAGAGTGATGAAGCTTCTCTCTGCATGCTGTAAAAAATTACTTGTTATCTGAGTTCTTGTACAATATCGTGTCGTTCTTGGTTGAATTAGTGGTGGAGGAGTTAGTCGTCGCGGATTTGATCTCCGGACAGTTGCAGGAGTTAACGTGGCGGTGGAGATCATGCCTTATATATGTGATTAGAGACATGACCGCCGAGGGCCTGATAGGTTGGAAAAGGCATGTAGCACTGTCTACAGCCATAACTGATCTCCTGCTTCTCAACGTCGGTTTCTTGACGATGATTCGCTTTCAAGTCGCCGAGCTTCTTCATCTTCTTGATCAACCGCGGTCGTGGTTCTGTGGATATGTACCAGCACTGGCGGGAACAAGAACAGCATTCCTTTTGTCTTTCCTCCCTCTCTTGCCGGTGACGGACCAGAAAGAGAGATATTTCGTTAAATCCGTGTCTGGATTCGGCCCCACGCCGGTGGAAGCCGAATCATGCATCTGGTTATGGTTGTCGGAAACCGTGGACGTCAAGGAAGCGGAAGAGACCTGATCAGCGGTCTCGCAGGGCGGCGGCTGTGACTTCAGGCCACGCCATTTGCTATCGGAGTGCACTCTCATGTGGCCAAACATCGATTTCCACGACTCGAACTTCTTGCCACAGATTATGCAAGAAACCTCCTTGCCGAGCTGGCCAGCTTCTCGTAGGGGTTCTTGTCTACGGCTTCTGATTTACTGTTCTGATGAACCTCGTGTGAATCCTCATGTGACCCCCTAAGGCTTTGCCGCTGTCGAAACGTTTCCTGCCGTGATCGCAGATACGAGTCAATGAAGAATCACCTTCCTCCGTCGGATCCCTCATGGCAGCAGGACTCATCATCGTCGCTACAAACTGATGAGTTCATCGTCTCCTTCGCTTAAAGAAATCCAAATTAGCAAGCTCAAACCAGTAGGGGATGGCCGGAATTCATTCAAGCAAACTCCAGCAGCCGGATGAATTCACCTTGAAAGTGGTCAAATGTGTTGAAGATCCCACGTAGAACAGAATACGATGAATCTTGCAGAAATCAGTTAAAGCTTCATTCTTGAAGAGAGAGAGAGAAAAGGGTTTGTTGGTTTGGATTTTGAATGGGTTTTGACGAGGAAATTGTCGCAACCAAAGTAGCAATATTTGGTCCATCACGTGTCTTTTCATACATCTCATAAAAAAAATTAACTTTTTTTAATACCAACACTATCCAACATGCATAACCGTAGACAAAGTTCATCTTCATTGCTCAACAGAGTACGCTATACAATCAGAAATCAAAGCAGAGATAACAATCTAATATCATCGGCGGAAACGCCGGAGATCAGCCGAAGAAGGCGGGGTTGTAGCCGTTGCTGGTGGTGGCCAAGATGTAGTACGCAACAATGTGTCCGATGGATCCCCAGGCAAGAACATCGACGATGTTGAAGCCGACAGGGTCGTTGGACTTGAGGAGGCTGACGTACTCCTTGGCCCTGGTGTCTCCGGCCTCGAAGTGGGTCAGGCCGTTCTGCTCCGGAACCTGCTTGGAAACGTTCTCTCTCTGGAAGTTGAAGAACACGAACCTCCCGAGGAACAGCGACAGGCCCGTGCTCAGGCTGATCACCACAGACGGGCTCAGCTCCGCCGTTATTCTTCCACTCCTGGCGGGTCTGGAGATGGTGACTCTGGCAGAGCTTGTTCTGGTCCTGGTCGTCAGGGGCCTGAGACCCTGGAATGAGATGCTGGCGGGGGAGGTGATGGAGGATTGGCGGTGGGGCCTCTGGACGGCGGTAAACACGGCGGCGGATGAGGCGGCGGCCATGGCTGAGGATTCTTCAGGATTATGGACGAAGATAAGTTGAGTTATAGGGGTGGTGGAGTGGATGAAGGATACTTATTTGAAATCATCGAGAGTACCAAGAGATTTGTGAGGATGAGATACAAAAGAGAGAGATATTGTGGATGACATGGCAACGTGCTATTGGTTACTCTTGGATCAGAAATCTTCTGCTCCATTGCTTACGTGGCTTGTGACATTCATTTGCCAACGCAGCTGAATAAGGGTCAACTATATGTTGCTTACGTGGCGCATGTACAATCCCGAGGGCTAAGGCTAACCTTCCAGGTCGCCGACCGGTGGCTAATTGTTAGTTTTCCGACCTGCAACGGATGAGAAGAGATACCACAAATAACTCATATATTGATTGTTCTTCATTCCCATTCTGTGGATTAGTTTTTTTTTTTTTTTTTTGTTAAATATGGATTAAAATTAAAGAGTGTCAAAACTTTGCCCAAGTCCATGTGGATTAGTTATATAATACTAAATCAATGTTTTATTAATATATATATATTATTTACAATTGGGTTAATTATATATAAAAAAACTGATATTTAAGGAAAAATCAAACATCAAACTGAATTTTTTTTTGTTAACAAACAACGAACCAAACTTTTGGAATTGAGCAAACAAGAAACCTACCTCAAATTTTCATTATGTTTGAAAGTATTTTTCAATGTTTGAGAGAGTTATTAATTCGTAATACTCTTTCCTTAGAATACTTTAACTAATGTTGACTTAATAACTCTATCAAACATAAAAAAATATGTTCAAACATGATGAAAATTTGAGGTAAGTTTATTGTTTGCTGAATTCCAAAAGTTTGGTTTGTTTTTTGTCAACAAAAAAAAAGTTCGATTTACTGTTTAGTTTTTCCTCAAATTTAAGTTTTTTTTTTAATTAACCCTTTACAATTTGAACATAATAGAAAATTCCGTCTATACCTGCTAAAGTCATCCCTCCCGAAGTCAATACCTAGTGAGCTGAAATTGAGGAAGAACAACAAGATCAATAAAAATTTGGAGACAAAACCAAAAACAACACGACACATCTGTCTTTGCTCCATGTTTCACTGTTTTTGAGGACTGACAGAACTTGGACACTGCTGCACAGGGGATTTGCGGTTGGTATTGCTATCACTTCTTCTTCCTTATCTTCACCAAACTAATAATGCAACAAGCAGCTCACGAGTTTATTTTGTCATCTCTTTGTTTCCTTGTTGAGTTTTCTGTTCTTCTGTAATAATTGAAAGGCCATTAAACCCTTCTGCACTCAAATTCGGATCTGTAAAGGATATGTATGAATCCTTTCCATTGTACGTAGTTTCTTAGTAATGAAGGAAAAGTAGAATCTACTTACCACCCTTAGGTATCTCCGACTTTGCAGAGAAAGCTGGTAACCTTTTCGAGTCAAGTCTCTTTCTAGAATCGTCGATGACGCGAGTGGGTGCAGATGCTTTTCGAGTCAAGTCTCTTTACTGAGAAAAAATTGGAACTTTGTTCGAAAAGATGAAGCTTGACCACTTAACCAACGAACCATTATAAGGTTGTCCTCATCTCCAGATGCTCAAGACAAGCAACTACAAGACCAATCCGTCACTAAAGTAGGACATGTTCAACTTCTGTCAGGTACCGTTCTTCAACTTGTCTGATAATTGACTTGTACAGGTACTAAAGCTTCATTGAAGTCCTCCTGCAGCACTGTCAAGCCTAAGCATGGCAGTTCAAAAATCTCTTGAGCTATCCAGTACTTCGTTCGATGACGATGGACGGCCACGACGAACAGGAACCTTATGGAGCTGCGTAGCTCATATTATCACTGCGGTTATCGGGTCTGGAGTACTGTCGCTCGCTTGGAGCACTGCGCAGTTGGGATGGATTGCAGGGCCAATCACCTTACTTTGCTTTGCAATCATCACATATATTTCAGCCTTTCTTCTATCTGATTGTTACCGCTCGCCGGACCCCATAAAAGGAATTCGGAATTACTCATACATGGATGCCGTCAAGGTGAATCTTGGTAAGAAATAATCTCTACAGAACTGTTGAAGAATACCGCATTCAATATGAACATAATATCAGTTTAAGCCTTTGCGCTATCAGAGCTATGTTTTCGCAGAAAATCTGTAACTGTTGATGACATTTACAGGCAGAAGACGAATGTATGTCTGCGGGGTTCTTCAGTATCTCAGCATGTATGGAACCGCTATTGCGTATGTGATCACTACTGCAACTAGTATGAGGTAATACACGGTCTGAACATCGATGATTTCCATACCACTTCTTTTTTTTTGGTAAAAGGGAATTCAATTACTCCTTGAAAGATTCTGTTAGATATTTTAGTATAATTGGATTGACTAGTTGACCAATAGAATTATAGTATCTCATTAAACAAGTCAGGAGGATGCGAAGTGCACATTTGTTTAAGTATATTATGATACACTGTATCAGAGATTCATCAGTTGCTTAGAGACGAGTAATGAGGGTCAAAGGGGCAACGCCCCCTTTGTAAGGGTCCGGGGTAGTGCCCCTGGGCTGGGTCCCTGGCGGGAGCCCCTGACGGGGTCCAAGGGGCAGAGCCCCTGGCTGGGATCGAGCTGTAAATTTGCTAAAGTTCCCGATGTCTGGGGTCGAGCTGTATTTTTAATAAAGTTACTATTCTAAAAATTCATTGTAAATTTGGATTTTTAGAATTAATGACTTAACATTTGAACCTCAAAATTTCCGGTTTTGGGAGCCAAGTTTAGGTCGAAATGTTGCAATGACTTTGACTCCAAGTCATCATCCCAAGGTGTCCCTTTGCTTTGGAGCCAAATTTTGAATTGAATGGGCATGGTTTGGCCGAATGATTCCTACATGGTTCCAAAGAGTGTAGTGTCTCTTCCAAAGGGTATGGTGTCTCTTCCAAAGGGTGTGGCTAACACTATAAATTGGTCATAGGGGAGGTCCGAAAATTTTCATTTCAAACATTCACAATTTTTCTCAAGTTCTAGTTCAGTATTCTGATTTTATCCGATTGAAAGTTTGGGTGCCACCAAATTGTTTCAATCTGAAAGTGTCGTCACGACTTCAGAATAATCCAAGAAACTCTATTCGAAAGTTCAACAAGAAACCCCATTCGAAAGTTCAACAGATTCTGCTCGTACGAACTTTTCCGTGTAAAATTAATTGAAAGTTGGATTTATCTGTCAAATTATAGATTTTTAGTAGTCAAGCTCAGCAAATTGTTCAAAATAATATCCTAAAAGTTTGGTTAGCAAGTTATTCTTTAACCTTGCAACTGATAAACTTAGCTATTGACTTTCTTTTTCTGATACAGAGCTATACTAAAATCTAACTGCTATCACCAGAAAGGGAAATCAGCTTCATGCCACTATGGAGGCAGCATTCATATGTTGGTCTTTGGTGTCGTCCAGATTGTCATATCGCAGATACCAAATGTCCACGACATGGTGTGGCTTTCGGTAGTTGCAGCCATCATGTCCTTTTGCTACTCTTCCATAGGACTCGGGCTCGGTTTAGCAACAGTTATAGGTCTCTTTACAACCTTAAATAGGGTCCTTGATCTCAACAATCAGATTGATCCTTTACTGCTTATGCTAAATAACTGCAGAAAATGGGGGTATTCAAGGCAGTATTGATGGAGTCTCGGTCTCTAGTGATGCCCAAAAAGTGTGGACAGTCTTCGAAGCAATAGGTGATATCGCGTTTGCGTATCCCTATTCTCTTATCCTTCTCGAGATTCAGGTAATTTCTCAAGTATCTAATTTCTCAGGTAAATTTATTTGTTTTTTGTATTTTTTTTCTTCAAAATATGAGATTTATTACCGACGAACTTTTCTATCGGTAAGAGTAATATACCGACGAAACGTTTTTTCGTCGGAAAACTGTCTTTACAGACGATTTGGCTTTTCGTCGACAAACTGTTTTGCCGACGAATTCTCATTTCGTCGGTAAAAGATTTTTTACCTACGAAATTGACTTTGCCGACGAAATATATGTCGTCGGCAAAAATATTATTTGGTGACGAAAAACAATTTTTTACGGACAAAAATACCGTCGGCAAATAAATTGTTTTTACCGACGATTTATTTGTTACATATTTTGTCGGTAAACTTTTGCCGACGGTGTTTTCACCGACGAAACGTTTACCGACAAAATTATGTTTTTACCGACCGGATTGTTTATTTGCCGACGAAATTTTTACCTATGCCGACGACATAATTTTGTCGGTAAAATGGAGAATTTCAGTAGTATGCCAATAACTGTGTCGAGAAAAATCAATCTTATTGTCTAATGTTTGACAAGTGAAGGACACTGTGAGGTCGCCTCCTCCCGAAAACAAAACAATGAAGAAGGCGTCAATGATTTCAATCTTCATAACCACCTTCTTCTACTTCTGCTGTGGATGCTTCGGGTATGCAGCCTTCGGAGATAAAACTCCAGGGAATCTACTAACCGGGTTTGGATTCTACGAGCCGTTCTGGCTTATCGACTTTGCCAATGCATGTATTATTATTCATCTAGTTGGTGGATATCAGGTAATATAATCTTCACATAAACCTATCATCTGAAAAAGTCTTGGGATAATTATCAAAAAACATACCGAACTTTGAGAAAAAACTAAACAGCAAACCGATATTTATTTTTGACAAACAACAAACCAAACATTTGAAATTGAGCAAACAACAAATCTACCTCAAATTTTTATTAACTGAAGTATTCTAAAAAAAGAGTATTACGACTGAATAACTCCCTCAAACATTGAAAAATTCGTTCAAACATAATGAAAATTTGAGGTAGGTTTGTTGTTTGCTCAATTACAAAAGTTTGGTTTGTTGTTTGTAAAAAAAAAAGGTTTGGTTTGCTCTTTGATTTTTTCTCAAAGTTCGTTTTTTTTTTTTTAGTAATTAACCCAAAAGTTTTTTATAAGAAGCTCTAATGATACATGTGACCCTATTTATGTCATATTAAGATGATATCTTAGAATACAGACATGTTTTTTGTTGTTGTTTCAGATGTATAGCCAACCGATTTTCGCAGCATTTGAGAGATGGTTTTCGTACAAATACCCAAACAACAGAATCCTAAACAAATTCTACACAGTGAAGATCCCACTGCTTATGTCGTTTCGGTTGAGTCCATTCAGGCTATCGTTCCGTACAATCTACGTCGTGACCACAACTGGGATTGCCATGTCCTTCCCCTACTTCAACTCAGTCATTGGACTACTGGGTGCCCTAAATTTCTGGCCTTTGGCCATATACTTTCCGGTGGAGATGTACTTTGTGCAGACGAAAATCGAGCCGTGGACCAAGAAATGGATCATACTAAGAACATTCAGCGTCTTCTGTTTTCTGCTCACCGTTGTCGGGTTTGTCGGGTCGTTTGAATCTCTCATTAGTTCGAAGTTCGGATAATAAGGTAGATTCCGAATAATGGGTATTGATGTTTAGGATGATGCAATATATATGTAGGTTTCATTCAAGTGAAAATTCAAAGTGTAATATTTCAATATCTACAACTTCTTATTGTCATGGGAGAAATTAATATAAGAAAATAAGAGAAAAATCAAATTTATCATTAATGAATCATACATGTACCTTAATATCGTAGCTATTCAAAATATACTACCTATAATAAGGATAGGGATACTCATAAAAACAAACAAATTAAACCGATTTTTTTTTTGTTGACAAACAACAAACCAAACTTTTGAAATTGAGCAAACAACAAATCTACCTCAAATTTTCATTATGTTTGAACGGATTTTTCAATGTTTGAGAGAGTTATTAAGTCGTAATACACTTTCCTTAGAATACTTTAACTAATGTTGACTTAATAACTCTCTCAAACATTGAAAAATCTGTTCAAACATGAAAAAAATTTGAGGTAGGTTTGTTGTTTGCTTAATTCCAAAAGTTTGGTTTGTTATTTTTTAACAAAAACGTTTGGTTTGGTGTTTTTTTTATTCTCAAAGTTCGGTTTGGTTTTTGGTAATTAACCCATAAGGATATAAATAGATATTATAGCTCTTCAAAAATATATATTTGGGGAATATCTTGAGCTTCTTCAATTGCTCCTTGTTGTTAAGTATTTTTATTAAACATTCTGAGTTTATTGACACAATATATATATTGAATTTCATATCTCTATTTACAGAGAGATGTCGATATGGTTTGACCAGGCGTATAGTGGGTGAGTTACCAACCTAAGAATCACACGCTCTGTGGCGTTGAATTCTTTAATGGAGTCATGCAGCTTTGGTGCTCTATTCCCTCCATGCAAATGCAGCAATGGCTTCCATTTCTTTTCATATAAAAACACGCAGCACCTTCTTTATTTTAATCACACACACCATTTTCTTCCATAATCCAAAGTTAGACCACCAACAATCATCGTCACCTCCACTGGAGGAACTCATTTCTTTATCAAAAACCTATTCAGACGAACACTCTCTTTTCACTCCAACCAGACTTAAATATCATCACCGATCAATTTCTTAATCGGTAACAAAACCTGCAGACTACAGAGAGATATGGGGCGCATACCGTGTTGCGAGAAAGACAATGTCAAAAGGGGTCAGTGGACGCCTGAAGAAGATAATAAGCTGCTTTCGTATATAGCGCAGCACGGGACACGAAACTGGAGACTCATTCCAAAGAATGCTGGTTAGGTTTTGTTTGGTTGTCTGTCTGTCTTTCTGTCTGTGTATGTATATATATATATATTCATATACATTGTATGTATAATTACAGGACTCCAGAGATGTGGGAAGAGTTGCCGGCTAAGGTGGACTAACTACCTCCGTCCCGATTTGAAGCATGGTGAGTTCTCCGAATCGGAGGAGCAAACTATCATGAAGCTTCATTCTGTTCTTGGCAACAGGTAACTCAAAATCTGAATTTTAAACTATGTACAAATGTAGGTTTATCTGATCATCCTATGATGCATTGATCTTTATGGTGAAATGCAGGTGGTCAAATATTGCAGCTCAACTGCCCGGACGAACAGATAACGACGTGAAGAATTACTGGAATACGAAACTGAAGAAGAAGCTCTCTGGTATGGGAATCGATCCGGTGACACACAAGCCATTTTCTCAACTAATTGCGGAGATTGCCACCACCTTGCCGCCGCCCCACATGGCCAACCTTGCAGAGGCTGCCCTTGGCTGCTTCAAAGACGAGATGCTCCATCTCTTTACCAAAAAAAGAGTAAACTTCCACCTCCAACAACCCGGGAGCACCTCCTCTCCTCACTACAACATCAACGGTGTGGCCTGCAAGAACGAGGATGGCGAGGGCACAATCGAGAAGATCAAGCTTGGTTTGTCCCGAGCCATCCAAGACCACGACAATGACCATGTTCCTAATTCCGTGTTCCTAGGATCGTGCAACGATTTCCCCTCTTCGTCTGAGTTTCAGTACGGCCATGCAAATATGGGGAGCGACGGGGATAGATCGTCGTGGAATGTGTGCACCGCCATCGATCCTCAGAGTGAGTTGAATCGAGGGATCGGGAATGGTATCGGGGAAGAATCGGAAGGTGGGGAGGATGGTAGAAATGGTTGCCATGGATTGTTCAACTCGGACTGTGTTCTATGGGACTTGCCTTCGGAAGATATTATGAATCAAATAGTCTGATAATCAACGTGGTATCTCAACAAAGGTTTACCAAATAATTGATATACTTTGTAAAGATTCTCAAAGTATCATCAACAAAATTATGTACAATAATATATCACGCATAACAGAATCATCATAATGTGTGCTTTGTGGTTCGACTCTCTTTCTTGTAGTTGACCTATCATTTCCGGGTGATAGTAAATAAAAATAATTTATCAATTATTTTTAAAAAACGAGATAATTTGACATTTTAAAACAAGAAAATTATATTATTTTTTTATAAAAATTTGCAGTGAGGTCAACATATTATTATTAATAGCTAATGCATGTGTAGTGGTCGTTTATAGGCTGATTTCGTTGTTTGGGTGCACGTTAGGGTTCATGTGCGGGCCGAGCTTGAAGGCAGAAGGCAGGACCGAAACCAAAAATTCGGTTTTGACATCTTGAGGAGACCGACTTTGGTAAAAAAAACCATTTGAGTCGGTCTTGGACTGAAATTTTTGGTTAAAAAAATCAGTTGGATTTGACCAAAAGAAATTTTGGTCTTGAACCCGCTCACTTCTCGTCTTCTGTTGCACTTCCCTTATGAAACCGATCCAAGTGTTGTTGAATGCTTCAAGGTCATGAATTACTAGTGTTTCAAGGGTTACGTCATAAATTTCTATGGTTTTCTTCAAGGTCGGGCCGGTTCGGTCCTAGTCGGACTTTTGAGAAAAAACCCGAACCGACATTGAATAAAAAAACCGTACGCTCAGTCTCGGTCCTACTCGGGCCGGTATTGTTGGGAATTCAGTTCAGCCAGTCCCTAATGCAGGTGGAGAAGGTCAAGGCCTTGCTGCAGGTCGTGGCTAGATCTAGAAAAGATCGAATTTACATCTTTCAATACAGCAGATGGGTTTTGATTTTCCTTGGCAAAGATTTAGCCTATAACCATAAAGATTCATTTTTTTTGGGCCACGATTAAAGATATGATTGAAAATTTGAGCTATTGATTGAGATTAGAGTAATCCTATACAGAAAGACATAATCAAAGACTCTACAAAATGCAGTTATTATCACACCAGTGAACCAATCAACGTTTGACAGTGAGTGTACTCTTCACGGTGTGCTTTCCATCCGACCAGACCAACTCCCCAAACACATAATCATAAGATCCACCCGCAGGTCTCTTCTTGAAAACAACTTCGAATTGCTTCTCCTCGCCAGTCTTTGTAAATTCCAGAACATTAGGACGGACGGACACAGAGACACCAAGGGGTTGCCTGACACGGGATCTGTAAGTGCCCGGCGGCCCTACATTCTTGACTTTCCTGACGACAGTTGTCGATCCATCGGGGAGTTTTGGGACAGTGATTGATGGGTAGTTGAGGTTAATTAGTTGGAACCCTTTGGTGCATACGAATGTCTGGTTGGTGAATCTTCGGATCTGGTCATTGTTGTAGCCAGCAGCACAAAGGATGTTGAGGTAGTCGGTCTCTGACATGTCGTAGACTAGACCAGGGTCCATTGCTCGGTTCGGCCTTATATGGCCTGAACCATATGCAAATGGACTCGCCTTTTCGAACGTAGAATCACGAATGGGTTCGTCGTTGTTGTCTCGTGTTCTTGCTGCAGTTCAGATAAACAACACATGGAATATTAGAAACCCTTGAAACAATAGTAATGTTTAGGAGATGTGAAGTACCAGTAGTCATGATAGCAGATTTAATGGCGGCTGGACTCCAATTAGGGTACAAGGTCTTGAGAAGACCAACAAGACCAGCAACATGAGGACATGACATGGATGTACCCGACATGGTTATGAAAGGTGTCCGGCGCCGGTCATAAGGTTCCTCCCCTGGGCTGGCTGCCTCACTGTATGCAGCTATTATATCCACTCCAGGTGCAGTAACATCAGGCTGATTAATCAACAACCGAAAAATGTAATTTTTGTTACAATGCAGTAACTATATTTAACCCATCCATGATCCATTCTGTATACCTTCAAAATTTCGGCTTGGATACTGTTGGGCCCGCGTGAGGAGAAAGCCGCCATGTGAGGTGAGGGTTTGGTTCCGAGCACTGTCTTCACTGCAGTTATGTATGCCATTGGATTCCTGATAGACAACGACATCATCAAAACGACACTTTTTCCATTGTTATATGTTGTCTGATAGAAGTAGCTTACTTGGTAGAGTTGAGATAACTATAGATTGATTGGCCATCTGCATAAGAGATGAATGAGGCAGGAAGAATGTAAAGATCCGAAAGAACTTCGTTGCCGTGCGTTTCATCGTTCGCCAAGATCATTCCGACAGCGCCTGCATTTGCAGCCACGAAACCCTTCTCCAGTCTTCCGTTATCTCCTCGAAGACACAGCAAGATCTTCCCCTTCACTTTCTCTGAATCTATAGTGCCGTTCTTGCATAGCTCGCTGTTGGAAAGAGAGTAAGAAGTTATCAACAGAAATTTGACGAATCAGACGTTTAATTGGTATACTCACGCTTCAAACTCATCTGTATCTTGCAGTTTCGCGTCCGCACCACGAATCAATGGATAAAATTTCTCTTCCGGCAGGGGTCTGCTGGAGAGACTCGTTCCCTGAAGAAAATCCTTCAATCGTTAAGAACCACGATTGAGAAAGTATTTGTGATGACCGCAGAAGGATAAAAATTGCACCTGGAAGTGGGTTTGGGGTCCGAGAGAGACGTAGTTCCTGAACTGTCGATCGACGGTGCTAGCTCCGACAGTTAACTGCCATGGCGCGACATTGGAAACAGTACTAGGAGACGGTCCGGAATTGCCCGCCGAGGCGACAACGGTGATTCCGTTCATGACCGCATGGAAGGACCCAATTGCGATTCCATCTTCGAAGAAATCTTGAGCGTCACCACCCAACGAAATGGACAAGACATCGACACCGTCGCTGATCGCAGCCTCGAAGGCGGCTAGGATGTCAGAATCGAAACACTCGCTGCCGTTTATGGGTGGACCGCAGACTCTGTAGGAGGCGACTCGGGCCTTTGGAGAGCCTCCTTTGGCGGTTCCTTTGCCGTTGTTAAAGACGTGTGCTCCGTTGACGAAGCTGCCGCCAGCAGTGGAGAGGGTGTGACTGCCGTGTCCGTCTTCGTCTCGAGCTGAGTTGAATGTGCTGGCGTTTCCCACCTCTTGTTTGTAGCCATTGTTGAAGTACCTCGCTCCAATAAGCTTCCTGTTACAAAGGAGGTTAGATTCATTCTGACAGATCCCACGCCACCTAGAAGGGACGGGTCCCAGTCCTTCATCGTTGAAGCTCTCCGATTCCGGCCAAACACCTGTCAAAAATTTGAAACATATAACCATAAGATTACAAAACTAATGCAGGTGATTGATGAACATGTTCTTCAAAACACTACCGGTGTCGAGGTTTCCAATGATGGTGTCTTCCCCAAACCTAGCCCTGCTCCAGAGAGATTCCGACGGTACGTGCCCATCTCTTTCTAAATTGAGAAACTCCCATGATCTCGTCGTATGCAGCTTCCTTCCCTTATTCGGAAACACAGAGATTACATTCGGATTCTCTGTTTTCAAGAACACAAACATTATCAATAAAAACAGAGCATCTAACAGTCAATGATCACGAAAAGCACAAAACTTTATACTCTTGATTTGTTCCGCTTCGTCTTCATCGATCATGGCGGCAAATCCATTGATGTTTCTGGTGTAGGAGTAGAATATGGATTCCTGGGCAGTCTCAGTGCTGCAGGGAAGCCATTGAATTTACAAACAACATGGTATGTAACTGATGCAGAGATGAAATTGAAACGTGTTTGAAATTTTTATTTGCTACCTTCCAAGGTATGATCCAAGAATATTGTAATGTGAATCTTTGACGCTTTCTATATCTGCATCAGTGGGACTAAGACCGTGCATGTGGGATCCCATGTAGATAATGTAAGACTGAAGCAGAAGAGGATATAAGAAAACAGAGCATGGTTAATAAAAAGAACAGAAGAATAGCAGGGAGATCATGCTACATATTTATCATATTATATGCAAAGTAATTTTTGCGTATTACATCATATTTTAATGCAAAATTAACGAATTTTCAAATTAAATAAGTGATTAGAAGCTATAATAAAACTTCACCAACAACAAAATGACCTAAAGGTACAATCTTGCATAAAATAAAAGTATACACATTACTTTTTCAGTGTATATTCATATCCAGTTAGAATTTCATAGAGTTTACCACTTCTAAAAGAAGAAAAACAATGTATAAACCTTGTCAAATTGAGTAAAACTCTTACCTTTTTCATGGCAAAGGTGTCTTTCTGAAGCAGAGACAGAAGAACAATGGACAGAAAGAAGCATGAGAGATATGGAACCGCCATTGCTCGATCAGTCAGAGGAAGGGTTTAGGGTGAACAAAAGCTCTGGTTTTAAGCCGTTTTAAATCTCCTTGTTTCAGCCTTTAATGGAAGGAATGAATAATTTACTGTAATTTTAATGCAAAAACCTTCTGATATTCTACATTTAATTTCAATCGAAATGGGTGTATTTTAGCTAAGTGGTATATTTTAATAAATGAATGATGAAATTAAACGGATAGGAGTTTCATTAGGGAATCAAATGGAATTGTTAGGCATTGATTTTGTATAGATTCTCACAATATATGGAGAGATTTTTAGGGTGATAGCTATGATAAGTTACTTTAGTTAAGATACAGTGGGAAACGGATTATTCCTATTTAACGGATAATTAGTATATTTTATATTTATGAGGAATTAAACTTGTATTTATATTATAATAATAAGTGCAGTTTGAATTTTATGTAAAAAAACTATTTTTATTTTCAGTAGTATATAATACTTTTAATACTCTCATAAGACTGAATATAACTTACGCCCTCCCCTTGCCTAGGCTTGTTCATGCACCGGTTCGACCCTGAACTGGTCTGGTTTAATAAAATTAATATTTTTTTGTCACTAAAAGAATTGGTCTGATTTAAGTTAAAAAACTGTTTTGGTTCGAACCGATTCAGAATTGGTATGTTTTTTTTTAATAACAATTTTAGTTAGGAAATAATCCACTTCAAATCGAAACTGAACCAACTGAAAAATCATGTCCAACACCCTAAACCGTCTGGGAAAAAACTGAACCGACTGAAAAATACATTGAACAGACTGAAATTCTGTTCCACAACCAACTGAAATTCTGTCCAACATCAACATACGAGAGTCTAATACATCTCTAGTTTGGTATATAGAAGACATCTCTAGGTTTGGTTTAATTTCAAACCGGTTTGTTTTATTTTGCTTCAAACCGGTTCTAAAATTATATAGGTTTATTCTGAGTCATAAGATATTAAAATTCTTTAAAATCGATCGAAAATCAAAGAGGTACCTGAATTTTATATCTTTGATAGGTATAATAACAGTACTATTAGGAGCTACTTTAGCCCTTGCTCAAAAAGATATTAAAAGAAGTTTATCTTATTCTACAATGTCTCAACTGGGTTATATGATGCTAGCTCTAGGTATGGGTTCCTATCGAGCTGCTTTATTTCATTTGATTACTCATGCTTATTCAAAAGCAATGTTGTTTTTAGGCTCCGGATCCATTATTCATTCAATTGAATCCATTGTTGGCTATTCTCTAGATAAAAGCCAGAATATGGTTCTTATGGGCGGTTTAAAAAAGCATGTACCAATCACAAAAAACAACTTTTTTGGTGGGTACGCTTTCTCTTTGTGGTATTCCACTAACACGAAAAAAGTGTGATCTAGGATTTGAAATAAGAAATGCTATTAACATTGTCATGATCATATATGTCGAGTATGAATGCGAATAAAACTGATTTCGATGAAATTAGAGTTCCGAGTCATAAGATTTTGAAAATCTTTGAAATCGGTCGAAAATCATAGAGGTACCATCATGAAAAAAGTATAATTTGGGACTCAAAATTAGAATTGATGTCAATATTGTCAGGATCTTATATGTCAAGTAGGAATGCGAATACAACTGATTTCGATGAAAATGGAGTTCTGAGTTATAAGATATTGCAAATCTTTGAAATCGATCGAAAATCATAGGGGTACCATCACGAAAAAAGTGAGATTTGAGATTCAAAATTAAAATTGATGTTACTATTATACGATCATATATGTCGAGTATAAATGTGAATAAAACTGATTTCGATTAAATGGAGTTCCGAATCATAGAATATTGAAAATCTTAAAAATCGGTCGAAAATTATAGAGGTACCCTCACGAAAAAAGTGTTATTTGGGTCTCAAAATTAAAATTGCTCTTAATATTGCCAGGATCATATATATCGAGTATGAAGGCGAATAAAATTGATTTCAATGAAAATGGAGTTCTGAGTCATAAGATATTGAAAATCTTTGTAAATCGATCGAAAATCATAGTGGTACCATCACGAAAAAATGTGATTTGGGATTCAAAATTACAATTTCTATTACTATTCCTACAATCATATATGTCGAGTATGAATGCGAATAAAACTGATTTCGATGAAAATGGAGTTATGACTCATAAGATATTGCAAATCTTTGAAATTGGTCGAAAATCATAGAGGTACCATCACGAAAAATGTGTAATGTGGGACTCAAAATTAGAATTGCTGTCAATATTGTCAGCATCATCTATGTCGAGTATGAATGCGAATAAAACTGATTTCGATAAAAATGGAGTTCCGAGTCATAAGATATTGATAATCTTTGAAATTAGTCGAAAATCATAGAGGTTACCATCACGAAAAAGTGTGATTTGAGACTCAAAATTAGAATTGCTGTCAACATTGTCAGGATCCTATATGTCGAGTATGAATGCGAATAAAACTGATTTCGATGAAAATGAGTCATAAGATATTGACATTCTTTGAAATCGGTCAAAATCATAGAACCATCACGAAAAAAGTGTAATTTGGGACTCAAAATTAGAATTGTTGTCAATTTTGTCATGATCTTATATGTCGAGTATCAATGCGAATAAAACTGATTTTGATGAAAATGGATTTCTGAGTCATAAGATATTGAAAATCTTTGAAATGGATCGAAAATCATAGTGGTACCAAAACGAAAAAGTGTAATTTTGGACTTAAAATTATAATTGTTGTCAATAATGCCAACATCATATATGTCGAGTATGAATGCGAATATAACTGATTTCGATGAAAATGGAGTTCCGAGTCATAAGATATTGAAAATCTTTGAAATCGGTCACGAATCGTAGAGTTACGATCACAAAAAAAAGTGTGATTTGGGACTCAAAATTTGAATTGTTGTCAATATTGTCAGCATCATATATGTCGAGTATGAATGCGAATAAAATTGATTTTATGAAAATGGAGTTCAGAGTCATAAGATATTTTAAATCTTTGAAATTAGTCGAAAATCATCGAGGTACCATCACGAAAAAAGTGTAATTTGGGACTCAAAATTAGAATTACTGTCAACATTGTCAGGATCTTATATGTCGAGTATGAATGCGAATAAAACTGATTTCGACGAAAATGGAGTTCTGAGTCATAAGATATTGAAAATCTTTGAAATGGATCAATAATCATAGTGGTACCATCACTAAAAAAAGTGTAATTTTAGACTTAAAATTATAATTGTTGTCAATAATGTCAACATTCTATATGTCGAGTATGAATGCGAATAAAACTGATTTCGATGAAAATGGAGTTCCGAGGCATAAGATATTGAACGATACAAACGATCGAACGACCCAATTACATAATCGATTCCGGGAGAATACAAAATTTATTTCATCGAAAATAGAGTTCCGATTGAGGAGAAATACAAAAAACTACAAAATCGGTCGAAACTCAAACGGGTACCATCACAGAAAATAGTTGATTTCGGTCCAAAAAATATGTATTATACTAATATTACTAACTCAATATATATCGAGTTAGAATGCGTATAAAACTAATTTCACTGAAAACGAAGCTGTGAGTGATGAGATATTGACAAATCTACGAAATGGGACGAAACTAATAGGGTGGCACCTAGGAAAAAAGTATTTAACCTCGTATAAACATGTGATAAAAGAAAACATTTGCTATTATATTTTGAGTAACAATGTTTAGAATATATATTGATTGATTCCGGAAGAATACAAAATTTATTTCATCGAAAATAAAGTTCCGATTGAGGAGAAATACAAAAAACTACAAAATCGGTCCAAACTCAATGAGGTACCATCACGGAAAATAGTTGATTTCTGTCCAAAAAATATGTATTATACTAATATTACTACCTCAATATATATAGAGTTAGAAGGTGTATAAAACTAATTTCACTGAAAACGAAGCTGCGAGTGATGAGATATTGACAAAACTACGAAATGGGACGAAACTAATAGGGTGACACCTAGGAAAAAAGTATTTAACCTCTTATAAACATGTGATAAAAGAAAACATTTGCTATTATATTTTGAGTAAGAATGTTTAGAATATATATTGATCGATTCCGGAAGAATACAAAATTTATTTCATCGAAAATAGAGTTCCGATTGAGGAGTAATACCAAAAACTACAAAATTTGTCGAAACTCAAAGGGGTACCATCACGGAAAATAGCTGATTTCGGTCAAAAAAAAAAGTATTATACTAATATTACTACCTCATTATATATCGAGTAAGAATGCGTATAAAACAAATATCACTGAAAACGAAGCTGTGAATGATGAGATATTGACAAAACTACGAAATGGGACGAAACTAATAGGGTGGCACCTAGGAAAAAAGTATTTAACCTCTTATAAACATGTGATAAAAGAAAAAATTTGCTATTATATTTTGAGTAAGAATTTTTAGAATATATATTGATCGATACCGGGAGAATACAAAATTTATTTCATCGAAAATAGAGTTCCGATTGAGGAGTAATACCAAAAACTACAAAATTTGTCGAAACTCAAAGGGGTACCATCACGGAAAATAGCTGATTTCGGTCCGAAATTTTTTTATTATACTAATATTACTACCTCAATAAATATCGAGTTAGAAGGCATATAAAACTAATTTCACTGAAAACGAAGTAGCGAATGATGAGATATTGACAAAACTACGAAATGGGACGAAACTAATGGGGTGACACCTAAGAAAAAAGTATTTAACCTCTTATAAACATGTGATAAAAGAAAACATTTGCTATTATATTTTGAGTAAGAATGTTTAGAATATATATTGATTATTTCGGAAGAATACAAAATTTATTTCATCGAAAATAGAGTTCCGATTGAGGAGAAATACCAAAAACTACAAAATCGGTCGAAACTCAAAGGGGTACCATCACGGAAAATAGTTGATTTATGTAAAAAAAGTATTATACTAATATTACTAGCTCATTATATATCGAGTAAGAATGCGTATAAAACTAATTTCACTGAAAACGAAGTTGTGAATGATGAGATATTGACAAAACTACGAAATGAGACGAAACTAATGGGGTAACACCTAGGAAAAAAGTATTTAACCTCTTATAAACATGTGATAAAAGAAAACATTTGCTATTATATTTTGAGTAAGAATGTTTAGAATATATATTGATTATTTCCGGAAGAATACAAAATTTATTTCATCGAAAATAGAGTTCCGATTGAGGAGAAATACAAAAAACTACAAAATCGGTCCAAACTCAAACGGGTACCATCACGGAAAATAGCTGCTTTTGGTCCAAAAATATGTATTATACTAATATTACTACCTCATTATATATCGAGTTAGAATGCGTATAAAACTAATTTCACTGAAAACGAAGCTGCGAGTGATGAGATATTGACAACACTACGAAATGGGACGAAACTAATAGGGTGGCACCTAGGAAAAAAGTATTTAATCCCTTATAAACATGTGATAAAAGAAAACATTTGCTATTATATTTTGAGTAAGAATGTTTAGAATATATATTGATCGATACCGGGAGAATACAAAATTTATTTCATCGAAAATAGAGTTCCGATTGAGGAGTAATACAAAAAACTACAAAATCTGTCGAAACTCAAAGGGGTACCATCACGGAAAATAGCTGATTTCGGTCCAAAAAGAATTTATTATACTAATATTACTACCTTAATAAATATCGAGTTAGAAGGCGTATAAAACTAATTTCACTGAAAACGAAGTTGCGAGTGATGAGGTATTGACAAAACTACGAAATGGGACGAAACTAATGGGGTGACACCTAGGAAAAAAGTATTTAACCTCTTATAAACATGTGATAAAAGAAAACATTTGCTATTATATTTTGCGAATAAAATTGATCTCATGAAAATGGAGTTCAGAGTCATAAGATATTTTAAATCTTTGAAATTAGTCGAAAATCATCGAGGTACCATCACGAAAAAAGTGTAATTTGGGACTCAAAATTAGAATTACTGTCAACATTGTCAGGATCTTATATGTCGAGTATGAATGCGAATAAAACTGATTTCGACGAAAATGGAGTTCTGAGTCATAAGATATTGAAAATCTTTGAAATGGATCAATAATCATAGTGGTACCATCACTAAAAAAAGTGTAATTTTAGACTTAAAATTATAATTGTTGTCAATAATGTCAACATTCTATATGTCGAGTATGAATGCGAATAAAACTGATTTCGATGAAAATGGAGTTCCGAGGCATAAGATATTGAACGATACAAACGATCGAACGACCCAATTACATAATCGATTCCGGGAGAATACAAAATTTATTTCATCGAAAATAGAGTTCCGATTGAGGAGAAATACAAAAAACTACAAAATCGGTCGAAACTCAAACGGGTACCATCACAGAAAATAGTTGATTTCGGTCCAAAAAATATGTATTATACTAATATTACTAACTCAATATATATCGAGTTAGAATGCGTATAAAACTAATTTCACTGAAAACGAAGCTGTGAGTGATGAGATATTGACAAATCTACGAAATAGGACGAAACTAATAGGGTGGCACCTAGGAAAAAAGTATTTAACCTCGTATAAACATGTGATAAAAGAAAACATTTGCTATTATATTTTGAGTAACAATGTTTAGAATATATATTGATTGATTCCGGAAGAATACAAAATTTATTTCATCGATAATAAAGTTCCGATTGAGGAGAAATACAAAAAACTACAAAATCGGTCCAAACTCAATGAGGTACCATCACGGAAAATAGTTGATTTCGGTCCAAAAAATATGTATTATACTAATATTACTACCTCAATAAATATCGTGTTAGAAGGCGTATAAAACTAATTTCACTGAAAACGAAGCTGCGAGTGATGAGATATTGACAAAACTACGAAATGGGACGAAACTAATGGGGTGACACCTAGGAAAAAAGTATTTAACCTCTTATAAACATGTGATAAAAGAAAACATTTGCTATTATATTTTGAGTAAGAATGTTTAGAATATATATTGATTATTTCCGGAAGAATACAAAATTTATTCATCCAAAATAGAGTTCCGATTGAGGAGAAATACAAAAAACTACATAATCGGTCCAAACTCAAAGGGGTACCATCACGGAAAATAGCTGATTTCGGTCCAAAAAAAAATGTATTATACTAATATTACTACCTCAATAAATATCTAGTTAGAAGGCGTATAAAACTAATTTCACTGAAAACGAAGTTGCGAGTGATGAGATATTGACAAAACTACGAAATGGGACGAAACTAATGGGGTGACACCTAGGAAAAAAGTATTTAATCTATTATAAACATGTGATAAAAGAAAACATTTGCTATTATATTTTGAGTAAGAATGTTTAGAATATATATTGATCGATACCGGGAGAATACAAAATTTATTTCATCGAAAATAGAGTTCCGATTGAGGAGTAATACAAAAAACTACAAAATCGGTCGAAACTCAAAGGGGTACCATCACGGAATATAGCTGATTTCGGTCAAAAAAAAATGTATTATACTAATATTACTACCTCAATAAATATCGAGTTAGAAGGCGTATAAAACTAATTTCACTTAAAACGAAGTTGCGAGTAATGAGATATTGACAAAACTATGAAATGAGACTAAACTAATGGGGTAACACCTAGGGAAAAAGTATTTAACTTCTTATAAACATGTGATAAAAGAAAACATTTGCTATTATATTTTGATTAAGAATGTTTAGAATATATATTGATTATTTCCGGAAGAATACAAAATTTATTTACTCAAAAATAGAGTTCTGATTGAGGAGAAATACAAAAAACTACAAAATCGGTCCAAACTCAAAGGGGTACCATCATGGAAAATAGCTGATTTCGGTCCAAAAAAAAAGTATTATACTAATATTACTACCTAAATAAATATCTAGTTAGAAGGCGTATAAAACTAATTTCACTGAAACGAAGGTTCGAGTGATGAGATATTGACAAAACTACGAAATGGGTCGAAACTAATGGGGTGACACCTAGGAAAAAAGTATTTAACCTCTTATAAACATGTGATAAAAGAAAACATTTGCTATTATATTTTGAGTAAGAATGTTTAGAATATATATTGGTCGATTCCGGAAGAATACAAAATTTATTTCATCGAAAATAGAGTTCCGATTGAGGAGAAATACAAAAAACTACAAAATGGGTCCAAACTCAAAGGGGTACGTACCATCACGGAAAATAGCTGATTTCGGTCCAAAAAAAATGTATTATACTAATATTACTACCTCAATAAATATCTAGTTAGAAGGCGTATACAACTAATTTCGCTGAAAACGAAGTTGGGAGTGTTGAGATATTGACAAAACTACGAAATGGGACGAAACTAATCTGTCGAAACTCAAAGGGGTGAAAATAGTTGATTTCGGTGCAAAAAATATGTATTATACTAAAATTACTACCTCAATATTTATCGAGATAGAATGCGTATAAAACTAATTTCACTGAAAACAAAGTTGCGAGTGATGAGATATTGACAAAACTACGAAATGGGACGAAACTAATAGGGTGGCACCTAGGAAAAAAGTATTTAACCTCTTATAAACATGTGATAAAAGAAAACATTTGCTATTATATTTTGAGTAAGAATGTTTAGAATATATATTGATCGATTCCGGAAGAATACAAAATTTATTTCATCGAAAATAGAGTTCCGATTGAGGAGAAATACAAAAAACTACAAAATCGGTCCAAACTTAAAGGGGTACCATCACCGAAAATAGTTGATTTCGGTGGAAAAAATATGTATTATACTAATATTACTACCTAAATATATATCGAGTCAGAAGGCGTATAAAACTAATTTCACTAAAAACGAAGTTGCGAGTGATGAGATATTAACAGAACTACGAAATAGGACGAAACTAATATGGTGACACCTAGGAAAAAAGTATTTAACCTCTTATAAACATGTGATAAAAGAAAATATTTTCTATTATATTTTGAGTAAGAATGTTTAGAAAATATATTGATCGCTCCGGAAGAATACTAAATTTATTTCATTGAAAATAGAGTTCCGATTGAGGAGAAATACAAAAAACTACAAAATCGGTCGAAACTCAAAAATAGCTGATTTCGGTTCAAAAAATATGTATTATACTAATATTACTACCTCATTATATATCGAGTTAGAATGCGTATAAAACTAATTTCACTGAAAACGAAGCTGTGATTTATGAGATATTGACAAACCTACGAAATGGGACGAAACTAACAGGGTGACACTTAGGAAAAAATATTTAACCTCTTATAAACATGTGATAAAAGAAAACGTTTGCAATTATATTTTGAGTAAGAATGTTTAGAATATATATTGATTGATTCCGGAAGAATACAAAATTTATTTCATCGAAAATAGAGTTCCGATTGAGGAGAAATACAAAAAACTATAAAATCGGTCCAAACTCAAAGGGGTACCATCACGGAAAATAGCTGATTTTGGTCTAAAAAATATGTATTATACTAATATTACTACCTCCTTATTTATCGAGTTAGAAGGCGTATAAAACTAATTTAACTGAAAACGAAGTTGCGAGTGATGAGATATTGACAAAACTACGAAATGAGACGAAACTAATGGGGTAACACCTAGGAAAAAAGTATTTAACCTCTTATAAACATGTGATAAAAGAAAACATTTGCTATTATATTTTGAATAAGAATGTTTAGAATATATATTGATCGATTCCGGGAGAATAAAAAATTTATTTCATTGAAAGTAGAGTTCCGATTGAGGAGTAATACAAAAAACTACAAAATCTGTCGAAACTCAAAGGGGTACCATCACGGAAAATAGCTGATTTCGGTGGAAAAAATATGTATTAAACTAATATTACTACCTCAATATATATCGAGTTAGAAGGCGTATAAAACTAATTTCACTGAAAACGAAGTTGCGAGTGATGAGATATTAACAAAACTACGAAATGGGACGAAACTAATAGGGTGACACCTAGGAAAAATGTATATAACCTCTTATAAACATGAGATAAAAGAAAACATTTTCCATTATATTTTGAGCAAGAATGTTTAGAATATATATTGATCGATTCCGGAAGAATACAAAATTTATTTCATCGAAAATAGAGTTCCGATTGAGGAGAAATACAAAAAACTACAAAATCTGTCGAAACTCAAAGGGGTACCATCACGGAAAATAGTTGATTTCGGTGCAAAAAATATGTATTATACTAAAATTACTACCTCAATATTTATCGAGATAGAATGCGTATAAAACTAATATCACAGAAAACAAAGTTGCGAGTGATGAGATATTGACAAAACTACGAAATGGGACGAAACTAATAGGGTGGCACCTAGGAAAAAAGTATTTAACCTCTTATAAACATGTGATAAAAGAAAACATTTGCTATTATATTTTGAGTAAGAATGTTTAGAATATATATTGATCGATATCGGGAGAATACAAAATTTATTTCATCGAAAATAGAGTTCCGATTGAGGAGTAATACAAAAAACTACAAAATCGGTCGAAACTCAAAGGGGTACCATCACGGAAAATAGCTGATTTCGGTCCAAAAAATATGTATTATACTAATATTACTACCTCCTTATTTATCGAGTTAGAAGGCGTATAAAACTAATTTCACTGAAAACGAAGTTGCGAGTGATGAGATATTGACAAAACTACGAAATGAGACGAAACTAATGGGGTAACACCTAGGAAAAAAGTATTTAACCTCTTATAAACATGTGATAAAATAAAACATTTGCTATTATATTTTGAATAAGAATGTTTAGAATATATATTGATCGATTCCGGGAGAATAAAAAATTTATTTCATTGAAAGTAGAGTTCCGATTGAGGAGTAATACAAAAAACTACAAAATCTGTCGAAACTCAAAGGGGTACCATCACGGAAAATAGCTGATTTCGGTGGAAAAAATATGTATTAAACTAATATTACTACCTCAATATATATCGAGTTAGAAGGCGTATAAAACTAATTTCACTGAAAACGAAGTTGCGAGTGATGAGATATTAACAAAACTACGAAATGGGACGAAACTAATAGGGTGACACCTAGGAAAAATGTATATAACCTCTTATAAACATGAGATAAAAGAAAACTATTTCCATTATATTTTGAGCAAGAATGTTTAGAATATATATTGATCGATTCCGGAAGAATACAAAATTTATTTCATCGAAAATAGAGTTCCGATTGAGGAGAAATACAAAAAACTACAAAATCTGTCGAAACTCAAAGGGGTACCATCACGGAAAATAGTTGATTTCGGTGCAAAAAATATGTATTATACTAAAATTACTACCTCAATATTTATCGAGATAGAATGCGTATAAAACTAATTTCACTGAAAACAAAGTTGCGAGTGATGAGATATTGACAAAACTACGAAATGGGACGAAACTAATAGGGTGGCACCTAGGAAAAAAGTATTTAACCTCTTATAAACATGTGATAAAAGAAAACATTTGCTATTATATTTTGAGTAAGAATGTTTAGAATATATATTGATCGATTCCGGAAGAATACAAAATTTATTTCATCGAAAATAGAGTTCCGATTGAGGAGAAATACAAAAAACTACAAAATCGGTCCAAACTCAAAGGGGTACCATCACGGAAAATAGTTGATTTCGGTGGAAAAAATATGTATTATACTAATATTACTACCTAAATATATATCGAGTCAGAAGGCGTGTAAAACTAATTTCACTAAAAACGAAGTTGCGAGTGATGAGATATTAACAGAACTACGAAATAGGACGAAACTAATATGGTGACACGTAGGAAAAAAGTATTTAACCTCTTATAAACATGTGATAAAAGAAAAGATTTTCTATTATATTTTGAGTAAGAATGTTTAGAAAATATATTGATCGCTCCGGAAGAATACTAAATTTATTTCATTGAAAATAGAGTTCCGATTGAGGAGAAATACAAAAAACTACAAAATCGGTCGAAACTCAAAAATAGCTGATTTCGGTTCAAAAAATATGTATTATACTAATATTACTACCTCATTATATATCGAGTTAGAATGCGTATAAAACTAATTTCACTGAAAACGAAGCTGTGATTTATGAGATATTGACAAACCTACGAAATGGGACGAAACTAACAGGGTGACACTTAGGAAAAAATATTTAACCTCTTATAAACATGTGATAAAAGAAAACATTTGCAATTATATTTTGAGTAAGAATGTTTAGAATATATATTGATCGATTCCGGAAGAATACAAAATTTATTTCATCGAAAATAGAGTTCCGATTGAGGAGAAATACAAAAAACTATAAAATCGGTCCAAACTCAAAGGGGTACCATCACGGAAAATAGCTGATTTTGGTCTAAAAAATATGTATTATACTAATATTACTACCTCATTATATATCGAGTTAGAAGGCGTATAAAACTAATTTCACTGAAAACGAAGTTGCGAGTGATGAGATATTGACAAAACTGCGAAATGGGACGAAACTAATAGGGTGACACCTAGGAAAAAAGTATTTAACCTCTTATAAACATGTGATAAAAGAAAACATTTGCTATTATATTTTGAGTAAGAATGTTTAGAATTTATATTGATCGATTCCGGAAGAATACAAAATTTATTTCATCGAAAATAGAGTTCCGATTGAGGAGAAATACAAAAAACTATAAAATCGGTCGAAACTCAAAGGGGTACCATCACGGAAAATAGCTGATTTTGGTCTAAAAAATATGTATTATACTAATATTACTACCTCATTATATATCGAGTTAGAAGGCGTATAAAACTAATTTCACTGAAAACGAAGTTGCGAGTGATGAGATATTGACAAAACTACGAAATGGGACGAAACTAATAGGGTGACACCTAGGAAAAAAGTATTTAATCTCTTATAAACATGTGATAAAAGTAAACATTTGCTATTATATTTTGAGTAAGAATGTTTAGAATATATATTGATCGATATCGGGAGAATACAAAATTTATTTCATCGAAAATAGAGTTCCGATTGAGGAGTAATACAGAAAACTACAAAATCGGTCGAAACTCAAAGGGGTACCATCACGGAAAATAGCTGATTTCGGTCCAAAAAATATGTATTATACTAATATTACTACCTCATTATATATCGAGTTAGAAGGCGTATAAAACTAATTTCACTGAAAACGAAGTTGCGAGTGATGAGATATTGACAAAACTACGAAATGAGACGAAACTAATGGGGTAACACCTAGGAAAAAAGTATTTAACCTCTTATAAACATGTGATAAAAGAAAACATTTGCTATTATATTTTGAATAAGAATGTTTAGAATATATATTGATCGATTCCGGGAGAATAAAAAATTTATTTCATTGAAAGTAGAGTTCCGATTAAGGAGAAATACAAAAAACTACAAAATCGGTCCAAACTCAAAGGGGTACCATCACGGAAAATAGTTGATTTCGGTGGAAAAAATATGTATTATACTAATATTACTACCTAAATATATATCGAGTCAGAAGGCGTGTAAAACTAATTTCACTAAAAACGAAGTTGCGAGTGATGAGATATTAACAGAACTACGAAATAGGACGAAACTAATATGGTGACACCTAGGAAAAAAGTATTTAACCTCTTATAAACATGTGATAAAAGAAAAGATTTTCTATTATATTTTGAGTAAGAATGTTTAGAAAATATATTGATCGCTCCGGAAGAATACTAAATTTATTTAATTGAAAATAGAGTTCCCATTGAGGAGAAATACAAAAAACTACAAAATCGGTCGAAACTCAAAAATAGCTGATTTCGGTTCAAAAAATATGTATTATACTAATATTACTACCTCATTATATATCGAGTTAGAATGCGTATAAAACTAATTTCACTGAAAACGAAGCTGTGATTTATGAGATATTGACAAACCTACGAAATGGGACGAAACTAACAGGGTGGCACTTAGGAAAAAAATATTTAACCTCTTATAAACATGTGATAAAAAAAAATTTTGCAATTATATTTGAAGTAAGAATGTTTAGAATATATATTGATCGATTCCGGAAGAATACAAAATTTATTTCATCGAAAAAAGAGTTCCGATTGAGGAGAAATACAAAAAACTATAAAATCGGTCCAAACTCAAAGGGGTACCATCACGGAAAATAGCTGATTTTGGTCTAAAAAATATGTATTATACTAATATTACTACCTCATTATATATCGAGTTAGAAGGCGTATAAAACTAATTTCACTGAAAACGAAGTTGCGAGTGATGAGATATTGACAAAACTGCGAAATGGGACGAAACTAATAGGGTGACACCTAGGAAAAAAGTATTTAACCTCTTATAAACATGTGATAAAAGAAAACATTTGCTATTATATTTTGAGTAAGAATGTTTAGAATATATATTGATCGATATCGGGAGAATACAAAATTTATTTCATCGAAAATAGAGTTCCGATTGAGGAGTAATACAAAAAACTACAAAATCTGTCGAAACTCAAAGGGGTACCATCACGGAAAATAGTTGATTTCGGTGCAAAAAATATGTATTATACTAAAATTACTACCTCAATATATATCGAGTTAGAAGGCGTATAAAACTAATTTCACTGAAAACGAAGTTGCGAGTGATGAGATATTAACAAAACTACGAAATGGGACGAAACTAATAGGGTGACACCTAGGAAAAATGTATATAACCTCTTATAAACATGAGATAAAAGAAAACATTTTCCATTATATTTTGAGCAAGAATGTTTAGAATATATATTGATCGATTCCGGAAGAATACAAAATTTATTTCATCGAAAATAGAGTTCCGATTGAGGAGAAATACAAAAAACTACAAAATCGGTCCAAACTCAAAGGGGTACCATCACGGAAAATAGTTGATTTCGGTGGAAAAAATATGTATTATACTAATATTACTACCTAAATATATATCGAGTCAGAAGGCGTATAAAACTAATTTCACTAAAAACGAAGTTGCGAGTGATGAGATATTAACAGAACTACGAAATAGGACGAAAATAATATGGTGACACCTAGGAAAAAAGTATTTAACCTCTTATAAACATGTGATAAAAGAAAAGATTTTCTATTATATTTTGAGTAAGAATGTTTAGAAAATATATTGATCGCTCCGGAAGAATACTAAATTTATTTCATTGAAAATAAAGTTCTGATTGAGGAGAAATACAAAAAACTACAAAATCGGTCGAAACTCAAAAATAGCTGATTTCGGTTCAAAAAATATGTATTATACTAATATAACTACCTCATTATATATCGAGTTAGAATGCGTATAAAACTAATTTCGCTGAAAACGAAGCTGTGATTTATGAGATATTGACAAACCTACGAAATGGGACGAAACTAACAGGTTGGCACTTAGGAAAAAAATATTTAACCTCTTATAAACATGTGATAAAAGAAAACATTTGCAATTATATTTTGAGTAAGAATGTTTAGAATATATATTGATCGATTCCGGAAGAATACAAAATTTATTTCATCGAAAATAGAGTTCCGATTGAGGAGAAATACAAAAAACTATAAAATCGGTCCAAACTCAAAGGGGTACCATCACGGAAAATAGCTGATTTTGGTCTAAAAAATATGTATTATACTAATATTACTACCTCATTATATATCGAGTTAGAAGGCGTATAAAACTAATTTCACTGAAAACGAAGTTGCTAGTGATGAGATATTGACAAAACTGCGAAATGGGACGAAACTAATAGGGTGACACCTAGGAAAAAAGTATTTAACCTCTTATAAACATGTGATAAAAGAAAACATTTGCTATTATATTTTGAGTAAGAATGTTTAGAATATATATTGATCGATTCCGGAAGAATACAAAATTTATTTCATCGAAAATAGAGTTCCGATTGAGGAGAAATACAAAAAACTATAAAATCGGTCCAAACTCAAAGGGGTACCATCACGGAAAATAGCTGATTTTGGTCTAAAAAATATGTATTATACTAATATTACTACCTCATTATATATCGAGTTAGAAGGCGTATAAAACTAATTTCACTGAAAACGAAGTTGCGAGTGATGAGATATTGACAAAACTACGAAATGGGACGAAACTAATAGGGTGACACCTAGGAAAAAAGTATTTAATCTCTTATAAACATGTGATAAAAGAAAACATTTGCTATTATATTTTGAGTAAGAATGTTTAGAATATATATTGATCGATATCGGGAGAATACAAAATTTATTTCATCGAAAATAGAGTTCCGATTGAGGAGTAATACAAAAAACTACAAAATCGGTCGAAACTCAAAGGGGTACCATCACGGAAAATAGCTGATTTCGGTCCAAAAAATATGTATTATACTAATATTACTACCTCATTATATATCGAGTTAGAAGGCGTATAAAACTAATTTCACTGAAAACGAAGTTGCGAGTGATGAGATATTGACAAAACTACGAAATGAGACGAAACTAATGGGGTAACACCTAGGAAAAAAGTATTTAACCTCTTATAAACATGTGATAAAAGAAAACATTTGCTATTATATTTTGAATAAGAATGTTTAGAATATATATTGATCGATTCCGGGAGAATAAAAAATTTATTTCATTGAAAGTAGAGTTCCGATTGAGGAGAAATACAAAAAACTACAAAATCGGTCCAAACTCAAAGGGGTACCATCACGGAAAATAGTTGATTTCGGTGGAAAAAATATGTATTATACTAATATTACTACCTAAATATATATCGAGTCAGAAGGCGTGAAAAACTAATTTCACTAAAAACGAAGTTGCGAGTGATGAGATATTAACAGAACTACGAAATAGGACGAAACTAATATGGTGACACCTAGGAAAAAAGTATTTAACCTCTTATAAACATGTGATAAAAGAAAAGATTTTCTATTATATTTTGAGTAAGAATGTTTAGAAAATATATTGATCGCTCCGGAAGAATACTAAATTTATTTCATTGAAAATAGAGTTCCCATTGAGGAGAAATACAAAAAACTACAAAATCGGTCGAAACTCAAAAATAGCTGATTTCGGTTCAAAAAATATGTATTATACTAATATTACTACCTCATTATATATCGAGTTAGAATGCGTATAAAACTAATTTCACTGAAAACGAAGCTGTGATTTATGAGATATTGACAAACCTACGAAATGGGACGAAACTAACAGGGTGGCACTTAGGAAAAAAATATTTAACCTCTTATAAACATGTGATAAAAAAAAAATTTGCAATTATATTTGAAGTAAGAATGTTTAGAATATATATTGATCGATTCCGGAAGAATACAAAATTTATTTCATCGAAAAAAGAGTTCCGATTGAGGAGAAATACAAAAAACTATAAAATCGGTCCAAACTCAAAGGGGTACCATCACGGAAAATATCTGATTTTGGTCTAAAAAATATGTATTATACTAATATTACTAACTCATTATATATCGAGTTAGAAGGCGTATAAAACTAATTTCACTGAAAACGAAGTTGCGAGTGATGAGATATTGACAAAACTGCGAAATGGGACGAAACTAATAGGGTGACACCTAGGAAAAAAGTATTTAACCTCTTATAAACATGTGATAAAAGAAAACATTTGCTATTATATTTTGAGTAAGAATGTTTAGAATATATATTGATCGATATCGGGAGAATACAAAATTTATTTCATCGAAAATAGAGTTCCGATTGAGGAGTAATACAAAAAACTACAAAATCTGTCGAAACTCAAAGGGGTACCATCACGGAAAATAGTTGATTTCGGTGCAAAAAATATGTATTATACTAAAATTACTACCTCAATATATATCGAGTTAGAAGGCGTATAAAACTAATTTCACTGAAAACGAAGTTGCGAGTGATGAGATATTAACAAAACTACGAAATGGGACGAAACTAATAGGGTGACACCTAGGAAAAATGTATATAACCTCTTATAAACATGAGATAAAAGAAAACATTTTCCATTATATTTTGAGCAAGAATGTTTAGAATATATATTGATCGATTCCGGAAGAATACAAAATTTATTTCATCGAAAATAGAGTTCCGATTGAGGAGAAATACAAAAAACTACAAAATCGGTCCAAACTCAAAGGGGTACCATCACGGAAAATAGTTGATTTCGGTGGAAAAAATATGTATTATACTAATATTACTACCTAAATATATATCGAGTCAGAAGGCGTATAAAACTAATTTCACTAAAAACGAAGTTGCGAGTGATGAGATATTAACAGAACTACGAAATAGGACGAAAATAATATGGTGACACCTAGGAAAAAAGTATTTAACCTCTTATAAACATGTGATAAAAGAAAAGATTTTCTATTATATTTTGAGTAAGAATGTTTAGAAAATATATTGATCGCTCCGGAAGAATACTAAATTTATTTCATTGAAAATAAAGTTCCGATTGAGGAGAAATACAAAAAACTACAAAATCGGTCGAAACTCAAAAATAGCTGATTTCGGTTCAAAAAATATGTATTATACTAATATAACTACCTCATTATATATCGAGTTAGAATGCGTATAAAACTAATTTCGCTGAAAACGAAGCTGTGATTTATGAGATATTGACAAACCTACGAAATGGGACGAAACTAACAGGTTGGCACTTAGGAAAAAAATATTTAACCTCTTATAAACATGTGATAAAAGAAAACATTTGCAATTATATTTTGAGTAAGAATGTTTAAAATATATATTGATCGATTCCGGAAGAATACAAAATTTATTTCATCGAAAATAGAGTTCCGATTGAGGAGAAATACAAAAAACTATAAAATCGGTCCAAACTCAAAGGGGTACCATCACGGAAAATAGCTGATTTTGGTCTAAAAAATATGTATTATACTAATATTACTACCTCATTATATATCGAGTTAGAAGGCGTATAAAACTAATTTCACTGAAAACGAAGTTGCTAGTGATGAGATATTGACAAAACTGCGAAATGGGACGAAACTAATAGGGTGACACCTAGGAAAAAAGTATTTAACCTCTTATAAACATGTGATAAAAGAAAACATTTGCTATTATATTTTGAGTAAGAATGTTTAGAATATATATTGATCGATATCGGGAGAATACAAAATTTATTTCATCGAAAATAGAGTTCCGATTGAGGAGTAATACAAAAAACTACAAAATCGGTCGAAACTCAAAGGGGTACCATCACGGAAAATATCTGATTTCGGTCCAAAAAATATGTATTATACTAATATTACTACCTCATTATATATCGAGTTAGAAGGCGTATAAAACTAATTTCACTGAAAACGAAGTTGCGAGTGATGAGATATTGACAAAACTACGAAATGAGACGAAACTAATGGGGTAACACCTAGGAAAAAAGTATTTAACCTCTTATAAACATGTGATAAAAGAAAACATTTGCTATTATATTTTGAATAAGAATGTTTAGAATATATATTGATCGATTCCGGGAGAATAAAAAATTTATTTCATTGAAAGTAGAGTTCCGATTGAGGAGTAATACAAAAAACTACAAAATCTGTCGAAACTCAAAGGGGTACCATCACGGAAAATAGCTGATTTCGGTGGAAAAAATATGTATTAAACTAATATTACTACCTCAATATATATCGAGTTAGAAGGCGTATAAAACTAATTTCACTGAAAACGAAGTTGCGAGTGATGAGATATTGACAAAACTGCGAAATGGGACGAAACTAATAGGGTGACACCTAGGAAAAAAGTATTTAACCTCTTATAAACATGTGATAAAAGAAAACATTTGCTATTATATTTTGAGTAAGAATGTTTAGAATATATATTGATCGATATCGGGAGAATACAAAATTTATTTCATCGAAAATAGAGTTCCGATTGAGGAGTAATACAAAAAACTACAAAATCTGTCGAAACTCAAAGGGGTACCATCACGGAAAATAGTTGATTTCGGTGCAAAAAATATGTATTATACTAAAATTACTACCTCAATATATATCGAGTTAGAAGGTGTATAAAACTAATTTCACTGAAAACGAAGTTGCGAGTGATGAGATATTAACAAAACTACGAAATGGGACGAAACTAATAGGGTGACACCTAGGAAAAATGTATATAACCTCTTATAAACATGAGATAAAAGAAAACATTTTCCATTATATTTTGAGCAAGAATGTTTAGAATATATATTGATCGATTCCGGAAGAATACAAAATTTATTTCATCGAAAATAGAGTTCCGATTGAGGAGAAATACAAAAAACTACAAAATCGGTCCAAACTCAAAGGGGTACCATCACGGAAAATAGTTGATTTCGGTGGAAAAAATATGTATTATACTAATATTACTACCTAAATATATATCGAGTCAGAAGGCGTATAAAACTAATTTCACTAAAAACGAAGTTGCGAGTGATGAGATATTAACAGAACTACGAAATAGGACGAAAATAATATGGTGACACCTAGGAAAAAAGTATTTAACCTCTTATAAACATGTGATAAAAGAAAAGATTTTCTATTATATTTTGAGTAAGAATGTTTAGAAAATATATTGATCGCTCCGGAAGAATACTAAATTTATTTCATTGAAAATAAAGTTCCGATTGAGGAGAAATACAAAAAACTACAAAATCGGTCGAAACTCAAAAATAGCTGATTTCGGTTCAAAAAATATGTATTATACTAATATAACTACCTCATTATATATCGAGTTAGAATGCGTATAAAACTAATTTCGCTGAAAACGAAGCTGTGATTTATGAGATATTGACAAACCTACGAAATGGGACGAAACTAACAGGTTGGCACTTAGGAAAAAAATATTTAACCTCTTATAAACATGTGATAAAAGAAAACATTTGCAATTATATTTTGAGTAAGAATGTTTAAAATATATATTGATCGATTCCGGAAGAATACAAAATTTATTTCATCGAAAATAGAGTTCCGATTGAGGAGAAATACAAAAAACTATAAAATCGGTCCAAACTCAAAGGGGTACCATCACGGAAAATAGCTGATTTTGGTCTAAAAAATATGTATTATACTAATATTACTACCTCATTATATATCGAGTTAGAAGGCGTATAAAACTAATTTCACTGAAAACGAAGTTGCTAGTGATGAGATATTGACAAAACTGCGAAATGGGACGAAACTAATAGGGTGACACCTAGGAAAAAAGTATTTAACCTCTTATAAACATGTGATAAAAGAAAACATTTGCTATTATATTTTGAGTAAGAATGTTTAGAATATATATTGATCGATATCGGGAGAATACAAAATTTATTTCATCGAAAATAGAGTTCCGATTGAGGAGTAATACAAAAAACTACAAAATCGGTCGAAACTCAAAGGGGTACCATCACGGAAAATATCTGATTTCGGTCCAAAAAATATGTATTATACTAATATTACTACCTCATTATATATCGAGTTAGAAGGCGTATAAAACTAATTTCACTGAAAACGAAGTTGCGAGTGATGAGATATTGACAAAACTACGAAATGAGACGAAACTAATGGGGTAACACCTAGGAAAAAAGTATTTAACCTCTTATAAACATGTGATAAAAGAAAACATTTGCTATTATATTTTGAATAAGAATGTTTAGAATATATATTGATCGATTCCGGGAGAATAAAAAATTTATTTCATTGAAAGTAGAGTTCCGATTGAGGAGTAATACAAAAAACTACAAAATCTGTCGAAACTCAAAGGGGTACCATCACGGAAAATAGCTGATTTCGGTGGAAAAAATATGTATTAAACTAATATTACTACCTCAATATATATCGAGTTAGAAGGCGTATAAAACTAATTTCACTGAAAACGAAGTTGCGAGTGATGAGATATTAACAAAACTACGAAATGGGACGAAACTAATAGGGTGACACCTAGGAAAAATGTATATAACCTCTTATAAACATGAGATAAAAGAAAACATTTTCCATTATATTTTGAGCAAGAATGTTTAGAATATATATTGATCGATTCCGGAAGAATACAAAATTTATTTCATCGAAAATAGAGTTCCGATTGAGGAGAAATACAAAAAACTACAAAATCTGTCGAAACTCAAAGGGGTACCATCACGGAAAATAGTTGATTTCGGTGCAAAAAATATGTATTATACTAAAATTACTACCTCAATATTTATCGAGATAGAATGCGTATAAAACTAATTTCACTGAAAACAAAGTTGCGAGTGATGAGATATTGACAAAACTACGAAATGGGACGAAACTAATAGGGTGGCACCTAGGAAAAAAGTATTTAACCTCTTATAAACATGTGATAAAAGAAAACATTTGCTATTATATTTTGAGTAAGAATGTTTAGAATATATATTGATCGATTCCGGAAGAATACAAAATTTATTTCATCGAAAATAGAGTTCCGATTGAGGAGAAATACAAAAAACTACAAAATCGGTCCAAACTCAAAGGGGTACCATCACGGAAAATAGTTGATTTCGGTGGAAAAAATATGTATTATACTAATATTACTACCTAAATATATATCGAGTCAGAAGGCGTATAAAACTAATTTCACTAAAAACGAAGTTGCGAGTGATGAGATATTAACAGAACTACGAAATAGGACGAAAATAATATGGTGACACCTAGGAAAAAAGTATTTAACCTCTTATAAACATGTGATAAAAGAAAAGATTTTCTATTATATTTTGAGTAAGAATGTTTAGAAAATATATTGATCGCTCCGGAAGAATACTAAATTTATTTCATTGAAAATAGAGTTCCGATTGAGGAGAAATACAAAAAACTACAAAATCGGTCGAAACTCAAAAATAGCTGATTTCGGTTCAAAAAATATGTATTATACTAATATAACTACCTCATTATATATCGAGTTAGAATGCGTATAAAACTAATTTCGCTGAAAACGAAGCTGTGATTTATGAGATATTGACAAACCTACGAAATGGGACGAAACTAACAGGTTGGCACTTAGGAAAAAAATATTTAACCTCTTATAAACATGTGATAAAAGAAAACATTTGCAATTATATTTTGAGTAAGAATGTTTAGAATATATATTGATCGATTCCGGAAGAATACAAAATTTATTTCATCGAAAATAGAGTTCCGATTGAGGAGAAATACAAAAAACTATAAAATCGGTCCAAACTCAAAGGGGTACCATCACGGAAAATAGCTGATTTTGGTCTAAAAAATATGTATTATACTAATATTACTACCTCATTATATATCGAGTTAGAAGGCGTATAAAACTAATTTCACTGAAAACGAAGTTGCTAGTGATGAGATATTGACAAAACTGCGAAATGGGACGAAACTAATAGGGTGACACCTAGGAAAAAAGTATTTAACCTCTTATAAACATGTGATAAAAGAAAACATTTGCTATTATATTTTGAGTAAGAATGTTTAGAATATATATTGATCGATATCGGGAGAATACAAAATTTATTTCATCGAAAATAGAGTTCCGATTGAGGAGTAATACAAAAAACTACAAAATCGGTCGAAACTCAAAGGGGTACCATCACGGAAAATATCTGATTTCGGTCCAAAAAATATGTATTATACTAATATTACTACCTCATTATATATCGAGTTAGAAGGCGTATAAAACTAATTTCACTGAAAACGAAGTTGCGAGTGATGAGATATTGACAAAACTACGAAATGAGACGAAACTAATGGGGTAACACCTAGGAAAAAAGTATTTAACCTCTTATAAACATGTGATAAAAGAAAACATTTGCTATTATATTTTGAATAAGAATGTTTAGAATATATATTGATCGATTCCGGGAGAATAAAAAATTTATTTCATTGAAAGTAGAGTTCCGATTGAGGAGTAATACAAAAAACTACAAAATCTGTCGAAACTCAAAGGGGTACCATCACGGAAAATAGCTGATTTCGGTGGAAAAAATATGTATTAAACTAATATTACTACCTCAATATATATCGAGTTAGAAGGCGTATAAAACTAATTTCACTGAAAACGAAGTTGCGAGTGATGAGATATTAACAAAACTACGAAATGGGACGAAACTAATAGGGTGACACCTAGGAAAAATGTATATAACCTCTTATAAACATGAGATAAAAGAAAACATTTTCCATTATATTTTGAGCAAGAATGTTTAGAATATATATTGATCGATTCCGGAAGAATACAAAATTTATTTCATCGAAAATAGAGTTCCGATTGAGGAGAAATACAAAAAACTACAAAATCTGTCGAAACTCAAAGGGGTACCATCACGGAAAATAGTTGATTTCGGTGCAAAAAATATGTATTATACTAAAATTACTACCTCAATATTTATCGAGATAGAATGCGTATAAAACTAATTTCACTGAAAACAAAGTTGCGAGTGATGAGATATTGACAAAACTACGAAATGGGACGAAACTAATAGGGTGGCACCTAGGAAAAAAGTATTTAACCTCTTATAAACATGTGATAAAAGAAAACATTTGCTATTATATTTTGAGTAAGAATGTTTAGAATATATATTGATCGATTCCGGAAGAATACAAAATTTATTTCATCGAAAATAGAGTTCCGATTGAGGAGAAATACAAAAAACTACAAAATCGGTCCAAACTCAAAGGGGTACCATCACGGAAAATAGTTGATTTCGGTGGAAAAAATATGTATTATACTAATATTACTACCTAAATATATATCGAGTCAGAAGGCGTATAAAACTAATTTCACTAAAAACGAAGTTGCGAGTGATGAGATATTAACAGAACTACGAAATAGGACGAAAATAATATGGTGACACCTAGGAAAAAAGTATTTAACCTCTTATAAACATGTGATAAAAGAAAAGATTTTCTATTATATTTTGAGTAAGAATGTTTAGAAAATATATTGATCGCTCCGGAAGAATACTAAATTTATTTCATTGAAAATAGAGTTCCGATTGAGGAGAAATACAAAAAACTACAAAATCGGTCGAAACTCAAAAATAGCTGATTTCGGTTCAAAAAATATGTATTATACTAATATAACTACCTCATTATATATCGAGTTAGAATGCGTATAAAACTAATTTCGCTGAAAACGAAGCTGTGATTTATGAGATATTGACAAACCTACGAAATGGGACGAAACTAACAGGTTGGCACTTAGGAAAAAAATATTTAACCTCTTATAAACATGTGATAAAAGAAAACATTTGCAATTATATTTTGAGTAAGAATGTTTAGAATATATATTGATCGATTCCGGAAGAATACAAAATTTATTTCATCGAAAATAGAGTTCCGATTGAGGAGAAATACAAAAAACTATAAAATCGGTCCAAACTCAAAGGGGTACCATCACGGAAAATAGCTGATTTTGGTCTAAAAAATATGTATTATACTAATATTACTACCTCATTATATATCGAGTTAGAAGGCGTATAAAACTAATTTCACTGAAAACGAAGTTGCTAGTGATGAGATATTGACAAAACTGCGAAATGGGACGAAACTAATAGGGTGACACCTAGGAAAAAAGTATTTAACCTATTATAAACATGTGTTAAAAGAAAACATTTGCTATTATATTTTGAGTAAGAATGTTTAGAATATATATTGATCGATATCGGGAGAATACAAAATTTATTTCATCGAAAATAGAGTTCCGATTGAGGGGTAATACAAAAAACTACAAAATCGGTCGAAACTCAAAGGGGTACCATCACGGAAAATATCTGATTTCGGTCCAAAAAATATGTATTATACTAATATTACTACCTCATTATATATCGAGTTAGAAGGCGTATAAAACTAATTTCACTGAAAACGAAGTTGCGAGTGATGAGATATTGACAAAACTACGAAATGAGACTAAACTAATGGGGTAACACCTAGGAAAAAAGTATTTAACCTCTTATAAACATGTGATAAAAGAAAACATTTGCTATTATATTTTGAATAAGAATGTTTAGAATATATATTGATCGATTCCGGGAGAATAAAAAATTTATTTCATTGAAAGTAGAGTTCCGATTGAGGAGTAATACAAAAAACTACAAAATCTGTCGAAACTCAAAGGGGTGTACCATCACGGAAAATAGCTGATTTCGGTGGAAAAAATATGTATTAAACTAATATTACTACCTCAATATATATCGAGTTAGAAGGCGTATAAAACTAATTTCACTGAAAACGAAGTTGCGAGTGATGAGATATTAACATAACTACGAAATGGGACGAAACTAATAGGGTGACACCTAGGAAAAATGTATATAACCTCTTATAAACATGAGATAAAAGAAAACATTTTCCATTATATTTTGAGCAAGAATGTTTAGAATATATATTGATCGATTCCGGAAGAATACAAAATTTATTTCATCGAAAATAGAGTTCCGATTGAGGAGAAATACAAAAAACTACAAAATCTGTCGAAACTCAAAGGGGTACCATCACGGAAAATAGTTGATTTCGGTGCAAAAAATATGTATTATACTAAAATTACTACCTCAATATTTATCGAGATAGAATGCGTATAAAACTAATTTCACTGAAAACAAAGTTGTGAGTGATGAGATATTGACAAAACTACGAAATGGGACGAAACTAATAGGGTGGCACCTAGGAAAAAAGTATTTAACCTCTTATAAACATGTGATAAAAGAAAACATTTGCTATTATATTTTGAGGAAGAATGTTTAGAATATATATTGATCGATTCCGGAAGAATACACAATTTATTTCATCGAAAATAGAGTTCCGATTGAGGAGTAATACAAAAAACTACAAAATCGGTCCAAACTCAAAGGGGTACCATCACGGAAAATAGTTGATTTCGGTGGAAAAAATATGTATTATACTAATATTACTACCTAAATATATATCGAGTCAGAAGGCGTATAAAACTAATTTCACTAAAAACGAAGTTGCGAGTGATGAGATATTAACAGAACTACGAAATAGGACGAAACTAATATGGTGACACCTAGGAAAAAAGTATTTAACCTCTTATAAACATGTGATAAAAGAAAAGATTTTCTATTATATTTTGAGTAAGAATGTTTAGAAAATATATTGATCGCTCCGGAAGAATACTAAATTTATTCCATTGAAAATAGAGTTCCGATTGAGGAGAAATACAAAAAACTACAAAATCGGTCGAAACTCAAAAATAGCTGATTTCGGTTCAAAAAATATGTATTATACTAATATTACTACCTCATTATATATCGAGTTAGAAGGCGTATAAAACTAATTTCACTAAAAACGAAGCTATGATTTATGAGATATTGACAAACCTACGAAATGGGACGAAACTAACAGGGTGACACTTAGGAAAAAAATATTTAACCTCTTATAAACATGTGATAAAAGAAAAAATTTGCAATTATATTTTGAGTAAGAATGTTTAGAATATATATTGATCGATTCCAGAAGAATACAAAATTTATTTCATCGAAAATAGAGTTCCGATTGAGGAGAATTACAAAAAACTATAAAATCGGTCCAAACTCAAAGGGGTACCATCACGGAAAATAGCTGATTTTGGTCTAAAAAATATGTATTATACTAATATTACTACCTCATTATATATCGAGTTAGAAGGCGTATAAAACTAATTTCACTGAAAACGAAGTTGCTAGTGATGAGATATTGACAAAACTGCGAAATGGGACGAAACTAATAGGGTGACACCTAGGAAAAAAGTATTTAACCTATTATAAACATGTGTTAAAAGAAAACATTTGCTATTATATTTTGAGTAAGAATGTTTAGAATATATATTGATCGATATCGGGAGAATACAAAATTTATTTCATCGAAAATAGAGTTCCGATTGAGGGGTAATACAAAAAACTACAAAATCGGTCGAAACTCAAAGGGGTACCATCACGGAAAATATCTGATTTCGGTCCAAAAAATATGTATTATACTAATATTACTACCTCATTATATATCGAGTTAGAAGGCGTATAAAACTAATTTCACTGAAAACGAAGTTGCGAGTGATGAGATATTGACAAAACTACGAAATGAGACTAAACTAATGGGGTAACACCTAGGAAAAAAGTATTTAACCTCTTATAAACATGTGATAAAAGAAAACATTTGCTATTATATTTTGAATAAGAATGTTTAGAATATATATTGATCGATTCCGGGAGAATAAAAAATTTATTTCATTGAAAGTAGAGTTCCGATTGAGGAGTAATACAAAAAACTACAAAATCTGTCGAAACTCAAAGGGGTGTACCATCACGGAAAATAGCTGATTTCGGTGGAAAAAATATGTATTAAACTAATATTACTACCTCAATATATATCGAGTTATAAGGCGTATAAAACTAATTTCACTGAAAACGAAGTTGCGAGTGATGAGATATTAACATAACTACGAAATGGGACGAAACTAATAGGGTGACACCTAGGAAAAATGTATATAACCTCTTATAAACATGAGATAAAAGAAAACATTTTCCATTATATTTTGAGCAAGAATGTTTAGAATATATATTGATCGATTCCGGAAGAATACAAAATTTATTTCATCGAAAATAGAGTTCCGATTGAGGAGAAATACAAAAAACTACAAAATCTGTCGAAACTCAAAGGGGTACCATCACGGAAAATAGTTGATTTCGGTGCAAAAAATATGTATTATACTAAAATTACTACCTCAATATTTATCGAGATAGAATGCGTATAAAACTAATTTCACTGAAAACAAAGTTGCGAGTGATGAGATATTGACAAAACTACGAAATGGGACGAAACTAATAGGGTGGCACCTAGGAAAAAAGTATTTAACCTCTTATAAACATGTGATAAAAGAAAACATTTGCTATTATATTTTGAGGAAGAATGTTTAGAATATATATTGATCGATTCCGGAAGAATACACAATTTATTTCATCGAAAATAGAGTTCCGATTGAGGAGAAATACAAAAAACTACAAAATCGGTCCAAACTCAAAGGGGTACCATCACGGAAAATAGTTGATTTCGGTGGAAAAAATATGTATTATACTAATATTACTACCTAAATATATATCGAGTCAGAAGGCGTATAAAACTAATTTCACTAAAAACGAAGTTGCGAGTGATGAGATATTAACAGAACTACGAAATAGGACGAAACTAATATGGTGACACCTAGGAAAAAAGTATTTAACCTCTTATAAACATGTGATAAAAGAAAAGATTTTCTATTATATTTTGAGTAAGAATGTTTAGAAAATATATTGATCGCTCCGGAAGAATACTAAATTTATTCCATTGAAAATAGAGTTCCGATTGAGGAGAAATACAAAAAACTACAAAATCGGTCGAAACTCAAAAATAGCTGATTTCGGTTCAAAAAATATGTATTATACTAATATTACTACCTCATTATATATCGAGTTAGAAGGCGTATAAAACTAATTTCACTAAAAACGAAGCTATGATTTATGAGATATTGACAAACCTACGAAATGGGACGAAACTAACAGGGTGACACTTAGGAAAAAAATATTTAACCTCTTATAAACATGTGATAAAAGAAAATATTTGCAATTATATTTTGAGTAAGAATGTTTAGAATATATATTGATCGATTCCAGAAGAATACAAAATTTATTTCATCGAAAATAGAGTTCCGATTGAGGAGAATTACAAAAAACTATAAAATCGGTCCAAACTCAAAGGGGTACCATCACGGAAAATAGCTGATTTTGGTCTAAAAAATATGTATTATACTAATATTACTACCTCATTATATATCGAGTTAGAAGGCGTATAAAACTAATTTCACTGAAAACGAAGTTGCGAGTGATGAGATATTGACAAAACTGCGAAATGGGACGAAACTAATAGGGTGACACCTAGGAAAAAAGTATTTAACCTCTTATAAACATGTGATAAAAGAAAACATTTGCTATTATATTTTGAGTAAGAATGTTTAGAATATATATTGATCGATATCGGGAGAATACAAAATTTATTTCATCGAAAATAGAGTTCCGATTGAGGAGTAATACAAAAAACTACAAAATCTGTCGAAACTCAAAGGGGTACCATCACGGAAAATAGCTGATTTCGGTCCAAAAAGAATTTATTATACTAATATTACTACCTCAATAAATATCGAGTTAGAAGGCGTATAAAACTAATTTCACTGAAAACGAAGTTGCGAGTGATGAGATATTGACAAAACTACGAAATGAGACGAAACTAATGGGGTAACACCTAGGAAAAAAGTATTTAACCTCTTTTAAACATGAGATAAAAGAAAACATTTTCCATTATATTTTGAGCAAGAATGTTTAGAATATATATTGATCGATTCCGGAAGAATACAAAATTTATTTCATCGAAAATAGAGTTCCGATTGAGGAGAAATACAAAAAACTACAAAATCTGTAGAAACTCAAAGGGGTACCATCACGGAAAATAGTTGATTTCGGTGCAAAAAATATGTATTATACTAAAATTACTACCTCAATATTTATCGAGATAGAATGCGTATAAAACTAATTTTACTGAAAACAAAGTTGCGAGTGATGAGATATTGACAAAACTACGAAATGGGACGGAACTAATAGGGTGGCACCTAGGAAAAAAGTATTTAACCTCTTATAAACATGTGATAAAAGAAAACATTTGCTATTATATTTTGAGTAAGAATGTTTAGAATATATATTGATCGATTCCGGAAGAATACAAAATTTATTTCATCGAAAATAGAGTTCCGATTGAGGAGAAATACAAAAAACTACAAAATCGGTCCAAAATCAAAGGGGTACCATCACGGAAAATAGTTGATTTCGGTGGAAAAAATATGTATTATACTAATATTACTACCTAAATATATATCGAGTCAGAAGGCGTATAAAACTAATTTCACTAAAAATGAAGTTGCGAGTGATGAGATATTAACAGAACTACGAAATAGGACGAAAATAATATGGTGACACCTAGGAAAAAAGTATTTAACCTCTTATAAACATGTGATAAAAGAAAAGATTTTCTATTATATTTTGAGTAAGAATGTTTATAAAATATATTGATCGCTCCGGAAGAATACTAAATTTATTTCATTGAAAATAGAGTTCCGATTGAGGAGAAATACAAAAAACTACAAAATCTGTAGAAACTCAAAGGGGTACCATCACGGAAAATAGTTGATTTCGGTGCAAAAAATATGTATTATACTAAAATTACTACCTCATTATTTATCGAGATAGAATGCGTATAAAACTAATTTCACTGAAAACAAAGTTGCGAGTGATGAGATATTGACAAAACTACGAAATGGGACGAAACTAATAGGGTGGCACCTAGGAAAAAAGTATTTAACCTCTTATAAACATGTGATAAAAGAAAACATTTGCTATTATATTTTGAGTAAGAATGTTTAGAATATATATTGATCGATTCCGGAAGAATACAAAATTTATTTCATCGAAAATAGAGTTCCGATTGAGGAGAAATACAAAAAACTACAAAATCGGTCCAAACTCAAAGGGGTACCATCACGGAAAATAGTTGATTTCGGTGGAAAAAAATATGTATTATACTAATATTACTACCTAAATATATATCGAGTCAGAAGGCGTATAAAACTAATTTCACTAAAAACGAAGTTGCGAGTGATGAGATATTAACAGAACTACGAAATAGGACGAAAATAATATGGTGACACCTAGGAAAAAAGTATTTAACCTCTTATAAACATGTGATAAAAGAAAAGATTTTCTATTATATTTTGAGTAAGAATGTTTAGAAAATATATTGATCGCTCCGGAAGAATACTAAATTTATTTCATTGAAAATAGAGTTCCGATTGAGGAGAAATACAAAAAACTACAAAATCGGTCGAAACTCAAAAATAGCTGATTTCGGTTCAAAAAATATGTATTATACTAATATTACTACCTCATTATATATCGAGTTAGAATGCGTATAAAACTAATTTCACTGAAAACGAAGCTGTGATTTATGAGATATTGACAAACCTACGAAATGGGACGAAACTAACAGGGTGGCACTTAGGAAAAAAATATTTAACCTCTTATAAACATGTGATAAAAAAAAACATTTGCAATTATATTTTAAGTAAGAATGTTTAGAATATATATTGATCGATTCCGGAAGAATACAAAATTTATTTCATCGAAAAAAGAGTTCCGATTGAGGAGAAATACAAAAAACTATAAAATCGGTCCAAACTCAAAGGGGTACCATCACGGAAAATAGCTGATTTTGGTCTAAAAAATATGTATTATACTAATATTACTACCTCATTATATATCGAGTTAGAAGGCGTATAAAACTAATTTCACTGAAAACGAAGTTGCGAGTGATGAGATATTGACAAAACTGCGAAATGGGACGAAACTAATAGGGTGACACCTAGGAAAAAAGTATTTAACCTCTTATAAACATGTGATAAAAGAAAACATTTGCTATTATATTTTGAGTAAGAATGTTTAGAATATATATTGATCGATATCGGGAGAATACAAAATTTATTTCATCGAAAATAGAGTTCCGATTGAGGAGTAATACAAAAAACTACAAAATCTGTCGAAACTCAAAGGGGTACCATCACGGAAAATAGCTGATTTCGGTCCAAAAAGAATTTATTATACTAATATTACTACCTCAATAAATATCGAGTTAGAAGGCGTATAAAACTAATTTCACTGAAAACGAAGTTGCGAGTGATGAGATATTGACAAAACTACGAAATGAGACGAAACTAATGGGGTAACACCTAGGAAAAAAGTATTTAACCTCTTTTAAACATGAGATAAAAGAAAACATTTTCCATTATATTTTGAGCAAGAATGTTTAGAATATATATTGATCGATTCCGGAAGAATACAAAATTTATTTCATCGAAAATAGAGTTCCGATTGAGGAGAAATACAAAAAACTACAAAATCTGTAGAAACTCAAAGGGGTACCATCACGGAAAATAGTTGATTTCGGTGCAAAAAATATGTATTATACTAAAATTACTACCTCAATATTTATCGAGATAGAATGCGTATAAAACTAATTTCACTGAAAACAAAGTTGCGAGTGATGAGATATTGACAAAACTACGAAATGGGACGGAACTAATAGGGTGGCACCTAGGAAAAAAGTATTTAACCTCTTATAAACATGTGATAAAAGAAAACATTTGCTATTATATTTTGAGTAAGAATGTTTAGAATATATATTGATCGATTCCGGAAGAATACAAAATTTATTTCATCGAAAATAGAGTTCCGATTGAGGAGAAATACAAAAAACTACAAAATCGGTCCAAAATCAAAGGGGTACCATCACGGAAAATAGTTGATTTCGGTGGAAAAAATATGTATTATACTAATATTACTACCTAAATATATATCGAGTCAGAAGGCGTATAAAACTAATTTCACTAAAAATGAAGTTGCGAGTGATGAGATATTAACAGAACTACGAAATAGGACGAAAATAATATGGTGACACCTAGGAAAAAAGTATTTAACCTCTTATAAACATGTGATAAAAGAAAAGATTTTCTATTATATTTTGAGTAAGAATGTTTATAAAATATATTGATCGCTCCGGAAGAATACTAAATTTATTTCATTGAAAATAGAGTTCCGATTGAGGAGAAATACAAAAAACTACAAAATCTGTAGAAACTCAAAGGGGTACCATCACGGAAAATAGTTGATTTCGGTGCAAAAAATATGTATTATACTAAAATTACTACCTCATTATTTATCGAGATAGAATGCGTATAAAACTAATTTCACTGAAAACAAAGTTGCGAGTGATGAGATATTGACAAAACTACGAAATGGGACGAAACTAATAGGGTGGCACCTAGGAAAAAAGTATTTAACCTCTTATAAACATGTGATAAAAGAAAACATTTGCTATTATATTTTGAGTAAGAATGTTTAGAATATATATTGATCGATTCCGGAAGAATACAAAATTTATTTCATCGAAAATAGAGTTCCGATTGAGGAGAAATACAAAAAACTACAAAATCGGTCCAAACTCAAAGGGGTACCATCACGGAAAATAGTTGATTTCGGTGGAATAAATATGTATTATACTAATATTACTACCTAAATATATATCGAGTCAGAAGGCGTATAAAACTAATTTCACTAAAAACGAAGTTGCGAGTGATGAGATATTAACAGAACTACGAAATAGGACGAAAATAATATGGTGACACCTAGGAAAAAAGTATTTAACCTCTTATAAACATGTGATAAAAGAAAAGATTTTCTATTATATTTTGAGTAAGAATGTTTAGAAAATATATTGATCGCTCCGGAAGAATACTAAATTTATTTCATTGAAAATAGAGTTCCGATTGAGGAGAAATACAAAAAACTACAAAATCGGTCGAAACTCAAAAATAGCTGATTTCGGTTCAAAAAATATGTATTATACTAATATTACTACCTCATTATATATCGAGTTAGAATGCGTATAAAACTAATTTCACTGAAAACGAAGCTGTGATTTATGAGATATTGACAAACCTACGAAATGGGACGAAACTAACAGGGTGGCACTTAGGAAAAAAATATTTAACCTCTTATAAACATGTGATAAAAAAAAACATTTGCAATTATATTTTAAGTAAGAATGTTTAGAATATATATTGATCGATTCCGGAAGAATACAAAATTTATTTCATCGAAAAAAGAGTTCCGATTGAGGAGAAATACAAAAAACTATAAAATCGGTCCAAACTCAAAGGGGTACCATCACGGAAAATAGCTGATTTTGGTCTAAAAAATATGTATTATACTAATATTACTACCTCATTATATATCGAGTTAGAAGGCGTATAAAACTAATTTCACTAAAAACGAAGTTGCGAGTGATGAGATATTGACAAAACTGCGAAATGGGACGAAACTAATAGGGTGACACCTAGGAAAAAAGTATTTAACCTCTTATAAACATGTGATAAAAGAAAACATTTGCTATTATATTTTGAGTAAGAATGTTTAGAATATATATTGATCGATATCGGGAGAATACAAAATTTATTTCATCGAAAATAGAGTTCCGATTGAGGAGTAATACAAAAAACTACAAAATCTGTCGAAACTCAAAGGGGTACCATCACGGAAAATAGTTGATTTCGGTCCAAAAAGGATTTATTATACTAATATTACTACCTCAATAAATATCGAGTTAGAAGGCGTATAAAACTAATTTCACTGAAAACGAAGTTGCGAGTGATGAGATATTGACAAAACTACGAAATGAGACGAAACTAATGGGGTAACACCTAGGAAAAAAGTATTTAACCTCTTATAAACATGAGATAAAAGAAAACATTTTCCATTATATTTTGAGCAAGAATGTTTAGAATATATATTGATCGATTCCGGAAGAATACAAAATTTATTTCATCGAAAATAGAGTTCCGATTGAGGAGAAATACAAAAAACTACAAAATCTGTAGAAACTCAAAGGGGTACCATCACGGAAAATAGTTGATTTCGGTGCAAAAAATATGTATTATACTAAAATTACTACCTCAATATTTATCGAGATAGAATGCGTATAAAACTAATTTCACTGAAAACAAAGTTGCGAGTGATGAGATATTGACAAAACTACGAAATGGGACGAAACTAATAGGGTGGCACCTAGGAAAAAAGTATTTAACCTCTTATAAACATGTGATAAAAGAAAACATTTGCTATTATATTTTGAGTAAGAATGTTTAGAATATATATTGATCGATATCGGGAGAATACAAAATTTATTTCATCGAAAATAGAGTTCCGATTGAGGAGAAATACAAAAAACTACAAAATCTGTAGAAACTCAAAGGGGTACCATCACGGAAAATAGTTGATTTCGGTGCAAAAAATATGTATTATACTAAAATTACTACCTCAATATTTATCGAGATAGAATGCGTATAAAACTAATTTCACTGAAAACAAAGTTGCGAGTGATGAGATATTGACAAAACTACGAAATGGGACGAAACTAATAGGGTGGCACCTAGGAAAAAAGTATTTAACCTCTTATAAACATGTGATAAAAGAAAACATTTGCTATTATATTTTGAGTAAGAATGTTTAGAATATATATTGATCGATTCCGGAAGAATACAAAATTTATTTCATCGAAAATAGAGTTCCGATTGAGGAGAAATACAAAAAACTACAAAATCGGTCCAAACTCAAAGGGGTACCATCACGGAAAATAGTTGATTTCGGTGGAAAAAATATGTATTATACTAATATTACTACCTAAATATATATCGAGTCAGAAGGCGTATAAAACTAATTTCACTAAAAACGAAGTTGCGAGTGATGAGATATTAACAGAACTACGAAATAGGACGAAAATAATATGGTGACACCTAGGAAAAAAGTATTTAACCTCTTATAAACATGTGATAAAAGAAAAGATTTTCTATTATATTTTGAGTAAGAATGTTTATAAAATATATTGATCGCTCCGGAAGAATACTAAATTTATTTCATTGAAATTAGAGTTCCGATTGAGGAGAAATACAAAAAACTACAAAATCGGTCAAAACTCAAAAATAGCTGATTTCGGTTCAAAAAATATGTATTATACTAATATTACTACCTCATTATATATCGAGTTAGAATGCGTATAAAACTAATTTCGCTAAAAACGAAGCTGTGATTTATGAGATATTGACAAACCTACGAAATGGGACGAAACTAACAGGGTGGCACTTAGGAAAAAAAATATTTAACCTCTTATAAACATGTGATAAAAGAAAACATTTGCAATTATATTTTGAGTAAGAATGTTTAGAATATATATTGATCGATTCCGGAAGAATACAAAATTTATTTCATCGAAAATAGAGTTCCGATTGAGGAGAAATACAAAAAACTATAAAATCGGTCCAAACTCAAAGGGGTACCATCACGGAAAATAGCTGATTTTGGTCTAAAAAATATGTATTATACTAATATTACTACCTCATTATATATCGAGTTAGAAGGCGTATAAAACTAATTTCACTGAAAACGAAGTTGCGAGTGATGAGATATTGACAAAACTGCGAAATGGGACGAAACTAATAGGGTGACACCTAGGAAAAAAGTATTTAACCTCTTATAAACATGTGATAAAAGAAAACATTTGCTATTATATTTTGAGTAAGAATGTTTAGAATATATATTGATCGATATCGGGAGAATACAAAATTTATTTCATCGAAAATAGAGTTCTGATTGAGGAGTAATACAAAAAACTACAAAATCGGTCGAAACTCAAAGGGGTACCATCACGGAAAATAGCTGATTTCGGTCCAAAAAATATGTATTATACTAATATTACTACCTCATTATATATCGAGTTAGAAGGCGTATAAAACTAATTTCACTGAAAACGAAGTTGCGAGTGATGAGATATTGACAAAACTACGAAATGAGACGAAACTAATGGGGTAACACCTAGGAAAAAAGTATTTAACCTCTTATAAACATGTGATAAAAGAAAACATTTGCTATTATATTTTGAATAGGAATGTTTAGAATATATATTGATCGATTCCGGGAGAATAAAAAATTTATTTCATTGAAAGTAGAGTTCCGATTGAGGAGTAATACAAAAAACTACAAAATCTGTCGAAACTCAAAGGGGTACCATCACGGAAAATAGCTGATTTCGGTGGAAAAAATATGTATTAAACTAATATTACTACCTCAATATATATCGAGTTAGAAGGCGTATAAAACTAATTTCACTGAAAACGAAGTTGCGAGTGATGAGATATTAACAAAACTACGAAATGGGACGAAACTAATAGGGTGACACCTAGGAAAAATGTATATAACCTCTTATAAACATGAGATAAAAGAAAACATTTTCCATTATATTTTGAGCAAGAATGTTTAGAATATATATTGATCGATTCCGGAAGAATACAAAATTTATTTCATCGAAAATAGAGTTCCGATTGAGGAGAAATACAAAAAACTACAAAATCTGTCGAAACTCAAAGGGGTACCATCACGGAAAATAGTTGATTTCGGTGCAAAAAATATGTATTATACTAAAATTACTACCTCAATATTTATCGAGATAGAATGCGTATAAAACTAATTTCACTAAAAACAAAGTTGCGAGTGATGAGATATTGACAAAACTACGAAATGGGACGAAACTAATAGAGTGGCACCTAGGAAAAAAGTATTTAACCTCTTATAAACATGTGATAAAAGAAAACATTTGCTATTATATTTTGAGTAAGAATGTTTAGAATATATATTGATCGATTCCGGAAGAATACAAAATTTATTTCATCAAAAATAGAGTTCCGATTGAGGAGAAATACAAAATCGGTCCAAACTCAAAGGGGTACCATCACGGAAAATAGTTGATTTCGGTGGAAAAAATATGTATTATACTAATATTACTACCTAAATATATATCGAGTCAGAAGGCGTATAAAACTAATTTCACTAAAAACGAAGTTGCGAGTGATGAGATATTAACAGAACTACGAAATAGGACGAAAATAATATGGTGACACCTAGGAAAAAAGTATTTAACCTCTTATAAACATGTGATAAAAGAAAAGATTTTCTATTATATTTTGAGTAAGAATGTTTAGAAAATATATTGATCGCTCCGGAAGAATACTAAATTTATTTCATTGAAAATAGAGTTCCGATTGAGGAGAAATACAAAAAACTACAAAATCGGTCGAAACTCAAAAATAGCTGATTTCGGTTCAAAAAATATGTATTATACTAATATTACTACCTCATTATATATCGAGTTAGAATGCGTATAAAACTAATTTCACTGAAAACGAAGCTGTGATTTATGAGATATTGACAAACCTACGAAATGGGACGAAACTAACAGGGTGGCACTTAGGAAAAAAATATTTAACCTCTTATAAACATGTGATAAAAAAAAAACATTTGCAAATATATTTTAAGTAAGAATGTTTAGAATATATATTGATCGATTCCGGAAGAATACAAAATTTATTTCATCGAAAAAAGAGTTCCGATTGAGGAGAAATACAAAAAACTATAAAATCGGTCCAAACTCAAAGGGGTACCATCACGGAAAATAGCTGATTTTGGTCTAAAAAATATGTATTATACTAATATTACTACCTCATTATATATCGAGTTAGAAGGCGTATAAAACTAATTTCACTGAAAACGAAGTTGCGAGTGATGAGATATTGACAAAACTGCGAAATGGGACGAAACTAATAGGGTGACACCTAGGAAAAAAGTATTTAACCTCTTATAAACATGTGATAAAAGAAAACATTTGCTATTATATTTTGAGTAAGAATGTTTAGAATATATATTGATCGATATCGGGAGAATACAAAATTTATTTCATCGAAAATAGAGTTCCGATTGAGGAGTAATACAAAAAACTACAAAATCTGTCGAAACTCAAAGGGGTACCATCACGGAAAATAGTTGATTTCGGTCCAAAAAGGATTTATTATACTAATATTACTACCTCAATAAATATCGAGTTAGAAGGCGTATAAAACTAATTTCACTGAAAACGAAGTTGCGAGTGATGAGATATTGACAAAACTACGAAATGAGACGAAACTAATGGGGTAACACCTAGGAAAAAAGTATTTAACCTCTTATAAACATGAGATAAAAGAAAACATTTTCCATTATATTTTGAGCAAGAATGTTTAGAATATATATTGATCGATTCCGGAAGAATACAAAATTTATTTCATCGAAAATAGAGTTCCGATTGAGGAGAAATACAAAAAACTACAAAATCTGTAGAAACTCAAAGGGGTACCATCACGGAAAATAGTTGATTTCGGTGCAAAAAATATGTATTATACTAAAATTACTACCTCAATATTTATCGAGATAGAATGCGTATAAAACTAATTTCACTGAAAACAAAGTTGCGAGTGATGAGATATTGACAAAACTACGAAATGGGACGAAACTAATAGGGTGGCACCTAGGAAAAAAGTATTTAACCTCTTATAAACATGTGATAAAAGAAAACATTTGCTATTATATTTTGAGTAAGAATGTTTAGAATATATATTGATCGATTCCGGAAGAATACAAAATTTATTTCATCGAAAATAGAGTTCCGATTGAGGAGAAATACAAAAAACTACAAAATCGGTCCAAACTCAAAGGGGTACCATCACGGAAAATAGTTGATTTCGGTGGAAAAAATATGTATTATACTAATATTACTACCTAAATATATATCGAGTCAGAAGGCGTATAAAACTAATTTCACTAAAAACGAAGTTGCGAGTGATGAGATATTAACAGAACTACGAAATAGGACGAAAATAATATGGTGACACCTAGGAAAAAAGTATTTAACCTCTTATAAACATGTGATAAAAGAAAAGATTTTCTATTATATTTTGAGTAAGAATGTTTATAAAATATATTGATCGCTCCGGAAGAATACTAAATTTATTTCATTGAAATTAGAGTTCCGATTGAGGAGAAATACAAAAAACTACAAAATCGGTCGAAACTCAAAAATAGCTGATTTCGGTTCAAAAAATATGTATTATACTAATATTACTACCTCATTATATATCGAGTTAGAATGCGTATAAAACTAATTTCGCTAAAAACGAAGCTGTGATTTATGAGATATTGACAAACCTACGAAATGGGACGAAACTAACAGGGTGGCACTTAGGAAAAAAATATTTAACCTCTTATAAACATGTGATAAAAGAAAACATTTGCAATTATATTTTGAGTAATAATGTTTAGAATATATATTGATCGATTCCGGAAGAATACAAAATTTATTTCATCGAAAATAGAGTTCCGATTGAGGAGAAATACAAAAAACTATAAAATCGGTCCAAACTCAAAGGGGTACCATCACGGAAAATAGCTGATTTTGGTCTAAAAAATATGTATTATACTAATATTACTACCTCATTATATATCGAGTTAGAAGGCGTATAAAACTAATTTCACTGAAAACGAAGTTGCGAGTGATGAGATATTGACAAAACTGCGAAATGGGACGAAACTAATAGGGTGACACCTAGGAAAAAAGTATTTAACCTCTTATAAACATGTGATAAAAGAAAACATTTGCTATTATATTTTGAGTAAGAATGTTTAGAATATATATTGATCGATATCGGGAGAATACAAAATTTATTTCATCGAAAATAGAGTTCTGATTGAGGAGTAATACAAAAAACTACAAAATCGGTCGAAACTCAAAGGGGTACCATCACGGAAAATAGCTGATTTCGGTCCAAAAAATATGTATTATACTAATATTACTACCTCATTATATATCGAGTTAGAAGGCGTATAAAACTAATTTCACTGAAAACGAAGTTGCGAGTGATGAGATATTGACAAAACTACGAAATGAGACGAAACTAATGGGGTAACACCTAGGAAAAAAGTATTTAACCTCTTATAAACATGTGATAAAAGAAAACATTTGCTATTATATTTTGAATAGGAATGTTTAGAATATATATTGATCGATTCCGGGAGAATAAAAAATTTATTTCATTGAAAGTAGAGTTCCGATTGAGGAGTAATACAAAAAACTACAAAATCTGTCGAAACTCAAAGGGGTACCATCACGGAAAATAGCTGATTTCGGTGGAAAAAATATGTATTAAACTAATATTACTACCTCAATATATATCGAGTTAGAAGGCGTATAAAACTAATTTCACTGAAAACGAAGTTGCGAGTGATGAGATATTAACAAAACTACGAAATGGGACGAAACTAATAGGGTGACACCTAGGAAAAATGTATATAACCTCTTATAAACATGAGATAAAAGAAAACATTTTCCATTATATTTTGAGCAAGAATGTTTAGAATATATATTGATCGATTCCGGAAGAATACAAAATTTATTTCATCGAAAATAGAGTTCCGATTGAGGAGAAATACAAAAAACTACAAAATCTGTAGAAACTCAAAGGGGTACCATCACGGAAAATAGTTGATTTCGGTGCAAAAAATATGTATTATACTAAAATTACTACCTCAATATTTATCGAGATAGAATGCGTATAAAACTAATTTCACTAAAAACAAAGTTGCGAGTGATGAGATATTGACAAAACTACGAAATGGGACGAAACTAATAGAGTGGCACCTAGGAAAAAAGTATTTAACCTCTTATAAACATGTGATAAAAGAAAACATTTGCTATTATATTTTGAGTAAGAATGTTTAGAATATATATTGATCGATTCCGGAAGAATACAAAATTTATTTCATCAAAAATAGAGTTCCGATTGAGGAGAAATACAAAATCGGTCCAAACTCAAAGGGGTACCATCACGGAAAATAGTTGATTTCGGTGGAAAAAATATGTATTATACTAATATTACTACCTAAATATATATCGAGTCAGAAGGCGTATAAAACTAATTTCACTAAAAACGAAGTTGCGAGTGATGAGATATTAACAGAACTACGAAATAGGACGAAACTAATATGGTAACACCTAGGAAAAAAGTATTTAACCTCTTATAAACATGTGATAAAAGAAAAGATTTTCTATTATATTTTGAGTAAGAATGTTTAGAAAATATATTGATCGCTCCGGAAGAATACTAAATTTATTTCATTGAAAATAGAGTTCCGATTGAGGAGAAATACAAAAAACTACAAACTCGGTCGAAACTCAAAAATAGCTGATTTCGGTTCAAAAAATATGTATTATACTAATATTACTACCTCATTATATATCGAGTTAGAATGCGTATAAAACTGATTTCGCTGAAAACGAAGCTGTGATTTATGAGATATTCACAAACCTACGAAATGGGACGAAACTAACAGGGTGACACTTAGGAAAAAAATATTTAACCTCTTATAAACATGTGATAAAAGAAAACATTTGCAATTATATTTTGAGTAAGAATGTTTAGAATATATATTGATCGATTCCGGAAGAATACAAAATTTATTTCATCGAAAATAGAGTTCCGATTGAGGAGAAATACAAAAATCTATAAAATCGGTCCAAACTCAAAGGGGTACATCACGGAAAATAGCTGATTTTGGTCTAAAAAATATGTATTATACTAATATTACTACCTTATTATATATCGAGTTAGAAGGCGTATAAAACTAATTTCACTGAAAACGAAGTTGCGAGTGATGAGATATTGACAAAACTGCGAAATGGGACGAAACTAATAGGGTGACACCTAGGAAAAAAGTATTTAACCTCTTATAAACATGTGATAAAAGAAAACATTTGCTATTATATTTTGAGTAAGAATGTTTAGAATATATATTGATCGATATCGGGAGAATACAAAATTTATTTCATCGAAAATAGAGTTCCGATTGAGGAGAAATACAAAAAACTACAAAATCTGTAGAAACTCAAAGGGGTACCATCACGGAAAATAGTTGATTTCGGTGCAAAAAATATGTATTATACTAAAATTACTACCTCAATATTTATCGAGATAGAATGCGTATAAAACTAATTTCACTGAAAACAAAGTTGCGAGTGATGAGATATTGACAAAACTACGAAATGGGACGAAACTAATAGGGTGACACCTAGGAAAAAAGTATTTAACCTCTTATAAACATGTGATAAAAGAAAACATTTGCTATTATATTTTGAGTAAGAATGTTTAGAATATATATTGATCGATTCCGGAAGAATACAAAATTTATTTCATCGAAAATAGAGTTCCGATTGAGGAGAAATACAAAAAACTACAAAATCGGTCCAAACTCAAAGGGGTACCATCACGGAAAATAGTTGATTTCGGTGGAAAAAATATGTATTATACTAATATTACTACCTAAATATATATCGAGTCAGAAGGCGTATAAAACTAATTTCACTAAAAACGAAGTTGCGAGTGATGAGATATTAACAGAACTACGAAATAGGACAAAAATAATATGGTGACACCTAGGAAAAAAGTATTTAACCTCTTATAAACATGTGATAAAAGAAAAGATTTTCTATTATATTTTGAGTAAGAATGTTTATAAAATATATTGATCGCTCCGGAAGAATACTAAATTTATTTCATTGAAATTAGAGTTCCGATTGAGGAGAAATACAAAAAACTACAAAATCGGTCGAAACTCAAAAATAGCTGATTTCGGTTCAAAAAATATGTATTATACTAATATTACTACCTCATTATATATCGAGTTAGAATGCGTATAAAACTAATTTCGCTAAAAACGAAGCTGTGATTTATGAGATATTGACAAACCTACGAAATGGGACGAAACTAACAGGGTGGCACTTAGGAAAAAAAATATTTAACCTCTTATAAACATGTGATAAAAGAAAACATTTGCAATTATATTTTGAGTAAGAATGTTTAGAATATATATTGATCGATTCCGGAAGAATACAAAATTTATTTCATCGAAAATAGAGTTCCGATTGAGGAGAAATACAAAAAACTATAAAATCGGTCCAAACTCAAAGGGGTACCATCACGGAAAATAGCTGATTTTGGTCTAAAAAATATGTATTATACTAATATTACTACCTCATTATATATCGAGTTAGAAGGCGTATAAAACTAATTTCACTGAAAACGAAGTTGCGAGTGATGAGATATTGACAAAACTGCGAAATGGGACGAAACTAATAGGGTGACACCTAGGAAAAAAGTATTTAACCTCTTATAAACATGTGATAAAAGAAAACATTTGCTATTATATTTTGAGTAAGAATGTTTAGAATATATATTGATCGATATCGGGAGAATACAAAATTTATTTCATCGAAAATAGAGTTCTGATTGAGGAGTAATACAAAAAACTACAAAATCGGTCGAAACTCAAAGGGGTACCATCACGGAAAATAGCTGATTTCGGTCCAAAAAATATGTATTATACTAATATTACTACCTCATTATATATCGAGTTAGAAGGCGTATAAAACTAATTTCACTGAAAACGAAGTTGCGAGTGATGAGATATTGACAAAACTACGAAATGAGACGAAACTAATGGGGTAACACCTAGGAAAAAAGTATTTAACCTCTTATAAACATGTGATAAAAGAAAACATTTGCTATTATATTTTGAATAGGAATGTTTAGAATATATATTGATCGATTCCGGGAGAATAAAAAATTTATTTCATTGAAAGTAGAGTTCCGATTGAGGAGTAATACAAAAAACTACAAAATCTGTCGAAACTCAAAGGGGTACCATCACGGAAAATAGCTGATTTCGGTGGAAAAAATATGTATTAAACTAATATTACTACCTCAATATATATCGAGTTAGAAGGCGTATAAAACTAATTTCACTGAAAACGAAGTTGCGAGTGATGAGATATTAACAAAACTACGAAATGGGACGAAACTAATAGGGTGACACCTAGGAAAAATGTATATAACCTCTTATAAACATGAGATAAAAGAAAACATTTTCCATTATATTTTGAGCAAGAATGTTTAGAATATATATTGATCGATTCCGGAAGAATACAAAATTTATTTCATCGAAAATAGAGTTCCGATTGAGGAGAAATACAAAAAACTACAAAATCTGTAGAAACTCAAAGGGGTACCATCACGGAAAATAGTTGATTTCGGTGCAAAAAATATGTATTATACTAAAATTACTACCTCAATATTTATCGAGATAGAATGCGTATAAAACTAATTTCACTAAAAACAAAGTTGCGAGTGATGAGATATTGACAAAACTACGAAATGGGACGAAACTAATAGAGTGGCACCTAGGAAAAAAGTATTTAACCTCTTATAAACATGTGATAAAAGAAAACATTTGCTATTATATTTTGAGTAAGAATGTTTAGAATATATATTGATCGATTCCGGAAGAATACTAAATTTATTTCATCAAAAATAGAGTTCCGATTGAGGAGAAATACAAAATCGGTCCAAACTCAAAGGGGTACCATCACGGAAAATAGTTGATTTCGGTGGAAAAAATATGTATTATACTAATATTACTACCTAAATATATATCGAGTCAGAAGGCGTATAAAACTAATTTCACTAAAAACGAAGTTGCGAGTGATGAGATATTAACAGAACTACGAAATAGGACGAAACTAATATGGTAACACCTAGGAAAAAAGTATTTAACCTCTTATAAACATGTGATAAAAGAAAAGATTTTCTATTATATTTTGAGTAAGAATGTTTAGAAAATATATTGATCGCTCCGGAAGAATACTAAATTTATTTCATTGAAAATAGAGTTCCGATTGAGGAGAAATACAAAAAACTACAAACTCGGTCGAAACTCAAAAATAGCTGATTTCGGTTCAAAAAATATGTATTATACTAATATTACTACCTCATTATATATCGAGTTAGAATGCGTATAAAACTGATTTCGCTGAAAACGAAGCTGTGATTTATGAGATATTCACAAACCTACGAAATGGGACGAAACTAACAGGGTGGCACTTAGGAAAAAAATATTTAACCTCTTATAAACATGTGATAAAAGAAAACATTTGCAATTATATTTTGAGTAAGAATGTTTAGAATATATATTGATCGATTCCGGAAGAATACAAAATTTATTTCATCGAAAATAGAGTTCCGATTGAGGAGAAATACAAAAATCTATAAAATCGGTCCAAACTCAAAGGGGTACATCACGGAAAATAGCTGATTTTGGTCTAAAAAATATGTATTATACTAATATTACTACCTTATTATATATCGAGTTAGAAGGCGTATAAAACTAATTTCACTGAAAACGAAGTTGCGAGTGATGAGATATTGACAAAACTGCGAAATGGGACGAAACTAATAGGGTGACACCTAGGAAAAAAGTATTTAACCTCTTATAAACATGTGATAAAAGAAAACATTTGCTATTATATTTTGAGTAAGAATGTTTAGAATATATATTGATCGATATCGGGAGAATACAAAATTTATTTCATCGAAAATAGAGTTCCGATTGAGGAGTAATACAAAAAACTACAAAATCGGTCGAAACTCAAAGGGGTACCATCACGGAAAATAGCTGATTTCGGTCCAAAAAATATGTATTATACTAATATTACTACCTCATTATATATCGAGTTAGAAGGCGTATAAAACTAATTTCACTGAAAACGAAGTTGCGAGTGATGAGATATTGACAAAACTACGAAATGGGACGAAACTAATAGGGTGGCACCTAGGAAAAAAGTATTTAACCTCTTATAAACATGTGATAAAAGAAAACATTTGCTATTATATTTTGAGTAAGAATGTTTAGAATATATATTGATCGATTCCGGAAGAATACACAATTTATTTCATCGAAAATAGAGTTCCGATTGAGGAGAAATACAAAAAACTACAAAATCGGTCCAAACTCAAAGGGGTACCATCACGGAAAATAGTTGATTTCGGTGGAAAAAATATGTATTATACTAATATTACTACCTAAATATATATCGAGTCAGAAGGCGTATAAAACTAATTTCACTAAAAACGAAGTTGCGAGTGATGAGATATTAACAGAACTACGAAATGGGACGAAACTAATAGGGTGGCACCTAGGAAAAAAGTATTTAACCTCTTATAAACATGTGATAAAAGAAAACATTTGCTATTATATTTTGAGTAAGAATGTTTAGAATATATATTGATCGATTCCGGAAGAATACAAAATTTATTTCATCGAAAATAGAGTTCCGATTGAGGAGAAATACAAAATCGGTCCAAACTCAAAGGGGTACCATCACGGAAAATAGTTGATTTCGGTGGAAAAAATATGTATTATACTAATATTATTACCTCAATATATATCGAGTCAGAAGGCGTATAAAACTAATTTTACTAAAAACGAAGTTGCGAGTGATGAGATATTAACAGAACTACGAAATAGGACGAAACTAATATGGTGACACCTAGGAAAAAAGTATTTAAGCTCTTATAAACATGTGATAAAAGAAAAGATTTTCTATTATATTTTGAGTAAGAATGTTTAGAAAATATATTGATCGCTCCGGAAGAATACTAAATTTATTTCATTGAAAATAGAGTTCCGATTGAGGAGAAATACAAAAAACTACAAAATCGGTCGAAACTCAAAAATAGCTGATTTCGGTTCAAAAAATATGTATTATACTAATATTACTACCTCATTATATATCGAGTTAGAATGCGTATAAAACTAATTTCGCTGAAAACGAAGCTGTGATTTATGAGATATTCACAAACCTACGAAATGGGACGAAACTAACAGGGTGGCACTTAGGAAAAAAATATTTAACCTCTTATAAACATGTGATAAAAGAAAACATTTGCAATTATATTTTGAGTAAGAATGTTTAGAATATATATTGATCGATTCCGGAAGAATACAAAATTTATTTCATCGAAAATAGAGTTCCGATTGAGGAGAAATACAAAAAACTATAAAATCGGTCCAAACTCAAAGGGGTACCATCACGGAAAATAGCTGATTTTGGTCTAAAAAATATGTATTATACTAATATTACTACCTCATTATATATCGAGTTAGAAGGCGTATAAAACTAATTTCACTGAAAACGAAGTTGCGAGTGATGAGATATTGACAAAACTGCGAAATGGGACGAAACTAATAGGGTGACACCTAGGAAAAAAGTATTTAACCTCTTATAAACATGTGATAAAAGAAAACATTTGCTATTATATTTTGAGTAAGAATGTTTAGAATATATATTGATCGATATCGGGAGAATACAAAATTTATTTCATCGAAAATAGAGTTCCGATTGAGGAGTAATACAAAAAACTACAAAATCTGTCGAAACTCAAAGGGGTACCATCACGGAAAATAGTTGATTTCGGTCCAAAAAGAATTTATTATACTAATATTACTACCTCAATAAATATCGAGTTAGAAGGCGTATAAAACTAATTTCACTGAAAACGAAGTTGCGAGTGATGAGATATTGACAAAACTACGAAATGAGACGAAACTAATGGGGTAACACCTAGGAAAAAAGTATTTAACCTCTTATAAACATGAGATAAAAGAAAACATTTTCCATTATATTTTGAGCAAGAATGTTTAGAATATATATTGATCGATTCCGGAAGAATACAAAATTTATTTCATCGAAAATAGAGTTCCGATTGAGGAGAAATACAAAAAACTACAAAATCTGTAGAAACTCAAAGGGGTACCATCACGGAAAATAGTTGATTTCGGTGCAAAAAATATGTATTATACTAAAATTACTACCTCAATATTTATCGAGATAGAATGCGTATAAAACTAATTTCACTGAAAACAAAGTTGCGAGTGATGAGATATTGACAAAACTACGAAATGGGACGAAACTAATAGGGTGGCACCTAGGAAAAAAGTATTTAACCTCTTATAAACATGTGATAAAAGAAAACATTTGCTATTATATTTTGAGTAAGAATGTTTAGAATATATATTGATCGATATCGGGAGAATACAAAATTTATTTCATCAAAAATAGAGTTCCGATTGAGGAGAAATACAAAATCGGTCCAAACTCAAAGGGGTACCATCACGGAAAATAGTTGATTTCGGTGGAAAAAATATGTATTATACTAATATTACTACCTAAATATATATCGAGTCAGAAGGCGTATAAAACTAATTTCACTAAAAACGAAGTTGCGAGTGATGAGATATTAACAGAACTACGAAATAGGACGAAACTAATATGGTAACACCTAGGAAAAAAGTATTTAACCTCTTATAAACATGTGATAAAAGAAAAGATTTTCTATTATATTTTGAGTAAGAATGTTTAGAAAATATATTGATCGCTCCGGAAGAATACTAAATTTATTTCATTGAAAATAGAGTTCCGATTGAGGAGAAATACAAAAAACTACAAACTCGGTCGAAACTCAAAAATAGCTGATTTCGGTTCAAAAAATATGTATTATACTAATATTACTACCTCATTATATATCGAGTTAGAATGCGTATAAAACTGATTTCGCTGAAAACGAAGCTGTGATTTATGAGATATTCACAAACCTACGAAATGGGACGAAACTAACAGGGTGGCACTTAGGAAAAAAATATTTAACCTCTTATAAACATGTGATAAAAGAAAACATTTGCAATTATATTTTGAGTAAGAATGTTTAGAATATATATTGATCGATTCCGGAAGAATACAAAATTTATTTCATCGAAAATAGAGTTCCGATTGAGGAGAAATACAAAAATCTATAAAATCGGTCCAAACTCAAAGGGGTACATCACGGAAAATAGCTGATTTTGGTCTAAAAAATATGTATTATACTAATATTACTACCTTATTATATATCGAGTTAGAAGGCGTATAAAACTAATTTCACTGAAAACGAAGTTGCGAGTGATGAGATATTGACAAAACTGCGAAATGGGACGAAACTAATAGGGTGACACCTAGGAAAAAAGTATTTAACCTCTTATAAACATGTGATAAAAGAAAACATTTGCTATTATATTTTGAGTAAGAATGTTTAGAATATATATTGATCGATATCGGGAGAATACAAAATTTATTTCATCGAAAATAGAGTTCCGATTGAGGAGTAATACAAAAAACTACAAAATCGGTCGAAACTCAAAGGGGTACCATCACGGAAAATAGCTGATTTCGGTCCAAAAAATATGTATTATACTAATATTACTACCTCATTATATATCGAGTTAGAAGGCGTATAAAACTAATTTCACTGAAAACGAAGTTGCGAGTGATGAGATATTGACAAAACTACGAAATGGGACGAAACTAATAGGGTGGCACCTAGGAAAAAAGTATTTAACCTCTTATAAACATGTGATAAAAGAAAACATTTGCTATTATATTTTGAGTAAGAATGTTTAGAATATATATTGATCGATTCCGGAAGAATACACAATTTATTTCATCGAAAATAGAGTTCCGATTGAGGAGAAATACAAAAAACTACAAAATCGGTCCAAACTCAAAGGGGTACCATCACGGAAAATAGTTGATTTCGGTGGAAAAAATATGTATTATACTAATATTACTACCTAAATATATATCGAGTCAGAAGGCGTATAAAACTAATTTCACTAAAAACGAAGTTGCGAGTGATGAGATATTAACAGAACTACGAAATGGGACGAAACTAATAGGGTGGCACCTAGGAAAAAAGTATTTAACCTCTTATAAACATGTGATAAAAGAAAACATTTGCTATTATATTTTGAGTAAGAATGTTTAGAATATATATTGATCGATTCCGGAAGAATACAAAATTTATTTCATCGAAAATAGAGTTCCGATTGAGGAGAAATACAAAATCGGTCCAAACTCAAAGGGGTACCATCACGGAAAATAGTTGATTTCGGTGGAAAAAATATGTATTATACTAATATTATTACCTCAATATATATCGAGTCAGAAGGCGTATAAAACTAATTTTACTAAAAACGAAGTTGCGAGTGATGAGATATTAACAGAACTACGAAATAGGACGAAACTAATATGGTGACACCTAGGAAAAAAGTATTTAAGCTCTTATAAACATGTGATAAAAGAAAAGATTTTCTATTATATTTTGAGTAAGAATGTTTAGAAAATATATTGATCGCTCCGGAAGAATACTAAATTTATTTCATTGAAAATAGAGTTCCGATTGAGGAGAAATACAAAAAACTACAAACTCGGTCGAAACTCAAAAATAGCTGATTTCGGTTCAAAAAATATGTATTATACTAATATTACTACCTCATTATATATCGAGTTAGAATGCGTATAAAACTGATTTCGCTGAAAACGAAGCTGTGATTTATGAGATATTCACAAACCTACGAAATGGGACGAAACTAACAGGGTGGCACTTAGGAAAAAAATATTTAACCTCTTATAAACATGTGATAAAAGAAAACATTTGCAATTATATTTTGAGTAAGAATGTTTAGAATATATATTGATCGATTCCGGAAGAATACAAAATTTATTTCATCGAAAATAGAGTTCCGATTGAGGAGAAATACAAAAATCTATAAAATCGGTCCAAACTCAAAGGGGTACATCACGGAAAATAGCTGATTTTGGTCTAAAAAATATGTATTATACTAATATTACTACCTTATTATATATCGAGTTAGAAGGCGTATAAAACTAATTTCACTGAAAACGAAGTTGCGAGTGATGAGATATTGACAAAACTGCGAAATGGGACGAAACTAATAGGGTGACACCTAGGAAAAAAGTATTTAACCTCTTATAAACATGTGATAAAAGAAAACATTTGCTATTATATTTTGAGTAAGAATGTTTAGAATATATATTGATCGATATCGGGAGAATACAAAATTTATTTCATCGAAAATAGAGTTCCGATTGAGGAGTAATACAAAAAACTACAAAATCGGTCGAAACTCAAAGGGGTACCATCACGGAAAATAGCTGATTTCGGTCCAAAAAATATGTATTATACTAATATTACTACCTCATTATATATCGAGTTAGAAGGCGTATAAAACTAATTTCACTGAAAACGAAGTTGCGAGTGATGAGATATTGACAAAACTACGAAATGGGACGAAACTAATAGGGTGGCACCTAGGAAAAAAGTATTTAACCTCTTATAAACATGTGATAAAAGAAAACATTTGCTATTATATTTTGAGTAAGAATGTTTAGAATATATATTGATCGATTCCGGAAGAATACACAATTTATTTCATCGAAAATAGAGTTCCGATTGAGGAGAAATACAAAAAACTACAAAATCGGTCCAAACTCAAAGGGGTACCATCACGGAAAATAGTTGATTTCGGTGGAAAAAATATGTATTATACTAATATTACTACCTAAATATATATCGAGTCAGAAGGCGTATAAAACTAATTTCACTAAAAACGAAGTTGCGAGTGATGAGATATTAACAGAACTACGAAATGGGACGAAACTAATAGGGTGGCACCTAGGAAAAAAGTATTTAACCTCTTATAAACATGTGATAAAAGAAAACATTTGCTATTATATTTTGAGTAAGAATGTTTAGAATATATATTGATCGATTCCGGAAGAATACAAAATTTATTTCATCGAAAATAGAGTTCCGATTGAGGAGAAATACAAAATCGGTCCAAACTCAAAGGGGTACCATCACGGAAAATAGTTGATTTCGGTGGAAAAAATATGTATTATACTAATATTATTACCTCAATATATATCGAGTCAGAAGGCGTATAAAACTAATTTTACTAAAAACGAAGTTGCGAGTGATGAGATATTAACAGAACTACGAAATAGGACGAAACTAATATGGTGACACCTAGGAAAAAAGTATTTAAGCTCTTATAAACATGTGATAAAAGAAAAGATTTTCTATTATATTTTGAGTAAGAATGTTTAGAAAATATATTGATCGCTCCGGAAGAATACTAAATTTATTTCATTGAAAATAGAGTTCCGATTGAGGAGAAATACAAAAAACTACAAAATCGGTCGAAACTCAAAAATAGCTGATTTCGGTTCAAAAAATATGTATTATACTAATATTACTACCTCATTATATATCGAGTTAGAATGCGTATAAAACTAATTTCGCTGAAAACGAAGCTGTGATTTATGAGATATTCACAAACCTACGAAATGGGACGAAACTAACAGGGTGGCACTTAGGAAAAAAATATTTAACCTCTTATAAACATGTGATAAAAGAAAACATTTGCAATTATATTTTGAGTAAGAATGTTTAGAATATATATTGATCGATTCCGGAAGAATACAAAATTTATTTCATCGAAAATAGAGTTCCGATTGAGGAGAAATACAAAAAACTATAAAATCGGTCCAAACTCAAAGGGGTACCATCACGGAAAATAGCTGATTTTGGTCTAAAAAATATGTATTATACTAATATTACTACCTCATTATATATCGAGTTAGAAGGCGTATAAAACTAATTTCACTGAAAACGAAGTTGCGAGTGATGAGATATTGACAAAACTGCGAAATGGGACGAAACTAATAGGGTGACACCTAGGAAAAAAGTATTTAACCTCTTATAAACATGTGATAAAAGAAAACATTTGCTATTATATTTTGAGTAAGAATGTTTAGAATATATATTGATCGATATCGGGAGAATACAAAATTTATTTCATCGAAAATAGAGTTCCGATTGAGGAGTAATACAAAAAACTACAAAATCTGTCGAAACTCAAAGGGGTACCATCACGGAAAATAGTTGATTTCGGTCCAAAAAGAATTTATTATACTAATATTACTACCTCAATAAATATCGAGTTAGAAGGCGTATAAAACTAATTTCACTGAAAACGAAGTTGCGAGTGATGAGATATTGACAAAACTACGAAATGAGACGAAACTAATGGGGTAACACCTAGGAAAAAAGTATTTAACCTCTTATAAACATGAGATAAAAGAAAACATTTTCCATTATATTTTGAGCAAGAATGTTTAGAATATATATTGATCGATTCCGGAAGAATACAAAATTTATTTCATCGAAAATAGAGTTCCGATTGAGGAGAAATACAAAAAACTACAAAATCTGTAGAAACTCAAAGGGGTACCATCACGGAAAATAGTTGATTTCGGTGCAAAAAATATGTATTATACTAAAATTACTACCTCAATATTTATCGAGATAGAATGCGTATAAAACTAATTTCACTGAAAACAAAGTTGCGAGTGATGAGATATTGACAAAACTACGAAATGGGACGAAACTAATAGGGTGGCACCTAGGAAAAAAGTATTTAACCTCTTATAAACATGTGATAAAAGAAAACATTTGCTATTATATTTTGAGTAAGAATGTTTAGAATATATATTGATCGATATCGGGAGAATACAAAATTTATTTCATCGAAAATAGAGTTCCGATTGAGGAGTAATACAAAAAACTACAAAATCGGTCGAAACTCAAAGGGGTACCATCACGGAAAATAGCTGATTTCGGTCCAAAAAATATGTATTATACTAATATTACTACCTCATTATATATCGAGTTAGAAGGCGTATAAAACTAATTTCACTGAAAACGAAGTTGCGAGTGATGAGATATTGACAAAACTACGAAATGGGACGAAACTAATAGGGTGGCACCTAGGAAAAAAGTATTTAACCTCTTATAAACATGTGATAAAAGAAAACATTTGCTATTATATTTTGAGTAAGAATGTTTAGAATATATATTGATCGATTCCGGAAGAATACACAATTTATTTCATCGAAAATAGAGTTCCGATTGAGGAGAAATACAAAAAACTACAAAATCGGTCCAAACTCAAAGGGGTACCATCACGGAAAATAGTTGATTTCGGTGGAAAAAATATGTATTATACTAATATTACTACCTAAATATATATCGAGTCAGAAGGCGTATAAAACTAATTTCACTAAAAACGAAGTTGCGAGTGATGAGATATTAACAGAACTACGAAATAGGACGAAAATAATATGGTGACACCTAGGAAAAAAGTATTTAACCTCTTATAAACATGTGATAAAAGAAAAGATTTTCTATTATATTTTGAGTAAGAATGTTTATAAAATATATTGATCGCTCCGGAAGAATACTAAATTTATTTCATTGAAATTAGAGTTCCGATTGAGGAGAAATACAAAAAACTACAAAATCGGTCGAAACTCAAAAATAGCTGATTTCGGTTCAAAAAATATGTATTATACTAATATTAATACCTCATTATATATCGAGTTAGAATGCGTATAAAACTAATTTCGCTAAAAACGAAGCTGTGATTTATGAGATATTGACAAACCTACGGAATGGGACGAAACTAACAGGGTGGCACTTAGGAAAAAAATATTTAACCTCTTATAAACATGTGATAAAAGAAAACATTTGCAATTATATTTTGAGTAAGAATGTTTAGAATATATATTGATCGATTCCGGAAGAATACAAAATTTATTTCATCGAAAATAGAGTTCCGATTGAGGAGAAATACAAAAAACTATAAAATCGGTCCAAACTCAAAGGGGTACCATCACGGAAAATAGCTGATTTCGGTCTAAAAAATATGTATTATACTAATATTACTACCTCATTATATATCGAGTTAGAAGGCGTATAAAACTAATTTCACTGAAAACGAAGTTGCGAGTGATGAGATATTGACAAAACTACGAAATGAGACGAAACTAATGGGGTAACACCTAGGAAAAAAGTATTTAACCTCTTATAAACATGTGATAAAAGAAAACATTTGCTATTATATTTTGAATAGGAATGTTTAGAATATATATTGATCGATTCCGGGAGAATAAAAAATTTATTTCATTGAAAGTAGAGTTCCGATTGAGGAGTAATACAAAAAACTACAAAATCTGTCGAAACTCAAAGGGGTACCATCACGGAAAATAGCTGATTTCGGTGGAAAAAATATGTATTAAACTAATATTACTACCTCAATATATATCGAGTTAGAAGGCGTATAAAACTAATTTCACTGAAAACGAAGTTGCGAGTGATGAGATATTAACAAAACTACGAAATGGGACGAAACTAATAGGGTGACACCTAGGAAAAATGTATATAACCTCTTATAAACATGAGATAAAAGAAAACATTTTCCATTATATTTTGAGCAAGAATGTTTAGAATATATATTGATCGATTCCGGAAGAATACAAAATTTATTTCATCGAAAATAGAGTTCCGATTGAGGAGAAATACAAAAAACTACAAAATCTGTAGAAACTCAAAGGGGTACCATCACGGAAAATAGTTGATTTCGGTGCAAAAAATATGTATTATACTAAAATTACTACCTCAATATTTATCGAGATAGAATGCGTATAAAACTAATTTCACTAAAAACAAAGTTGCGAGTGATGAGATATTGACAAAACTACGAAATGGGACGAAACTAATAGAGTGGCACCTAGGAAAAAAGTATTTAACCTCTTATAAACATGTGATAAAAGAAAACATTTGCTATTATATTTTGAGTAAGAATGTTTAGAATATATATTGATCGATTCCGGAAGAATACAAAATTTATTTCATCAAAAATAGAGTTCCGATTGAGGAGAAATACAAAATCGGTCCAAACTCAAAGGGGTACCATCACGGAAAATAGTTGATTTCGGTGGAAAAAATATGTATTATACTAATATTACTACCTAAATATATATCGAGTCAGAAGGCGTATAAAACTAATTTCACTAAAAACGAAGTTGCGAGTGATGAGATATTAACAGAACTACGAAATAGGACGAAACTAATATGGTAACACCTAGGAAAAAAGTATTTAACCTCTTATAAACATGTGATAAAAGAAAAGATTTTCTATTATATTTTGAGTAAGAATGTTTAGAAAATATATTGATCGCTCCGGAAGAATACTAAATTTATTTCATTGAAAATAGAGTTCCGATTGAGGAGAAATACAAAAAACTACAAACTCGGTCGAAACTCAAAAATAGCTGATTTCGGTTCAAAAAATATGTATTATACTAATATTACTACCTCATTATATATCGAGTTAGAATGCGTATAAAACTGATTTCGCTGAAAACGAAGCTGTGATTTATGAGATATTCACAAACCTACGAAATGGGACGAAACTAACAGGGTGGCACTTAGGAAAAAAATATTTAACCTCTTATAAACATGTGATAAAAGAAAACATTTGCAATTATATTTTGAGTAAGAATGTTTAGAATATATATTGATCGATTCCGGAAGAATACAAAATTTATTTCATCGAAAATAGAGTTCCGATTGAGGAGAAATACAAAAATCTATAAAATCGGTCCAAACTCAAAGGGGTACATCACGGAAAATAGCTGATTTTGGTCTAAAAAATATGTATTATACTAATATTACTACCTTATTATATATCGAGTTAGAAGGCGTATAAAACTAATTTCACTGAAAACGAAGTTGCGAGTGATGAGATATTGACAAAACTGCGAAATGGGACGAAACTAATAGGGTGACACCTAGGAAAAAAGTATTTAACCTCTTATAAACATGTGATAAAAGAAAACATTTGCTATTATATTTTGAGTAAGAATGTTTAGAATATATATTGATCGATATCGGGAGAATACAAAATTTATTTCATCGAAAATAGAGTTCCGATTGAGGAGTAATACAAAAAACTACAAAATCGGTCGAAACTCAAAGGGGTACCATCACGGAAAATAGCTGATTTCGGTCCAAAAAATATGTATTATACTAATATTACTACCTCATTATATATCGAGTTAGAAGGCGTATAAAACTAATTTCACTGAAAACGAAGTTGCGAGTGATGAGATATTGACAAAACTACGAAATGGGACGAAACTAATAGGGTGGCACCTAGGAAAAAAGTATTTAACCTCTTATAAACATGTGATAAAAGAAAACATTTGCTATTATATTTTGAGTAAGAATGTTTAGAATATATATTGATCGATTCCGGAAGAATACACAATTTATTTCATCGAAAATAGAGTTCCGATTGAGGAGAAATACAAAAAACTACAAAATCGGTCCAAACTCAAAGGGGTACCATCACGGAAAATAGTTGATTTCGGTGGAAAAAATATGTATTATACTAATATTACTACCTAAATATATATCGAGTCAGAAGGCGTATAAAACTAATTTCACTAAAAACGAAGTTGCGAGTGATGAGATATTAACAGAACTACGAAATGGGACGAAACTAATAGGGTGGCACCTAGGAAAAAAGTATTTAACCTCTTATAAACATGTGATAAAAGAAAACATTTGCTATTATATTTTGAGTAAGAATGTTTAGAATATATATTGATCGATATCGGGAGAATACAAAATTTATTTCATCAAAAATAGAGTTCCGATTGAGGAGAAATACAAAATCGGTCCAAACTCAAAGGGGTACCATCACGGAAAATAGTTGATTTCGGTGGAAAAAATATGTATTATACTAATATTACTACCTAAATATATATCGAGTCAGAAGGCGTATAAAACTAATTTCACTAAAAACGAAGTTGCGAGTGATGAGATATTAACAGAACTACGAAATAGGACGAAACTAATATGGTGACACCTAGGAAAAAAGTATTTAAGCTCTTATAAACATGTGATAAAAGAAAAGATTTTCTATTATATTTTGAGTAAGAATGTTTAGAAAATATATTGATCGCTCCGGAAGAATACTAAATTTATTTCATTGAAAATAGAGTTCCGATTGAGGAGAAATACAAAAAACTACAAACTCGGTCGAAACTCAAAAATAGCTGATTTCGGTTCAAAAAATATGTATTATACTAATATTACTACCTCATTATATATCGAGTTAGAATGCGTATAAAACTGATTTCGCTGAAAACGAAGCTGTGATTTATGAGATATTCACAAACCTACGAAATGGGACGAAACTAACAGGGTGGCACTTAGGAAAAAAATATTTAACCTCTTATAAACATGTGATAAAAGAAAACATTTGCAATTATATTTTGAGTAAGAATGTTTAGAATATATATTGATCGATTCCGGAAGAATACAAAATTTATTTCATCGAAAATAGAGTTCCGATTGAGGAGAAATACAAAAATCTATAAAATCGGTCCAAACTCAAAGGGGTACATCACGGAAAATAGCTGATTTTGGTCTAAAAAATATGTATTATACTAATATTACTACCTTATTATATATCGAGTTAGAAGGCGTATAAAACTAATTTCACTGAAAACGAAGTTGCGAGTGATGAGATATTGACAAAACTGCGAAATGGGACGAAACTAATAGGGTGACACCTAGGAAAAAAGTATTTAACCTCTTATAAACATGTGATAAAAGAAAACATTTGCTATTATATTTTGAGTAAGAATGTTTAGAATATATATTGATCGATATCGGGAGAATACAAAATTTATTTCATCGAAAATAGAGTTCCGATTGAGGAGTAATACAAAAAACTACAAAATCGGTCGAAACTCAAAGGGGTACCATCACGGAAAATAGCTGATTTCGGTCCAAAAAATATGTATTATACTAATATTACTACCTCATTATATATCGAGTTAGAAGGCGTATAAAACTAATTTCACTGAAAACGAAGTTGCGAGTGATGAGATATTGACAAAACTACGAAATGGGACGAAACTAATAGGGTGGCACCTAGGAAAAAAGTATTTAACCTCTTATAAACATGTGATAAAAGAAAACATTTGCTATTATATTTTGAGTAAGAATGTTTAGAATATATATTGATCGATTCCGGAAGAATACACAATTTATTTCATCGAAAATAGAGTTCCGATTGAGGAGAAATACAAAAAACTACAAAATCGGTCCAAACTCAAAGGGGTACCATCACGGAAAATAGTTGATTTCGGTGGAAAAAATATGTATTATACTAATATTACTACCTAAATATATATCGAGTCAGAAGGCGTATAAAACTAATTTCACTAAAAACGAAGTTGCGAGTGATGAGATATTAACAGAACTACGAAATGGGACGAAACTAATAGGGTGGCACCTAGGAAAAAAGTATTTAACCTCTTATAAACATGTGATAAAAGAAAACATTTGCTATTATATTTTGAGTAAGAATGTTTAGAATATATATTGATCGATTCCGGAAGAATACAAAATTTATTTCATCGAAAATAGAGTTCCGATTGAGGAGAAATACAAAATCGGTCCAAACTCAAAGGGGTACCATCACGGAAAATAGTTGATTTCGGTGGAAAAAATATGTATTATACTAATATTATTACCTCAATATATATCGAGTCAGAAGGCGTATAAAACTAATTTTACTAAAAACGAAGTTGCGAGTGATGAGATATTAACAGAACTACGAAATAGGACGAAACTAATATGGTGACACCTAGGAAAAAAGTATTTAAGCTCTTATAAACATGTGATAAAAGAAAAGATTTTCTATTATATTTTGAGTAAGAATGTTTAGAAAATATATTGATCGCTCCGGAAGAATACTAAATTTATTTCATTGAAAATAGAGTTCCGATTGAGGAGAAATACAAAAAACTACAAAATCGGTCGAAACTCAAAAATAGCTGATTTCGGTTCAAAAAATATGTATTATACTAATATTACTACCTCATTATATATCGAGTTAGAATGCGTATAAAACTAATTTCGCTGAAAACGAAGCTGTGATTTATGAGATATTCACAAACCTACGAAATGGGACGAAACTAACAGGGTGGCACTTAGGAAAAAAATATTTAACCTCTTATAAACATGTGATAAAAGAAAACATTTGCAATTATATTTTGAGTAAGAATGTTTAGAATATATATTGATCGATTCCGGAAGAATACAAAATTTATTTCATCGAAAATAGAGTTCCGATTGAGGAGAAATACAAAAAACTATAAAATCGGTCCAAACTCAAAGGGGTACCATCACGGAAAATAGCTGATTTTGGTCTAAAAAATATGTATTATACTAATATTACTACCTCATTATATATCGAGTTAGAAGGCGTATAAAACTAATTTCACTGAAAACGAAGTTGCGAGTGATGAGATATTGACAAAACTGCGAAATGGGACGAAACTAATAGGGTGACACCTAGGAAAAAAGTATTTAACCTCTTATAAACATGTGATAAAAGAAAACATTTGCTATTATATTTTGAGTAAGAATGTTTAGAATATATATTGATCGATATCGGGAGAATACAAAATTTATTTCATCGAAAATAGAGTTCCGATTGAGGAGTAATACAAAAAACTACAAAATCTGTCGAAACTCAAAGGGGTACCATCACGGAAAATAGTTGATTTCGGTCCAAAAAGAATTTATTATACTAATATTACTACCTCAATAAATATCGAGTTAGAAGGCGTATAAAACTAATTTCACTGAAAACGAAGTTGCGAGTGATGAGATATTGACAAAACTACGAAATGAGACGAAACTAATGGGGTAACACCTAGGAAAAAAGTATTTAACCTCTTATAAACATGAGATAAAAGAAAACATTTTCCATTATATTTTGAGCAAGAATGTTTAGAATATATATTGATCGATTCCGGAAGAATACAAAATTTATTTCATCGAAAATAGAGTTCCGATTGAGGAGAAATACAAAAAACTACAAAATCTGTAGAAACTCAAAGGGGTACCATCACGGAAAATAGTTGATTTCGGTGCAAAAAATATGTATTATACTAAAATTACTACCTCAATATTTATCGAGATAGAATGCGTATAAAACTAATTTCACTGAAAACAAAGTTGCGAGTGATGAGATATTGACAAAACTACGAAATGGGACGAAACTAATAGGGTGGCACCTAGGAAAAAAGTATTTAACCTCTTATAAACATGTGATAAAAGAAAACATTTGCTATTATATTTTGAGTAAGAATGTTTAGAATATATATTGATCGATTCCGGAAGAATACAAAATTTATTTCATCGAAAATAGAGTTCCGATTGAGGAGAAATACAAAAAACTACAAAATCGGTCCAAACTCAAAGGGGTACCATCACGGAAAATAGTTGATTTCGGTGGAAAAAATATGTATTATACTAATATTACTACCTAAATATATATCGAGTCAGAAGGCGTATAAAACTAATTTCACTAAAAACGAAGTTGCGAGTGATGAGATATTAACAGAACTACGAAATAGGACGAAAATAATATGGTGACACCTAGGAAAAAAGTATTTAACCTCTTATAAACATGTGATAAAAGAAAAGATTTTCTATTATATTTTGAGTAAGAATGTTTATAAAATATATTGATCGCTCCGGAAGAATACTAAATTTATTTCATTGAAATTAGAGTTCCGATTGAGGAGAAATACAAAAAACTACAAAATCGGTCGAAACTCAAAAATAGCTGATTTCGGTTCAAAAAATATGTATTATACTAATATTAATACCTCATTATATATCGAGTTAGAATGCGTATAAAACTAATTTCGCTAAAAACGAAGCTGTGATTTATGAGATATTGACAAACCTACGAAATGGGACGAAACTAACAGGGTGGCACTTAGGAAAAAAATATTTAACCTCTTATAAACATGTGATAAAAGAAAACATTTGCAATTATATTTTGAGTAAGAATGTTTAGAATATATATTGATCGATTCCGGAAGAATACAAAATTTATTTCATCGAAAATAGAGTTCCGATTGAGGAGAAATACAAAAAACTATAAAATCGGTCCAAACTCAAAGGGGTACCATCACGGAAAATAGCTGATTTTGGTCTAAAAAATATGTATTATACTAATATTACTACCTCATTATATATCGAGTTAGAAGGCGTATAAAACTAATTTCACTGAAAACGAAGTTGCGAGTGATGAGATATTGACAAAACTGCGAAATGGGACGAAACTAATAGGGTGACACCTAGGAAAAAAGTATTTAACCTCTTATAAACATGTGATAAAAGAAAACATTTGCTATTATATTTTGAGTAAGAATGTTTAGAATATATATTGATCGATATCGGGAGAATACAAAATTTATTTCATCGAAAATAGAGTTCCGATTGAGGAGTAATACAAAAAACTACAAAATCGGTCGAAACTCAAAGGGGTACCATCACGGAAAATAGCTGATTTCGGTCCAAAAAATATGTATTATACTAATATTACTACCTCATTATATATCGAGTTAGAAGGCGTATAAAACTAATTTCACTGAAAACGAAGTTGCGAGTGATGAGATATTGACAAAACTACGAAATGGGACGAAACTAATAGGGTGGCACCTAGGAAAAAAGTATTTAACCTCTTATAAACATGTGATAAAAGAAAACATTTGCTATTATATTTTGAGTAAGAATGTTTAGAATATATATTGATCGATTCCGGAAGAATACACAATTTATTTCATCGAAAATAGAGTTCCGATTGAGGAGAAATACAAAAAACTACAAAATCGGTCCAAACTCAAAGGGGTACCATCACGGAAAATAGTTGATTTCGGTGGAAAAAATATGTATTATACTAATATTACTACCTAAATATATATCGAGTCAGAAGGCGTATAAAACTAATTTCACTAAAAACGAAGTTGCGAGTGATGAGATATTAACAGAACTACGAAATGGGACGAAACTAATAGGGTGGCACCTAGGAAAAAAGTATTTAACCTCTTATAAACATGTGATAAAAGAAAACATTTGCTATTATATTTTGAGTAAGAATGTTTAGAATATATATTGATCGATATCGGGAGAATACAAAATTTATTTCATCAAAAATAGAGTTCCGATTGAGGAGAAATACAAAATCGGTCCAAACTCAAAGGGGTACCATCACGGAAAATAGTTGATTTCGGTGGAAAAAATATGTATTATACTAATATTACTACCTAAATATATATCGAGTCAGAAGGCGTATAAAACTAATTTCACTAAAAACGAAGTTGCGAGTGATGAGATATTAACAGAACTACGAAATAGGACGAAACTAATATGGTGACACCTAGGAAAAAAGTATTTAAGCTCTTATAAACATGTGATAAAAGAAAAGATTTTCTATTATATTTTGAGTAAGAATGTTTAGAAAATATATTGATCGCTCCGGAAGAATACTAAATTTATTTCATTGAAAATAGAGTTCCGATTGAGGAGAAATACAAAAAACTACAAACTCGGTCGAAACTCAAAAATAGCTGATTTCGGTTCAAAAAATATGTATTATACTAATATTACTACCTCATTATATATCGAGTTAGAATGCGTATAAAACTGATTTCGCTGAAAACGAAGCTGTGATTTATGAGATATTCACAAACCTACGAAATGGGACGAAACTAACAGGGTGGCACTTAGGAAAAAAATATTTAACCTCTTATAAACATGTGATAAAAGAAAACATTTGCAATTATATTTTGAGTAAGAATGTTTAGAATATATATTGATCGATTCCGGAAGAATACAAAATTTATTTCATCGAAAATAGAGTTCCGATTGAGGAGAAATACAAAAATCTATAAAATCGGTCCAAACTCAAAGGGGTACATCACGGAAAATAGCTGATTTTGGTCTAAAAAATATGTATTATACTAATATTACTACCTTATTATATATCGAGTTAGAAGGCGTATAAAACTAATTTCACTGAAAACGAAGTTGCGAGTGATGAGATATTGACAAAACTGCGAAATGGGACGAAACTAATAGGGTGACACCTAGGAAAAAAGTATTTAACCTCTTATAAACATGTGATAAAAGAAAACATTTGCTATTATATTTTGAGTAAGAATGTTTAGAATATATATTGATCGATATCGGGAGAATACAAAATTTATTTCATCGAAAATAGAGTTCCGATTGAGGAGTAATACAAAAAACTACAAAATCGGTCGAAACTCAAAGGGGTACCATCACGGAAAATAGCTGATTTCGGTCCAAAAAATATGTATTATACTAATATTACTACCTCATTATATATCGAGTTAGAAGGCGTATAAAACTAATTTCACTGAAAACGAAGTTGCGAGTGATGAGATATTGACAAAACTACGAAATGGGACGAAACTAATAGGGTGGCACCTAGGAAAAAAGTATTTAACCTCTTATAAACATGTGATAAAAGAAAACATTTGCTATTATATTTTGAGTAAGAATGTTTAGAATATATATTGATCGATTCCGGAAGAATACACAATTTATTTCATCGAAAATAGAGTTCCGATTGAGGAGAAATACAAAAAACTACAAAATCGGTCCAAACTCAAAGGGGTACCATCACGGAAAATAGTTGATTTCGGTGGAAAAAATATGTATTATACTAATATTACTACCTAAATATATATCGAGTCAGAAGGCGTATAAAACTAATTTCACTAAAAACGAAGTTGCGAGTGATGAGATATTAACAGAACTACGAAATGGGACGAAACTAATAGGGTGGCACCTAGGAAAAAAGTATTTAACCTCTTATAAACATGTGATAAAAGAAAACATTTGCTATTATATTTTGAGTAAGAATGTTTAGAATATATATTGATCGATTCCGGAAGAATACAAAATTTATTTCATCGAAAATAGAGTTCCGATTGAGGAGAAATACAAAATCGGTCCAAACTCAAAGGGGTACCATCACGGAAAATAGTTGATTTCGGTGGAAAAAATATGTATTATACTAATATTATTACCTCAATATATATCGAGTCAGAAGGCGTATAAAACTAATTTTACTAAAAACGAAGTTGCGAGTGATGAGATATTAACAGAACTACGAAATAGGACGAAACTAATATGGTGACACCTAGGAAAAAAGTATTTAAGCTCTTATAAACATGTGATAAAAGAAAAGATTTTCTATTATATTTTGAGTAAGAATGTTTAGAAAATATATTGATCGCTCCGGAAGAATACTAAATTTATTTCATTGAAAATAGAGTTCCGATTGAGGAGAAATACAAAAAACTACAAAATCGGTCGAAACTCAAAAATAGCTGATTTCGGTTCAAAAAATATGTATTATACTAATATTACTACCTCATTATATATCGAGTTAGAATGCGTATAAAACTAATTTCGCTGAAAACGAAGCTGTGATTTATGAGATATTCACAAACCTACGAAATGGGACGAAACTAACAGGGTGGCACTTAGGAAAAAAATATTTAACCTCTTATAAACATGTGATAAAAGAAAACATTTGCAATTATATTTTGAGTAAGAATGTTTAGAATATATATTGATCGATTCCGGAAGAATACAAAATTTATTTCATCGAAAATAGAGTTCCGATTGAGGAGAAATACAAAAAACTATAAAATCGGTCCAAACTCAAAGGGGTACCATCACGGAAAATAGCTGATTTTGGTCTAAAAAATATGTATTATACTAATATTACTACCTCATTATATATCGAGTTAGAAGGCGTATAAAACTAATTTCACTGAAAACGAAGTTGCGAGTGATGAGATATTGACAAAACTGCGAAATGGGACGAAACTAATAGGGTGACACCTAGGAAAAAAGTATTTAACCTCTTATAAACATGTGATAAAAGAAAACATTTGCTATTATATTTTGAGTAAGAATGTTTAGAATATATATTGATCGATATCGGGAGAATACAAAATTTATTTCATCGAAAATAGAGTTCCGATTGAGGAGTAATACAAAAAACTACAAAATCTGTCGAAACTCAAAGGGGTACCATCACGGAAAATAGTTGATTTCGGTCCAAAAAGAATTTATTATACTAATATTACTACCTCAATAAATATCGAGTTAGAAGGCGTATAAAACTAATTTCACTGAAAACGAAGTTGCGAGTGATGAGATATTGACAAAACTACGAAATGAGACGAAACTAATGGGGTAACACCTAGGAAAAAAGTATTTAACCTCTTATAAACATGAGATAAAAGAAAACATTTTCCATTATATTTTGAGCAAGAATGTTTAGAATATATATTGATCGATTCCGGAAGAATACAAAATTTATTTCATCGAAAATAGAGTTCCGATTGAGGAGAAATACAAAAAACTACAAAATCTGTAGAAACTCAAAGGGGTACCATCACGGAAAATAGTTGATTTCGGTGCAAAAAATATGTATTATACTAAAATTACTACCTCAATATTTATCGAGATAGAATGCGTATAAAACTAATTTCACTGAAAACAAAGTTGCGAGTGATGAGATATTGACAAAACTACGAAATGGGACGAAACTAATAGGGTGGCACCTAGGAAAAAAGTATTTAACCTCTTATAAACATGTGATAAAAGAAAACATTTGCTATTATATTTTGAGTAAGAATGTTTAGAATATATATTGATCGATTCCGGAAGAATACAAAATTTATTTCATCGAAAATAGAGTTCCGATTGAGGAGAAATACAAAAAACTACAAAATCGGTCCAAACTCAAAGGGGTACCATCACGGAAAATAGTTGATTTCGGTGGAAAAAATATGTATTATACTAATATTACTACCTAAATATATATCGAGTCAGAAGGCGTATAAAACTAATTTCACTAAAAACGAAGTTGCGAGTGATGAGATATTAACAGAACTACGAAATAGGACGAAAATAATATGGTGACACCTAGGAAAAAAGTATTTAACCTCTTATAAACATGTGATAAAAGAAAAGATTTTCTATTATATTTTGAGTAAGAATGTTTATAAAATATATTGATCGCTCCGGAAGAATACTAAATTTATTTCATTGAAATTAGAGTTCCGATTGAGGAGAAATACAAAAAACTACAAAATCGGTCGAAACTCAAAAATAGCTGATTTCGGTTCAAAAAATATGTATTATACTAATATTAATACCTCATTATATATCGAGTTAGAATGCGTATAAAACTAATTTCGCTAAAAACGAAGCTGTGATTTATGAGATATTGACAAACCTACGAAATGGGACGAAACTAACAGGGTGGCACTTAGGAAAAAAATATTTAACCTCTTATAAACATGTGATAAAAGAAAACATTTGCAATTATATTTTGAGTAAGAATGTTTAGAATATATATTGATCGATTCCGGAAGAATACAAAATTTATTTCATCGAAAATAGAGTTCCGATTGAGGAGAAATACAAAAAACTATAAAATCGGTCCAAACTCAAAGGGGTACCATCACGGAAAATAGCTGATTTTGGTCTAAAAAATATGTATTATACTAATATTACTACCTCATTATATATCGAGTTAGAAGGCGTATAAAACTAATTTCACTGAAAACGAAGTTGCGAGTTATGAGATATTGACAAAACTGCGAAATGGGACGAAACTAATAGGGTGACACCTAGGAAAAAAGTATTTAACCTCTTATAAACATGTGATAAAAGAAAACATTTGCTATTATATTTTGAGTAAGAATGTTTAGAATATATATTGATCGATATCGGGAGAATACAAAATTTATTTCATCGAAAATAGAGTTCTGATTGAGGAGTAATACAAAAAACTACAAAATCGGTCGAAACTCAAAGGGGTACCATCACGGAAAATAGCTGATTTCGGTCCAAAAAATATGTATTATACTAATATTACTACCTCATTATATATCGAGTTAGAAGGCGTATAAAACTAATTTCACTGAAAACGAAGTTGCGAGTGATGAGATATTGACAAAACTACGAAATGAGACGAAACTAATGGGGTAACACCTAGGAAAAAAGTATTTAACCTCTTATAAACATGTGATAAAAGAAAACATTTGCTATTATATTTTGAATAGGAATGTTTAGAATATATATTGATCGATTCCGGGAGAATAAAAAATTTATTTCATTGAAAGTAGAGTTCCGATTGAGGAGTAATACAAAAAACTACAAAATCTGTCGAAACTCAAAGGGGTACCATCACGGAAAATAGCTGATTTCGGTGGAAAAAATATGTATTAAACTAATATTACTACCTCAATATATATCGAGTTAGAAGGCGTATAAAACTAATTTCACTGAAAACGAAGTTGCGAGTGATGAGATATTAACAAAACTACGAAATGGGACGAAACTAATAGGGTGACACCTAGGAAAAATGTATATAACCTCTTATAAACATGAGATAAAAGAAAACATTTTCCATTATATTTTGAGCAAGAATGTTTAGAATATATATTGATCGATTCCGGAAGAATACAAAATTTATTTCATCGAAAATAGAGTTCCGATTGAGGAGAAATACAAAAAACTACAAAATCTGTAGAAACTCAAAGGGGTACCATCACGGAAAATAGTTGATTTCGGTGCAAAAAATATGTATTATACTAAAATTACTACCTCAATATTTATCGAGATAGAATGCGTATAAAACTAATTTCACTAAAAACAAAGTTGCGAGTGATGAGATATTGACAAAACTACGAAATGGGACGAAACTAATAGAGTGGCACCTAGGAAAAAAGTATTTAACCTCTTATAAACATGTGATAAAAGAAAACATTTGCTATTATATTTTGAGTAAGAATGTTTAGAATATATATTGATCGATTCCGGAAGAATACAAAATTTATTTCATCAAAAATAGAGTTCCGATTGAGGAGAAATACAAAATCGGTCCAAACTCAAAGGGGTACCATCACGGAAAATAGTTGATTTCGGTGGAAAAAATATGTATTATACTAATATTACTACCTAAATATATATCGAGTCAGAAGGCGTATAAAACTAATTTCACTAAAAACGAAGTTGCGAGTGATGAGATATTAACAGAACTACGAAATAGGACGAAACTAATATGGTAACACCTAGGAAAAAAGTATTTAACCTCTTATAAACATGTGATAAAAGAAAAGATTTTCTATTATATTTTGAGTAAGAATGTTTAGAAAATATATTGATCGCTCCGGAAGAATACTAAATTTATTTCATTGAAAATAGAGTTCCGATTGAGGAGAAATACAAAAAACTACAAACTCGGTCGAAACTCAAAAATAGCTGATTTCGGTTCAAAAAATATGTATTATACTAATATTACTACCTCATTATATATCGAGTTAGAATGCGTATAAAACTGATTTCGCTGAAAACGAAGCTGTGATTTATGAGATATTCACAAACCTACGAAATGGGACGAAACTAACAGGGTGGCACTTAGGAAAAAAATATTTAACCTCTTATAAACATGTGATAAAAGAAAACATTTGCAATTATATTTTGAGTAAGAATGTTTAGAATATATATTGATCGATTCCGGAAGAATACAAAATTTATTTCATCGAAAATAGAGTTCCGATTGAGGAGAAATACAAAAATCTATAAAATCGGTCCAAACTCAAAGGGGTACATCACGGAAAATAGCTGATTTTGGTCTAAAAAATATGTATTATACTAATATTACTACCTTATTATATATCGAGTTAGAAGGCGTATAAAACTAATTTCACTGAAAACGAAGTTGCGAGTGATGAGATATTGACAAAACTGCGAAATGGGACGAAACTAATAGGGTGACACCTAGGAAAAAAGTATTTAACCTCTTATAAACATGTGATAAAAGAAAACATTTGCTATTATATTTTGAGTAAGAATGTTTAGAATATATATTGATCGATATCGGGAGAATACAAAATTTATTTCATCGAAAATAGAGTTCCGATTGAGGAGTAATACAAAAAACTACAAAATCGGTCGAAACTCAAAGGGGTACCATCACGGAAAATAGCTGATTTCGGTCCAAAAAATATGTATTATACTAATATTACTACCTCATTATATATCGAGTTAGAAGGCGTATAAAACTAATTTCACTGAAAACGAAGTTGCGAGTGATGAGATATTGACAAAACTACGAAATGGGACGAAACTAATAGGGTGGCACCTAGGAAAAAAGTATTTAACCTCTTATAAACATGTGATAAAAGAAAACATTTGCTATTATATTTTGAGTAAGAATGTTTAGAATATATATTGATCGATTCCGGAAGAATACACAATTTATTTCATCGAAAATAGAGTTCCGATTGAGGAGAAATACAAAAAACTATAAAATCGGTCCAAACTCAAAGGGGTACCATCACGGAAAATAGCTGATTTTGGTCTAAAAAATATGTATTATACTAATATTACTACCTCATTATATATCGAGTTAGAAGGCGTATAAAACTAATTTCACTGAAAACGAAGTTGCGAGTGATGAGATATTGACAAAACTGCGAAATGGGACGAAACTAATAGGGTGACACCTAGGAAAAAAGTATTTAACCTCTTATAAACATGTGATAAAAGAAAACATTTTCTATTATATTTTGAGTAAGAATGTTTAGAATATATATTGATCGATATCGGGAGAATACAAAATTTATTTCATCGAAAATAGAGTTCCGATTGAGGAGTAATACAAAAAACTACAAAATCTGTCGAAACTCAAAGGGGTACCATCACGGAAAATAGTTGATTTCGGTCCAAAAAGAATTTATTATACTAATATTACTACCTCAATAAATATCGAGTTAGAAGGCGTATAAAACTAATTTCACTGAAAACGAAGTTGCGAGTGATGAGATATTGACAAAACTACGAAATGAGACGAAACTAATGGGGTAACACCTAGGAAAAAAGTATTTAACCTCTTATAAACATGAGATAAAAGAAAACATTTTCCATTATATTTTGAGCAAGAATGTTTAGAATATATATTGATCGATTCCGGAAGAATACAAAATTTATTTCATCGAAAATAGAGTTCCGATTGAGGAGAAATACAAAAAACTACAAAATCTGTAGAAACTCAAAGGGGTACCATCACGGAAAATAGTTGATTTCGGTGCAAAAAATATGTATTATACTAAAATTACTACCTCAATATTTATCGAGATAGAATGCGTATAAAACTAATTTCACTGAAAACAAAGTTGCGAGTGATGAGATATTGACAAAACTACGAAATGGGACGAAACTAATAGGGTGGCACCTAGGAAAAAAGTATTTAACCTCTTATAAACATGTGATAAAAGAAAACATTTGCTATTATATTTTGAGTAAGAATGTTTAGAATATATATTGATCGATTCCGGAAGAATACAAAATTTATTTCATCGAAAATAGAGTTCCGATTGAGGAGAAATACAAAAAACTACAAAATCGGTCCAAACTCAAAGGGGTACCATCACGGAAAATAGTTGATTTCGGTGGAAAAAATATGTATTATACTAATATTACTACCTAAATATATATCGAGTCAGAAGGCGTATAAAACTAATTTCACTAAAAACGAAGTTGCGAGTGATGAGATATTAACAGAACTACGAAATAGGACGAAAATAATATGGTGACACCTAGGAAAAAAGTATTTAACCTCTTATAAACATGTGATAAAAGAAAAGATTTTCTATTATATTTTGAGTAAGAATGTTTATAAAATATATTGATCGCTCCGGAAGAATACTAAATTTATTTCATTGAAATTAGAGTTCCGATTGAGGAGAAATACAAAAAACTACAAAATCGGTCGAAACTCAAAAATAGCTGATTTCGGTTCAAAAAATATGTATTATACTAATATTAATACCTCATTATATATCGAGTTAGAATGCGTATAAAACTAATTTCGCTAAAAACGAAGCTGTGATTTATGAGATATTGACAAACCTACGAAATGGGACGAAACTAACAGGGTGGCACTTAGGAAAAAAATATTTAACCTCTTATAAACATGTGATAAAAGAAAACATTTGCAATTATATTTTGAGTAAGAATGTTTAGAATATATATTGATCGATTCCGGAAGAATACAAAATTTATTTCATCGAAAATAGAGTTCCGATTGAGGAGAAATACAAAAAACTATAAAATCGGTCCAAACTCAAAGGGGTACCATCACGGAAAATAGCTGATTTTGGTCTAAAAAATATGTATTATACTAATATTACTACCTCATTATATATCGAGTTAGAAGGCGTATAAAACTAATTTCACTGAAAACGAAGTTGCGAGTGATGAGATATTGACAAAACTGCGAAATGGGACGAAACTAATAGGGTGACACCTAGGAAAAAAATATTTAACCTCTTATAAACATGTGATAAAAGAAAACATTTGCAATTATATTTTGAGTAAGAATGTTTAGAATATATATTGATCGATTCCGGAAGAATACAAAATTTATTTCATCGAAAATAGAGTTCCGATTGAGGAGAAATACAAAAAACTATAAAATCGGTCCAAACTCAAAGGGGTACCATCACGGAAAATAGCTGATTTTGGTCCAAAAAATATGTATTATACTAATATTACTACCTCATTATATATCGAGTTAGAAGGCGTATAAAACTAATTTCACTGAAAACGAAGTTGCGAGTGATGAGATATTGACAAAACTACGAAATGAGACGAAACTAATGGGGTAACACCTAGGAAAAAAGTATTTAACCTCTTATAAACATGTGATAAAAGAAAAGATTTTCTATTATATTTTGAGTAAGAATGTTTAGAAAATATATTGATCGCTCCGGAAGAATACTAAATTTATTTCATTGAAAATAGAGTTCCGATTGAGGAGAAATACAAAAAACTACAAACTCGGTCGAAACTCAAAAATAGCTGATTTCGGTTCAAAAAATATGTATTATACTAATATTACTACCTCATTATATATCGAGTTAGAATGCGTATAAAACTGATTTCGCTGAAAACGAAGCTGTGATTTATGAGATATTCACAAACCTACGAAATGGGACGAAACTAACAGGGTGGCACTTAGGAAAAAAATATTTAACCTCTTATAAACATGTGATAAAAGAAAACATTTGCAATTATATTTTGAGTAAGAATGTTTAGAATATATATTGATCGATTCCGGAAGAATACAAAATTTATTTCATCGAAAATAGAGTTCCGATTGAGGAGAAATACAAAAATCTATAAAATCGGTCCAAACTCAAAGGGGTACATCACGGAAAATAGCTGATTTTGGTCTAAAAAATATGTATTATACTAATATTACTACCTTATTATATATCGAGTTAGAAGGCGTATAAAACTAATTTCACTGAAAACGAAGTTGCGAGTGATGAGATATTGACAAAACTGCGAAATGGGACGAAACTAATAGGGTGACACCTAGGAAAAAAGTATTTAACCTCTTATAAACATGTGATAAAAGAAAACATTTGCTATTATATTTTGAGTAAGAATGTTTAGAATAAATATTGATCGATATCGGGAGAATACAAAATTTATTTCATCGAAAATAGAGTTCCGATTGAGGAGTAATACAAAAAACTACAAAATCGGTCGAAACTCAAAGGGGTACCATCACGGAAAATAGCTGATTTCGGTCCAAAAAATATGTATTATACTAATATTACTACCTCATTATATATCGAGTTAGAAGGCGTATAAAACTAATTTCACTGAAAACGAAGTTGCGAGTGATGAGATATTGACAAAACTACGAAATGGGACGAAACTAATAGGGTGGCACCTAGGAAAAAAGTATTTAACCTCTTATAAACATGTGATAAAAGAAAACATTTGCTATTATATTTTGAGTAAGAATGTTTAGAATATATATTGATCGATTCCGGAAGAATACACAATTTATTTCATCGAAAATAGAGTTCCGATTGAGGAGTAATACAAAAAACTACAAAATCGGTCCAAACTCAAAGGGGTACCATCACGGAAAATAGTTGATTTCGGTGGAAAAAATATGTATTATACTAATATTACTACCTAAATATATATCGAGTCAGAAGGCGTATAAAACTAATTTCACTAAAAACGAAGTTGCGAGTGATGAGATATTAACAGAACTACGAAATGGGACGAAACTAATAGGGTGGCACCTAGGAAAAAAGTATTTAACCTCTTATAAACATGTGATAAAAGAAAACATTTGCTATTATATTTTGAGTAAGAATGTTTAGAATATATATTGATCGATTCCGGAAGAATACAAAATTTATTTCATCGAAAATAGAGTTCCGATTGAGGAGAAATACAAAATCGGTCCAAACTCAAAGGGGTACCATCACGGAAAATAGTTGATTTCGGTGGAAAAAATATGTATTATACTAATATTATTACCTCAATATATATCGAGTCAGAAGGCGTATAAAACTAATTTTACTAAAAACGAAGTTGCGAGTGATGAGATATTAACAGAACTACGAAATGGGACGAAACTAATAGGGTGGCACTTAGGAAAAAAATATTTAACCTCTTATAAACATGTGATAAAAGAAAACATTTGCAATTATATTTTGAGTAAGAATGTTTAGAATATATATTGATCGATTCCGGAAGAATACAAAATTTATTTCATCGAAAATAGAGTTCCGATTGAGGAGAAATACAAAAAACTATAAAATCGGTCCAAACTCAAAGGGGTACCATCACGGAAAATAGCTGATTTTGGTCTAAAAAATATGTATTATACTAATATTACTACCTCATTATATATCGAGTTAGAAGGCGTATAAAACTAATTTCACTGAAAACGAAGTTGCGAGTGATGAGATATTGACAAAACTGCGAAATGGGACGAAACTAATAGGGTGACACCTAGGAAAAAAGTATTTAACCTCTTATAAACATGTGATAAAAGAAAACATTTGCTATTATATTTTGAGTAAGAATGTTTAGAATATATATTGATCGATATCGGGAGAATACAAAATTTATTTCATCGAAAATAGAGTTCTGATTGAGGAGTAATACAAAAAACTACAAAATCGGTCGAAACTCAAAGGGATCACGGAAAATAGCTGATTTCGGTCCAAAAAATATGTATTATACTAATATTACTACCTCATTATATATCGAGTTAGAAGACGTATAAAACTAATTTCACTGAAAACGAAGTTGCGAGTGATGAGATATTGACAAAACTACGAAATGAGACGAAACTAATGGGGTAACACCTAGGAAAAAAGTATTTAACCTCTTATAAACATGTGATAAAAGAAAACATTTGCTATTATATTTTGAATAGGAATGTTTAGAATATATATTGATCGATTCCGGGAGAATAAAAAATTTATTTCATTGAAAGTAGAGTTCCGATTGAGGAGTAATACAAAAAACTACAAAATCTGTCGAAACTCAAAGGGGTACCATCACGGAAAATAGCTGATTTCGGTGGAAAAAATATGTATTAAACTAATATTACTACCTCAATATATATCGAGTTAGAAGGCGTATAAAACTAATTTCACTGAAAACGAAGTTGCGAGTGATGAGATATTAACAAAACTACGAAATGGGACGAAACTAATAGGGTGACACCTAGGAAAAATGTATATAACCTCTTATAAACATGAGATAAAAGAAAACATTTTCCATTATATTTTGAGCAAGAATGTTTAGAATATATATTGATCGATTCCGGAAGAATACAAAATTTATTTCATCGAAAATAGAGTTCCGATTGAGGAGAAATACAAAAAACTACAAAATCTGTAGAAACTCAAAGGGGTACCATCACGGAAAATAGTTGATTTCGGTGCAAAAAATATGTATTATACTAAAATTACTACCTCAATATTTATCGAGATAGAATGTGTATAAAACTAATTTCACTAAAAACAAAGTTGCGAGTGATGAGATATTGACAAAACTACGAAATGGGACGAAACTAATAGAGTGGCACCTAGGAAAAAAGTATTTAACCTCTTATAAACATGTGATAAAAGAAAACATTTGCTATTATATTTTGAGTAAGAATGTTTAGAATATATATTGATCGATTCCGGAAGAATACAAAATTTATTTCATCAAAAATAGAGTTCCGATTGAGGAGAAATACAAAATCGGTCCAAACTCAAAGGGGTACCATCACGGAAAATAGTTGATTTCGGTGGAAAAAATATGTATTATGCTAATATTACTACCTAAATATATATCGAGTCAGAAGGCGTATAAAACTAATTTCACTAAAAACGAAGTTGCGAGTGATGAGATATTAACAGAACTACGAAATAGGACGAAACTAATATGGTAACACCTAGGAAAAAAGTATTTAACCTCTTATAAACATGTGATAAAAGAAAAGATTTTCTATTATATTTTGAGTAAGAATGTTTAGAAAATATATTGATCGCTCCGGAAGAATACTAAATTTATTTCATTGAAAATAGAGTTCCGATTGAGGAGAAATACAAAAAACTACAAACTCGGTCGAAACTCAAAAATAGCTGATTTCGGTTCAAAAAATATGTATTATACTAATATTACTACCTCATTATATATCGAGTTAGAATGCGTATAAAACTAATTTCGCTGAAAACGAAGCTGTGATTTATGAGATATTCACAAACCTACGAAATGGGACGAAACTAACAGGGTGGCACTTAGGAAAAAAATATTTAACCTCTTATAAACATGTGATAAAAGAAAACATTTGCAATTATATTTTGAGTAAGAATGTTTAGAATATATATTGATCGATTCCGGAAGAATACAAAATTTATTTCATCGAAAATAGAGTTCCGATTGAGGAGAAATACAAAAATCTATCAAATCGGTCCAAACTCAAAGGGGTACCATCACGGAAAATAGCTGATTTTGGTCTAAAAAATATGTATTATACTAATATTACTACCTCATTATATATCGAGTTAGAAGGCGTATAAAACTAATTTCACTGAAAACGAAGTTGCGAGTGATGAGATATTGACAAAACTGCGAAATGGGACGAAACTAATAGGGTGACACCTAGGAAAAAAGTATTTAACCTCTTATAAACATGTGATAAAAGAAAACATTTGCTATTATATTTTGAGTAAGAATGTTTAGAATATATATTGATCGATATCGGGAGAATACAAAATTTATTTCATCGAAAATAGAGTTCCGATTGAGGAGTAATACAAAAAACTACAAAATCGGTCGAAACTCAAAGGGGTACCATCACGGAAAATAGCTGATTTCGGTCCAAAAAATATGTATTATACTAATATTACTACCTCATTATATATCGAGTTAGAAGGCGTATAAAACTAATTTCACTGAAAACGAAGTTGCGAGTGATGAGATATTGACAAAACTGCGAAATGGGACGAAACTAATAGGGTGACACCTAGGAAAAAAGTATTTAACCTCTTATAAACATGTGATAAAAGAAAACATTTGCTATTATATTTTGAGTAAGAATGTTTAGAATATATATTGATCGATATCGGGAGAATACAAAATTTATTTCATCGAAAATAGAGTTCCGATTGAGGAGTAATACAAAAAACTACAAAATCGGTCGAAACTCAAAGGGGTACCATCACGGAAAATAGCTGATTTCGGTCCAAAAAATATGTATTATACTAATATTACTACCTCATTATATATCGAGTTAGAAGGCGTATAAAACTAATTTCACTGAAAACGAAGTTGCGAGTGATGAGATATTGACAAAACTACGAAATGGGACGAAACTAATAGGGTGGCACCTAGGAAAAAAGTATTTAACCTCTTATAAACATGTGATAAAAGAAAACATTTGCTATTATATTTTGAGTAAGAATGTTTAGAATATATATTGATCGATTCCGGAAGAATACACAATTTATTTCATCGAAAATAGAGTTCCGATTGAGGAGAAATACAAAAAACTACAAAATCGGTCAAAACTCAAAGGGGTACCATCACGGAAAATAGTTGATTTCGGTGGAAAAAATATGTATTATACTAATATTACTACCTAAATATATATCGAGTCAGAAGGCGTATAAAACTAATTTCACTAAAAACGAAGTTGCGAGTGATGAGATATTAACAGAACTACGAAATGGGACGAAACTAATAGGGTGGCACCTAGGAAAAAAGTATTTAACCTCTTATAAACATGTGATAAAAGAAAACATTTGCTATTATATTTTGAGTAAGAATGTTTAGAATATATATTGATCGATTCCGGAAGAATACAAAATTTATTTCATCGAAAATAGAGTTCCGATTGAGGAGAAATACAAAATCGGTCCAAACTCAAAGGGGTACCATCACGGAAAATAGTTGATTTCGGTGGAAAAAATATGTATTATACTAATATTATTACCTCAATATATATCGAGTCAGAAGGCGTATAAAACTAATTTTACTAAAAACGAAGTTGCGAGTGATGAGATATTAACAGAACTACGAAATAGGACGAAACTAATATGGTGACACCTAGGAAAAAAGTATTTAAGCTCTTATAAACATGTGATAAAAGAAAAGATTTTCTATTATATTTTGAGTAAGAATGTTTAGAAAATATATTGATCGCTCCGGAAGAATACTAAATTTATTTCATTGAAAATAGAGTTCCGATTGAGGAGAAATACAAAAAACTACAAAATCGGTCGAAACTCAAAAATAGCTGATTTCGGTTCAAAAAATATGTATTATACTAATATTACTACCTCATTATATATCGAGTTAGAATGCGTATAAAACTAATTTCGCTGAAAACGAAGCTGTGATTTATGAGATATTCACAAACCTACGAAATGGGACGAAACTAACAGGGTGGCACTTAGGAAAAAAATATTTAACCTCTTATAAACATGTGATAAAAGAAAACATTTGCAATTATATTTTGAGTAAGAATGTTTAGAATATATATTGATCGATTCCGGAATAATACAAAATTTATTTCATCGAAAATAGAGTTCCGATTGAGGAGAAATACAAAAAACTATAAAATCGGTCCAAACTCAAAGGGGTACCATCACGGAAAATAGCTGATTTTGGTCTAAAAAATATGTATTATACTAATATTACTACCTCATTATATATCGAGTTAGAAGGCGTATAAAACTAATTTCACTGAAAACGAAGTTGCGAGTGATGAGATATTGACAAAACTGCGAAATGGGACGAAACTAATAGGGTGACACCTAGGAAAAAAGTATTTAACCTCTTATAAACATGTGATAAAAGAAAACATTTGCTATTATATTTTGAGTAAGAATGTTTAGAATATATATTGATCGATATCGGGAGAATACAAAATTTATTTCATCGAAAATAGAGTTCCGATTGAGGAGTAATACAAAAAACTACAAAATCGGTCGAAACTCAAAGGGGTACCATCACGGAAAATAGCTGATTTCGGTCCAAAAAATATGTATTATACTAATATTACTACCTCATTATATATCGAGTTAGAAGGCGTATAAAACTAATTTCACTGAAAACGAAGTTGCGAGTGATGAGATATTGACAAAACTACGAAATGGGACGAAACTAATAGGGTGGCACCTAGGAAAAAAGTATTTAACCTCTAATAAACATGTGATAAAAGAAAACATTTGCTATTATATTTTGAGTAAGAATGTTTAGAATATATATTGATCGATTCCGGAAGAATACACAATTTATTTCATCGAAAATAGAGTTCCGATTGAGGAGAAATACAAAAAACTACAAAATCGGTCCAAACTCAAAGGGGTACCATCACGGAAAATAGTTGATTTCGGTGGAAAAAATATGTATTATACTAATATTACTACCTAAATATATATCGAGTCAGAAGGCGTATAAAACTAATTTCACTAAAAACGAAGTTGCGAGTGATGAGATATTAACAGAACTACGAAATGGGACGAAACTAATAGGGTGGCACCTAGGAAAAAAGTATTTAACCTCTTATAAACATGTGATAAAAGAAAACATTTGCTATTATATTTTGAGTAAGAATGTTTAGAATATATATTGATCGATTCCGGAAGAATACAAAATTTATTTCATCGAAAATAGAGTTCCGATTGAGGAGAAATACAAAATCGGTCCAAACTCAAAGGGGTACCATCACGGAAAATAGTTGATTTCGGTGGAAAAAATATGTATTATACTAATATTATTACCTCAATATATATCGAGTCAGAAGGCGTATAAAACTAATTTTACTAAAAACGAAGTTGCGAGTGATGAGATATTAACAGAACTACGAAATGGGACGAAACTAATAGGGTGGCACCTAGGAAAAAAGTATTTAACCTCTTATAAACATGTGATAAAAGAAAACATTTGCTATTATATTTTGAGTAAGAATGTTTAGAATATATATTGATCGATTCCGGAAGAATACAAAATTTATTTCATCGAAAATAGAGTTCCGATTGAGGAGAAATACAAAATCGGTCCAAACTCAAAGGGGTACCATCACGGAAAATAGTTGATTTCGGTGGAAAAAATATGTATTATACTAATATTACTACCTAAATATATATCGAGTCAGAAGGCGTATAAAACTAATTTCACTAAAAACGAAGTTGCGAGTGATGAGATATTAACAGAACTACGAAATGGGACGAAACTAATAGGGTGGCACCTAGGAAAAAAGTATTTAACCTCTAATAAACATGTGATAAAAGAAAACATTTGCTATTATATTTTGAGTAAGAATGTTTAGAATATATATTGATCGATTCCGGAAGAATACAAAATTTATTTCATCGAAAATAGAGTTCCGATTGAGGAGAAATACAAAATCGGTCCAAACTCAAAGGGGTACCATCACGGAAAATAGTTGATTTCGGTGGAAAAAATATGTATTATACTAATATTATTACCTCAATATATATCGAGTCAGAAGGCGTATAAAACTAATTTTACTAAAAACGAAGTTGCGAGTGATGAGATATTAACAGAACTACGAAATAGGACGAAACTAATATGGTGACACCTAGGAAAAAAGTATTTAAGCTCTTATAAACATGTGATAAAAGAAAAGATTTTCTATTATATTTTGAGTAAGAATGTTTAGAAAATATATTGATCGCTCCGGAAGAATACTAAATTTATTTCATTGAAAATAGAGTTCCGATTGAGGAGAAATACAAAAAACTACAAAATCGGTCGAAACTCAAAAATAGCTGATTTCGGTTCAAAAAATATGTATTATACTAATATTACTACCTCATTATATATCGAGTTAGAATGCGTATAAAACTAATTTCGCTGAAAACGAAGCTGTGATTTATGAGATATTCACAAACCTACGAAATGGGACGAAACTAACAGGGTGGCACTTAGGAAAAAAATATTTAACCTCTTATAAACATGTGATAAAAGAAAACATTTGCAATTATATTTTGAGTAAGAATGTTTAGAATATATATTGATCGATTCCGGAAGAATACAAAATTTATTTCATCGAAAATAGAGTTCCGATTGAGGAGAAATACAAAAAACTATAAAATCGGTCCAAACTCAAAGGGGTACCATCACGGAAAATAGCTGATTTTGGTCTAAAAAATATGTATTATACTAATATTACTACCTCATTATATATCGAGTTAGAAGGCGTATAAAACTAATTTCACTGAAAACGAAGTTGCGAGTGATGAGATATTGACAAAACTGCGAAATGGGACGAAACTAATAGGGTGACACCTAGGAAAAAAGTATTTAACCTCTTATAAACATGTGATAAAAGAAAACATTTGCTATTATATTTTGAGTAAGAATGTTTAGAATATATATTGATCGATATCGGGAGAATACAAAATTTATTTCATCGAAAATAGAGTTCCGATTGAGGAGTAATACAAAAAACTACAAAATCGGTCGAAACTCAAAGGGGTACCATCACGGAAAATAGCTGATTTCGGTCCAAAAAATATGTATTATACTAATATTACTACCTCATTATATATCGAGTTAGAAGGCGTATAAAACTAATTTCACTGAAAACGAAGTTGCGAGTGATGAGATATTGACAAAACTACGAAATGGGACGAAACTAATAGGGTGGCACCTAGGAAAAAAGTATTTAACCTCTTATAAACATGTGATAAAAGAAAACATTTGCTATTATATTTTGAGTAAGAATGTTTAGAATATATATTGATCGATTCCGGAAGAATACAAAATTTATTTCATCGAAAATAGAGTTCCGATTGAGGAGAAATACAAAAAACTACAAAATCGGTCCAAACTCAAAGGGGTACCATCACGGAAAATAGTTGATTTCGGTGGAAAAAATATGTATTATACTAATATTACTACCTAAATATATATCGAGTCAGAAGGCGTATAAAACTAATTTCACTAAAAACGAAGTTGCGAGTGATGAGATATTAACAGAACTACGAAATGGGACGAAACTAATAGGGTGGCACCTAGGAAAAAAGTATTTAACCTCTTATAAACATGTGATAAAAGAAAACATTTGCTATTATATTTTGAGTAAGAATGTTTAGAATATATATTGATCGATTCCGGAAGAATACAAAATTTATTTCATCGAAAATAGAGTTCCGATTGAGGAGAAATACAAAATCGGTCCAAACTCAAAGGGGTACCATCACGGAAAATAGTTGATTTCGGTGGAAAAAATATGTATTATACTAATATTATTACCTCAATATATATCGAGTCAGAAGGCGTATAAAACTAATTTTACTAAAAACGAAGTTGCGAGTGATGAGATATTAACAGAACTACGAAATAGGACGAAACTAATATGGTGACACCTAGGAAAAAAGTATTTAAGCTCTTATAAACATGTGATAAAAGAAAAGATTTTCTATTATATTTTGAGTAAGAATGTTTAGAAAATATATTGATCGCTCCGGAAGAATACTAAATTTATTTCATTGAAAATAGAGTTCCGATTGAGGAGAAATACAAAAAACTACAAAATCGGTCGAAACTCAAAAATAGCTGATTTCGGTTCAAAAAATATGTATTATACTAATATTACTACCTCATTATATATCGAGTTAGAATGCGTATAAAACTAATTTCGCTGAAAACGAAGCTGTGATTTATGAGATATTCACAAACCTACGAAATGGGACGAAACTAACAGGGTGGCACTTAGGAAAAAAATATTTAACCTCTTATAAACATGTGATAAAAGAAAACATTTGCAATTATATTTTGAGTAAGAATGTTTAGAATATATATTGATCGATTCCGGAAGAATACAAAATTTATTTCATCGAAAATAGAGTTCCGATTGAGGAAAAATACAAAAAACTATAAAATCGGTCCAAATTCAAAGGGGTACCATCACGGAAAATAGCTGATTTTGGTCTAAAAAATATGTATTATACTAATATTACTACCTTATTATATATCGAGTTAGAAGGCGTATAAAACTAATTTCACTGAAAACGAAGTTGCGAGTGATGAGATATTGACAAAACTGCGAAATGGGACGAAACTAATAGGGTGACACCTAGGAAAAAAGTATTTAATCTCTTATAAACATGTGATAAAAGAAAACATTTGCTATTATATTTTGAGTAAGAATGTTTAGAATATATATTGATCGATATCGGGAGAATACAAAATTTATTTCATCGAAAATAGAGTTCTGATTGAGGAGTAATACAAAAAACTACAAAATCGGTCGAAACTCAAAGGTACCATCACGGAAAATAGCTGATTTCGGTCCAAAAAATATGTATTATACTAATATTACTACCTCATTATATATCGAGTTAGAAGGCGTATAAAACTAATTTCACTGAAAACGAAGTTGCGAGTGATGAGATATTGACAAAACTACGAAATGAGACGAAACTAATGGGGTAACACCTAGGAAAAAAGTATTTAACCTCTTATAAACATGTGATAAAAGAAAACATTTTCTATTATATTTTGAATAAGAATGTTTAGAATATATATTGATCGATTCCGGGAGAATAAAAAATTTATTTCATTGAAAGTAGAGTTCCGATTGAGGACTAATACAAAAAACTACAAAATCTGTCGAAACTCAAAGGGGTACCATCACGGAAAATAGCTGATTTCGGTGGAAAAAATATGTATTAAACTAATATTACTACCTCAATATATATCGAGTTAGAAGGCGTATAAAACTAATTTCACTGAAAACGAAGTTGCGAGTGATGAGATATTAACAAAACTACGAAATGGGACGAAACTAATAGGGTGACACCTAGGAAAAATGTATATAACCTCTTATAAACATGAGATAAAAGAAAACATTTTCCATTATATTTTGAGCAAGAATGTTTAGAATATATATTGATCGATTCCGGAAGAATACAAAATTTATTTCATCGAAAATAGAGTTCCGATTGAGGAGAAATACAAAAAACTACAAAATCTGTAGAAACTCAAAGGGGTACCATCACGGAAAATAGTTGATTTCGGTGCAAAAAATATGTATTATACTAAAATTACTATCTCAATATTTATCGAGATAGAATGCGTATAAAACTAATTTCACTAAAAACAAAGTTGCGAGTGATGAGATATTGACAAAACTACGAAATGGGACGAAACTAATAGGGTGGCACCTAGGAAAAAAGTATTTAACCTCTTATAAACATGTGATAAAAGAAAACATTTGCTATTATATTTTGAGTAAGAATGTTTAGAATATATATTGATCGATTCCGGAAGAATACAAAATTTATTTCATCGAAAATAGAGTTCCTATTGAGGAGAAATACAAAAAACTACAAAATCGGTCCAAACTCAAAGGGGTACCATCACGGAAAATAGTTGATTTCGGTGGAAAAAATATGTATTATACTAATATTACTACCTCAATATATATCGAGTCAGAAGGCGTATAAAACTAATTTCACTAAAAACGAAGTTGCGAGTGATGAGATATTAACAGAACTACGAAATAGGACGAAACTAATATGGTGACACCTAGGAAAAAAGTATTTAACCTCTTATAAACATGTGATAAAAGAAAACATTTGCTATTATATTTTGAGTAAGAATGTTTAGAATATATATTGATCGATTCCGGGAGAATACCAAATTTATTTCATCGAAAATAGAGTTCTGATTGAGGAGAAATACAAAAAACTACAAAATCGGTCCAAACTCAAAGGGGTACCATCACGGAAAATAGCTGATTTCGGTCCAAAAAATATGTATTATACTAATATTACTACCTCATTATATATCGAGTTAGAATGCGTATAAAACTAATTTTACTGAAAACGAAGATGTGAGTGATGAGATATTGACAAAACTACGAAATGGGACGAAACTAATAGGGTGGCACCTAGGAAAAAAGTATTTAATCTCTTATAAACATGTGATAAAAGAAAACATTTGCTATTATATTTTGAGTAAGAATATTTAGAATATATATTGATCGATTCTGGGAGAATACAAAATTTATTTCATCATCACAATAAAATTGTAATTTGGGACTCAAAATTAGAATTGCTACCAACATTTTCAGGATCTTATACGTCAAGTAGGAATGCGAATAAAACTGATTTTGATGAAAACGGAGTTACGAATCATAAGATATTGAAATTCTTTGAAATAGGTCGAAAATCGTAGAGGTACCATCACGAAAAAGTGTGATTTAGGACACAAAATTAGAATTGCTACCAATATTGTCAAGATCTTATATGTCAAGTAGGAATGTGAATAAAATTGATTTTGAGGAAAACGGAGTTACGAAACATAAGATATTGAAAATCTTTGAAATCGGTCGAAAATCGTAGCACTGATTGGGGTACGAATCATAAGAGGTACCATCACGAAAAAACTATGATGTGGGCCTCAAAATTAAAATTGTTGATAATATTCTCAGGATTTTATATGTTGAGTATGGAGGTGAATAGCACTGATTTCGATGAAAATGGAGTTCTAAGTCATAAGATATTAAAAATCTTTGAAATTGGTCGAAAATCATAGAGTACCATCACGAAAAAAGTGTAATTTGGGACTCAAAATTAGAATTGATGTCAATATTGTCAGCATCATATCTATCGAGTATGAATGAGGATAAAACTGATTTCGATGAAAATGGAGTTCCGAGTCATATGATATTGAAAATCTTTGAAATCGGTTGAAAATCGTAGAGGTACCATCACGAAAAAACTGTGATTTAGGACTCAAAATTAGAATTTATTTCAACATTGTCAGGATCTTATATGTCAATTAGAAATGCAAATAAAACTGATTTTGATGAAAACGGAGTTACGAATCATAAGATATTGAAAATCTTAAAAATTGATCGAAAATCATAGAGGTACCATCACAAAAAAACTATGATCTGGGCCTCAAAATTAAAATTGATGATAATATTCTCAGGATTATATATGTCGAGTATGGATGCGAATAAAACTGATTTCGATGAAAATAGAGTTTCGAGTCATAAGATATTGAAAATCTTTGAAATTGGTCGAAAATCATAGAGGTAGTAGTCATCACGAAAAAGTGTAATTTGGGACTCAAAATTAGAATTGCTGTCAATATTGTCAGCATCATATATATCGAGTATGAATGAGAATAAAACTCATTTCCATGAAAATGAAGTTCTGAGTCATAAGATATTGAAAATCTTTGAAATCGATTGAAAATTGTAGAGGTACCATCACGAAAAAATGTGTGATTTAGGACTCAAAATTAGAACTAATGTCAATATTGTCAGGATATTATATTTCGAGTTTGAATGCGAATAAAATTGATTTCGATGAAAATGGAGTTCGGAGTCATATGATATTGAAAATCATTGAAATTAGTCGAAAATCAGAGTGGTACCAACACAAAAAAGTGTGATTTGGGACTCAAAATTAGAATTGCTACCAACATTGTTAGGATCTTAAAAGTCAAGTAGGAATGCGAATAAAACTGATTTTGATGAAAACGGAGTTACGAATCATAAGATATTGAAATTCTTTGAAATCGGTCGAAAAACGTAGAGGTACCATCACGGAAAAGTGTGATTTATGACTCAAAATTAGAATTGATGTCAATATTATCAGGATCTTATATGTCAAGTAGGAATGCGAATAAAACTGATTTCGATGAAACTACAGTTCCTAGTCATAAGATATTGAAAATCTTAAAAATCGATCGAAAATCATAGAGGTACCATCACGAAAAAAAGTGTTATTTGGGACTCCAAATTAGAATTGCTGTCAATATTGTCAGCATCATATATATAAGGTATGAATGAGAATAAATCTGATTTCGGTGAAAATGGAGTTCTGAGTCATAAGATATCGAAAATCATTGAAATTAGTAGAAAATCATAGAGGTACCATCACGAAAAAAAGTGTGATTTGAGACTCAAAATTAGAACTGCTACCAACATTGTGAGGATTTTATATGTCGAGTATGATTGCGAATAAAACTGATTTCGATGAGAACATACTTACGAGCCATAAGATATTAAATTATTATAAAATTGGTCGAAAATCGTAGAGGTAGTACCATCACAAAAAAATTGTGATTTGGGACTCAAAATTAGAATTGCTACCAACATTGTCAGGATCTTATACGTCAAGTAGGAATGCAAATAAAACTGATTTTGATGAAAACGGAGTTACGAATCATAAGATATTGAAAATCTTTGAAATCGATCGAAAATCGTAGAGGTACCATCACGAAAAAGTGTGATTTAGGACTCAAAATTAGAATTGATGTCAACATTGTCAGGTTCTTATATGTCGAGTATGAATGCGAATAAATTTGATTTCAATGAGATTGGAGTTCTGAGTCATAAGATATTGAAAATCTTAGAAACCGATCGAAAATCATAGAGGTACCATCACGAAAAAGTGTGATTTAGGCCTCAAAATTAAAATTGTTGTTAATATTGTCAGAATTATATATGTCGAGTATGAATGCGAATAAAACCTATTTCGATAAAATGGAGTTCTGAGTCATAAGATATTGAAAATCTTTGAAATTAGTCGAAAATCATAACAAAAAAGTGTGATTTGGGACTCAAAATTAGAATGTCTGTCAACATTGTCAAGTTCTTATATGTCGAGTATGAATGCGAATAAAATTGATTTCAATGAGATTGGAGTTCCGAGTCATAAGATATGGAAAATCATTGAAATTAGTAGAAAATCATAGAGGTACCATCACGAAAAAAGTGTGATTTGAGACTCAAAATTAGAACTGCTACCAACATTGTCAGGATTTTATATGTCGAGTATGATTGCGAATAAAACTGATTTCGATGAGAATGGAATTACGAGATCAAGATATTAAAATATTATAAAATTGGTCGAAAATCGTAGAGGTACCATCACAAAAATATTGTGATTTGGGACTCAAAATTAGAATTGCTACCAATATTGTCAGGATCTTTTACGTCAAGTAGGAATGCGAATAAAACTGATTTTAATGAAAACGGAGTTACGAATCATAAGATATTGAAAATCTTTGAAATTGGTCGAAAATCGTAGAGTACCATCACGAAAAAGTGTGATTTAGGACTCAAAATTAGAATTGATGTCAACATTGTCAGGTTCTTATATGTCGAGTATGAATGCGAATAAATTTGATTTCAATGAGATTGGAGTTCTGAGTCATAAGATATTGAAAATCTTAAAAACCGATCGAAAATCATAGAGGTACCATCACGAAAAAGTGTGATTTAGGCCTCAAAATTAAAATTGTTGTTAATATTGTCAGAATTATATATGTCGAGTATGAATGCGAATAAAACCTATTTCGATAAAATGGAGTTCTGAGTCATAAGATATTGAAAATCTTAAAAATCGATCGAAAATCGTAGAGGTACCATCACGAAAAAACTATGATCTGGCCCTCAAAATTAAAATTGATGTTAATATTCTCAGGATTATATGTGGAGTATGGAGGCAAATACCACTCATTTCGATGAAAATGGAGTTCTGAGAAATAAGATATTGAAAATCTTTGAAATTGGTCGAAAATCATAGAGGTACCATCACGAAAAAAGTGTAATTTGGGCCTCAAAATTAAAATTGATGTTAATATTGTCAGAATTATATACGTCGAGTATGGATGCGAATAAAACTGATTTCGATGAAAATAGAGTTTCGAGTCATAAGATATTGAAAATCTTAAAAACCGATCGAAAATCATAGAGGTGCCATCACGAAAAAAAACTATGATATGGGCCTCAAAATTAAAATTGATGTTAATATTCTCAGGATTATATATGTCGAGTATGTAGGAGAATAACATTGGTTTCTATGAAAATGGAGTTCTAAGTCATAAGATATTGAAAATCTTTGAAATTGGTCGAAAATCATAGAGGTACCATCATGAAAAAAGTGTAATTTGGGACACAAAAATAGAATTGCTGTCAATATTGTCAGCATCATATATATCGAGTATGAATGAGAATAAAACTGATTTCGAAGAAAATGGAGTTCTGAGTCATAAGATATTGAAAATCTTTGAAATTAGTTAAAAATTGTAGAGGTGCCATCACAAAAAGAGTGTGATTTGGGACTCAAAATTAGAATTGCTACCAATATTGTCAAGATCTTATATGTCAAGTAGGAATGCGAATAAAACTGATTTTGAGGAAAACGGAGTTACAAATCATTAGATATTGAAAATCTTTGAAATCGGTCGAAAAAAGTAGAGGTGCCATCACGAAAAAATTGTGACTTAGGACTCAAAATTAGAATTGATGTCAACATTGTCAGGATTTTATATGTCAATTAGGAATGCAAATAAAACTGATTTTGATGAAAACGGAGTTACGAATCATAAGATATTGAAAATCTTAAAAATCGATCGAAAATCATAGAGGTACCAACACGAAAAAACTATGATCTGGGCCTCAAAATTAAAATTGATGTCCATATTGCCAGGATCTTATATTTCGAGTATGAATGCGAATAAAACTGATTTCGATGAAAATGAAGTTAAGAGTCATAAACTATTGAAAATCTTTGAAATTAGACGAAAATCATAGAGGTACCATCACGAAAAAAGTGTGATTTGGGACTCAAAATTAGAATTGCTACCAACATTGTCAGGATATTATATGTCGAGTATGTTTGCGAATAAAACTGATTTAGATGAGAACGGAGTTACGAGTCATAAGATATTGAAAATCTTTGAAATCGGTCGAAAATCGTAGAAGTACCATCACGAAAAAAACTAGGCTTGTTCATGAACCGGTTCGGGGTCGAACCGGTTCTGAACTGAACTGGTCTGGTTTGAAAAAAACCATTACATTTTTCTGTTTCTAATAAAACTGGTCTGGTTTAAGGAAAAAAGAACTGGTCTGGTTCAAACCGGTTCGAACTGTTCTAGTCTGTTTTTTTATTAACAATTTTGGTTCAGAAATAATATGGTTCAAACCGAACCTAAACCGGCTGAAAATCCTGTCCAACATACTGAACCGTCTGAAAAAATACTGAACCAACTGAAAAACACTGAACCGGTTGAAAAAACACTGAACCAACTGAAAAATACACTGAACCGACTGAAAAACACACTGAACCGATTGAAAATCTGTTCCACAACCGACTAAAATCCTGTCCAACATCAACATACAAGAGTCCAATATATCTCTAGGTTTGGTTTATTGAAGACATCTCTAGGTTTGGTTTAATTTCAGACTGGTTTAGTTGATTTTGCTTCAAACCGGTTCTAAAATTATGTAGGTTTAAAGTGGTTTGATTTAAATTTAAGTAAAAACCAGTATCAAAAAACGAGTCGAACCGATTCGAACTGGATTTTTGGTACTATTTTGAACTGTTCTATTTGAAGGCTAAAAACACTGGTCTGGTTTTGGAACTAGTTCGTCCGAACCGATTCGAACCAAACCAGTTCCAGACCAGTTCGTCTGAACCGGTTCATTTGGACAACCCTAGAAAAAACTGTGATTTGGCCTCAAAATTAAAATTGATGCTAATATTGTCATAATTATATATGTCGAGTATGAACGCGAATAAAACCAATTTCGATGAAACTAGAGTTATGAGTCATAAGATATTGAAAATCTTAAAAACCGATAAAAAATCATAGAGGTACCATCACGAAAAATTGTGATTTAGGCCTCAAAATTAAAATTGCTGTTAATATTGTCAGAATTATATATGTCGAGTATGAATGCGAATAAAACCGATTCTGATGAAAATGGAGTTCTGAGTCATAAGATATTGAAAATCTTAAAAATCGATCGAAAATCATAGAGGTACCATCACGAAAAAACTATGATATGGGCCTCAAAAGTAAAATTGATGTTAATATTCTCAGGGTTATATATGTCGAGTATGGAGGCGAATAGCACTGATTTCGATGAAAATGGAGTTCCGAGTAATAAGATATTAAAAATCTTTGAAATTGGTCGAAAATCATCTAGGTACCATCACGAAAAAAAGTGTAATTGGGCACTCCAAATTAGAATTGTTGTCAATATCGTCAACATCATATATATCGAGTATGAATGAGAATAAAACTGATTTCGATGAAAATGGAGTTTCGAGTCATAAGATATTGAAAATCTTTGAAATCGGTTGAAAATTGTAGAGGTACCATCACGAAAAAAATGTGATTTAGGACTGAAAATTAGAATTGATGTCAATATTGGCAGGATATTATATTTCGAGTATAAATGCGAATAAAACTGATTTCGATGAAAATGGAGTTCAGAGTCATAAGATATTGAAAATCATTGAAATTAATTGAAAATCATAGAGGTACCATCACAAAAAAATTGTGATTTGAGCATAGTTATCAGAACCGGATCGGACCGGCGGTCGGACCGGGTCCGACCGGGAACCGGACCCCTCACCGGTTTGGTTCAGTTAAAAGACCGTTCTGCAAATGAACAGTGTTTGAACCGGGTCGAACCGGACGGTTTTTAGAAAACCGGCCGGTTTTTGAAAAACCGTCCGGTTTCCGGTTGATTTTTTAGTTGATTTTTTTTCGGTTTCGTTTTTTTTCCCCCGGTTTTCGTTTTTTTTCGGCTGTTTTTTTTTTGGGGGGGTTTCCGGTTTTTGGTTATGCACAAACCAATCGGTTTAACCCAATTGGTTAGACCGGTTCACTACTATTGTGTATTGTGTTTGAGAATTGAGAGTAATGTGTGTTTGATATTGAAACTAGGTAGTTTGTGTGTGTGTGAGATCATGTAGTTTGAGGTAATTATGTTTGTGTTTGAGACTATGTATGTATTTTAAGTTTTCAAAATTTTTACCCCTTGTGAACAGTGAACCGCACACCGAACCGGGTTGGACCGGGTTGGACCGGCCGAACCGTGAACCGACCCCCTCGCCGGTTCGATGTCCGGTCCGGTTCTGATAACTATGGATTTGAGACTCAAAATTAGAATTGCTGCCAACATTGTCAGAATCTTATATGTCGAGTATGATTGCTAATAAAACTGATTTCGATGAGAACGGACTTATGAGCCATAAGATATTAAAAAAATTTAAAATTGGTTGAAAATCGTCGAGGTACCATCACAAAAAAATTGTGATTTGGGACTCAAAATTAGAATTCCTACCAACATTGTCATGATCTTATATGTCAAGCAGGAATGCGAATAAAACTGATTTTGATGAAAACGGAGTTACGAATCATAAGATATTGAAAATCTTTGAAATCGGTCGAAAATCGTTGAGGTACCATCTCGAAAAAGTGTGATTTAGGACTGAAAAGTAGAATTGATGTCAATATTGTCAGGATCTTATATGTCAAGTAGGAATGCGAATAAAACTGATTTCGATGAAACTACAGTTCCTAGTCATAAGATATTGAAAATCTTAAAAATCGATCGAAAATCATAGAGGTACCATCACGAAAAAAAGTGTTATTTGGGACTCCAAATTAGAATTGCTGTCAATATTGTCAGCATCATATATATAAGGTATGAATGAGAATAAATCTGATTTCGGTGAAAATGGAGTTCTGAGTCATAAGATATCGAAAATCATTGAAATTAGTAGAAAATCATTGAGGTACCATCACGAAAAAAAGTGTGATTTGAGACTCAAAATTAGAACTGCTACCAACATTGTGAGGATTTTATATGTCGAGTATGATTGCGAATAAAACTGATTTCGATGAGAACATACTTACGAGCCATAAGATATTAAATTATTATAAAATTGGTCGAAAATCGTAGAGGTAGTACCATCACAAAAAAATTGTGATTTGGGACTCAAAATTAGAATTGCTACCAACATTGTCAGGATCTTATACGTCAAGTAGGAATGCGAATAAAACTGATTTTGATGAAAACGGAGTTACGAATCATAAGATATTGAAAATCTTTGAAATCGGTCGAAAATCGTTGAGGTACCATCTCGAAAAAGTGTGATTTAGGACTGAAAAGTAGAATTGATGTCAATATTGTCAGGATCTTATATGTCAAGTAGGAATGCGAATAAAACTGATTTCGATGAAACTACAGTTCCGAGTCATAAGATATTGAAAATCTTAAAAATATATCGAAAATTATAGAGGTACCATCACGAAAAAAGTGTGATTTGGGCCTCAAAATTAAAATTGTTGTTAATATTCCCGGGATCATATATGTCAAGTATAAAGGCGAATAAAACTAATTTCAATAAAAATGGAGTTCTGAGTCATAAGATATGGAAAATCTTTGAAATTAGTCGAAAATCATAGAGGTACAATCACGAAAAAGTGTGATTTAGGACTCAAAATTAGAATGTCTGTCAACATTGTCAGGTTCTTATATGTAGAGTATGAATGCAAATAAAATTGATTTCAATAAGATTGGAGTTCTGAGTCATAAGATATTGAAAATCTTTGAAATCGGTTGAAAATTGTAGAGGTACCATCACAAAAAAAGTGTGATTTGGGACTCAAAATTAGAATTGCTACCAACATTGTTAGGATCTTATATGTCGAGTAAGATTGTGAATAAAGATGATTTCGATGAGAACGGATTTACGAGTCATAAGATATTGATATTTTTTAAAATCGCTCGAAAATCGTAGAGGTACCATCACGAAAAAGTATGATTTAGGACTCAAAAATAGAATTGATGTCAATATTGTCAGGATCTTATATGTCAAGTAGGAATGTGAATAAAACTGATTTCGATGGAAATACAGTTCTGAGTCATAAGATTTTGAAAATCTTAAAAATTGATCGACAATTATAGAGGTTACCATCACGAAAAAAGTGTGATTTGGGCCTCAAAATTAAAATTGTTGTTAATATTTCCAGGATCATACATGTCAAGTATGAAGGCGAATAAAACTGATTTCGATGAAAATGGAGTTCTGAGTCATAAGATATTGAAAATCTTTTAAATTAGTTTAAAATCATAGAGGTACCATCACGAAAAAGTGTGATTAGGGACTCAAAATTAGAATGTCTGTCAACATTGTCAGGTTCTTATATGTCGATTATGAATGCATATAAAATTGATTTCAATGAGATTGGAGTTCCGAGTCATAAGATATTAAAATTCTTTGAAATCGGTCGAAAATCGTAAAGGTACCATCACGAAAAAATTGTGATTTGGGCCTCAAAATTAAAATTGATGTTAATATTGTCAGAATTATATATGTCGAGTATGATGCGAATAAACCCGATTTCGATAAAACTAGAGTTCTGAGTCATAAGATATTGAAATTCTTTGAAATCGATTGAAAATCAAAGAGGTACCATAACAGAAAAAGTGTGATTTGTGATTCTAAATGAGAATTGCTATTAATATTGCTACAATCAGATATGTCAGAGTATGGGATTCAAAATAAGAATTGCTATTAATTTTGTTACAATCATATATATCTACTCTAGTATGAATGCGAATAAAACTAAATTCGATGAAAATGGACTTCTAGGTCATTAGATATATAAAATCTTTGAAATCGATCGAAAATCATAGGGGTTACCATCACGAAAAAATTGTGATTTGGGATTCAAAATTAGAATTGTTGTTAATATTGTCAGGATCATATATGTCGAGTATGAAGGCGAATAAAACTTATTTCGATGAAAATCGAGTTCCGAGTCATAAGATATTGAAAATCTTATAAATCAGTCAAAAATCATAGAGGTGCCCTCACGAAAAAAGTGTGATTTGGGCCTTAAAATTAAAAGTGTTGTTAATATTTTCAGGATCATATATGTCGAGTATGAAGGTGAATAAAACCGATTTCGATGAAAATCGAGTTTCGAGTCATAAGATATTGAAAATCTTTGAAATCGATCGAAAATAATAGAGGTACCATCACGAAAAAGGGTGAGATTTGGGATTCAAAATTAGAATTGCTATTACTATTGATGCGACCATATCTGTCGAGTTTGAGTGTGAATAAAACTGGTTTCGATGAAAATAGACTTATGTGTCATAAGATATTGAAATTTTTTGAAATCGATCGAAAATCAAATAGGTACCATCAGGGAAGAAGTGTGATTTGGGATTCTAAGTAAGAATTTCTATTAATATTGATTTGATTAGATATGTGTATTGGATTCAAAATAAGAATTGCTATTAATATTGTTACAATCATATATATCTGAATCATAAGATATTGAAAATCTTTTAAATGAGTCCAAAATCAAAGAGGTATCATCACGAAAAACGTGTGATTTGGGATTCAAAATTAGAATTGCTATTAATATTGTCAAGATCATATATGTTGAGTATGAATGCGAATAAAACTCATTTTGATGAAAATAGAGTTCTCAGTCATAAGATATTGAAAATCTTTGAAATCGGTCAAAAAGCATAGAGCTACCATCACGAAAAAAAAATGTGATTTGGGATTCAAAATTAGAATTGATATTACTCTTGCTACGATCATATATGTCGAGTAAGAATGCGAATAAAACTGATTTCGATGAAAATAGAGTTCTTAATCATAAGATAATGAAATTCTTTGAAAACAATTGATAATCAAAGAGGTACCATCACGAAAAACGTATGATTTGGGGTTCGAAATAAGAATTGCTATTAATATTGCTACGATCGTATATGTCGAGTATGAATGCGAATAAAATGATTTCGATGAAAATGGAGTTCTGAGTCATACGATATTGAAAATCTTTGAAATCGATTGAAAATCAAAGAGAATCATCACGGAAAAAGTGTGATTTGGGGTTCAAAATAAGAATTGCTCTTTATATTGCTACGATCAGATATGTCGAGAATGAATGCAAATAAAATTAATTTCAACGAAAATTGAGGTCTGGGTCATAATATATTAAAAATCTTTGAAATCGGTTGAGAATCAAAGAGGTGTCATATCACGGAAAAAGTGTGATATGGGATTCGAAATAAGAATTGCTATTAACATTGTCATGATCATATATGTTGAGTATGACTGCGAATAAAATTGATTTCGATGAAAATAGAGTTATGAGTCTTAAGATATTGAAATTCTTTGAAATCGAACTCAAAGAGGTACCATGACAGAAAAAGTGTGATTTGGGATTCGAAATAAGAATTGCTATTAATATTGCTACGATCATATATATCGAGTGTGAATGCGAATAAAACTGATTGGATGAAAATGGAGTTCCGTGAAGATGTTAGGTATTTTTTATCTCATTAAACAATATTTAAAAGATCTAAATAAGCTATCTTAAATATATTTTTTTAAAAATCCTATGAGTTAAAGGCTCCAAATATAATTTTCAGCCTATTTAATTGTTGAAAATACACTTCAACTAACTAAGAACTATGATTATAATTGAACATAAAAATTGAAGGCTTGAACTCGTAGTTATTGAACAATGAACATCTCCAAAATTTAGAGAATTAACAATCTTGTTGATATATGATATGTGGTGCTGCTGCGGTGTTGTAGTGGAATGGAATAGGGTTGCTGTGGGAGACACAGAAACACACACTCACCTCCACAAACTGAAGAGATTGACGCAGAAATCACTAAACAAGTGGCGTCCTATCGTCAGCTTATAAGCTGGATTTGCGTTTGCAAATACGCATCAAGATTCAGATTTTTTTTTCCCATAACAAATTAATTTATTCAAGAGAATCAGAAAGATTGTTTGAATATTAAGAAGAGGGAGTGGTGATTTTACGACTCAATCTGAAGGACACAACCCCTGCATAGCATGCTTAGCCAACCAATCCGCACTTTGATTCGCTGATTTAGGTATGTTCGCCCAACTGACCCTATTAATGTCGCTAGCCGTGGCCTTAGCATTGGATACTATGGTCTCAATCCTACAAGAAAACTCTGAACATTTAAGATGCTTGATAACGGTTGCCGCATCCGACTCCACATAGACATGCTGCCACTTATTTAGCCCAGCTAGCTTGACACCCTCCAATATGGTTTTAGCCTCCAGCTCTTCTATCGAATCAGCCAAAGCCTGCTAATGCTGACCTCCACAGATTAGTCTGCCATGGTTCCGAGCTATGATCCCTAGACCACCCCGGCGGGATATTGAGCACCATGTCGCATCACAGATCACCTTAATGATTCATTCTTCCGGTTTCTCCCAGCGTCGAGACCTTGCAGATGTTTCCAGTGTCGAGAGTTGAGGTCGATTTTACTTCCTCATAAGCCCTTAAAATCTCATGAACGATCGTCATCGGGTTTGGTGTTCTATCTTCCAAGGCCAACCTACACTTCGACTTCCAAATGAACCAGCACGTGAGCATCATCGGTGCTGTGAACTGGACCTGCTTTCCCTCGGAGATGGTGCTAACTTGTTGAGCAACTCTTCCAACAGCTCCCAGGTTGCTCCTTTAATTTTGATGTCCATGCCCATCACGCCCATATCTCTCGGATCCAAAGGCACCCCAATACCATGTGCTCCCTGCTTTTTGTGACCTCGGTTGGGCAAGTCGGGGATATTTGGATTCCTATACGTAGGAGATTAGCTCTCACCGCGATCGAACTTAATTTCTTGTGTTTCGATTGAATTAGAATTTAATTCTAATATATATAAAAAATGGAAAATTTTGTTAATTTTATATTAAAATTTAATGTTTAACTTGATAATTTTTATCATGAATAATTTCATTATTTTAATATATTGTTTTAAATCTCGCATGTGAATATATAAATAAGTAACTAACTTAACACAGCGTGATAATACGATATGAGTATGCATAGAAAAATGCATGAGTTGTTCGTGTTGAGAAACATGACGTGATAATCTTATTGTACATGTTCATACAAGTGTCACATAATAAATATATTAAAACCTACTATAACATAAGTGTACGTACAATTTTGTACCTCCTAACAAAACATGTACCCATGTTTCTTTTCCTTAGTGAAATTACAGTTTGATCAGATTTCTTAATCTGTATCATATAATATAATAATAAGGTGGTGGTTGTTTAGACTTTAGCTGGTGGCCATGTCTCTTTCAGAGAAGCACATGTCCACGTGATGTTGAAGAGCATGGGACCAATTTACAGAGACATCGAGAGAGAGAAAGAGAATCTTTGTATGTCTCACTAGATTCTAATTATATGCATCCACGAGTACAAATGATTCATCACCCTCTTTCACGACAGAGTCCGAGAAAACTACATCACACGGTCGGTTATTGCATCAGATAATAAATGCTCAAATCGTGACAGTTAATGGAAGTTATTAGACACAACAGATTAATTGCCTCACGGAATCGAAGTATCGGAGAACTCGAAGGAGCAATTAGACGACCCGCGAGAGGCTACGTTCATAGCAAGAGGAGACTGACGAACAACCGGCATTGCCGACAGGCCTTTTGAGATGTCGGTGTCGAGTCTCGACGGCTCGACGGGCCTGATTTCCTTGAGCATGGCCACGACATCTTTCATCATGGGACGTTCGTTGGGTCGGGTGGTGACGCAGAGAAATGAGACCGCCAGAGTTTGGAGCATTTCGTGCATTGCTGGGTCCGATCGGCCTCTTAGCTTAGAGTCTAAGATATCGGATGGGTCGCCCTTTTGGGCTAGATGGTCTCGAACCCACTGGACTAAGTGCGAGCCGCCCGGCAGTCCTGGGTCAAGTGGGTGCCTTCCGGTTAGAACTTCGAGTAGAACCACTCCAAAGCTATAGATGTCGCTTTTCTCTGTAATATGCTGCATCGACCCGTGTTCTGATAGGAACCAAACAAGTTAATAATGGTACGTACTACGTAATACTATATATAAAATGCAAAATGAAATACGTATAATATACGTGTTAGAGGATATCTAAATACCTGGAGCCATGTATCCATAAGAGCCGGCTAAGTAAGGCCTTTGGTGATCTTCATCGCCGGTGCTGACCGTCCGAGCAAGGCCGAAATCAGCGAGGTAAGGATCGTTTCTCCGGCCGAGAAGAACGTTCATCGCTTTGACGTCTCCGTGAAGAATCGCAGGGACGCAGTCATGGTGTAAGTAGGCAAGCGCATGGGCGACGCCAAGGACAATCTCGAACCGGTCCTCCCAGTCGGCTCCTCCTCCCTTGCCCTCCCCGTGTAATAGAGAACTCAGACTTCCGTTTGGGAGATAGTCGTAGAACAACAATTTCATGTGTCGGTTCGAACACCAACCTAGGAGACGTACGATGTTCTTGTGTCGGATCGAACCCAGGGTTCGGATCTCGGAGTCGAACGCTCCGGACTCCTCTGACGACCACATCTTCTTCACTGCCAGGGTTTCTCCGCTAAGGATCATAACCCTGTATACTACCCCGGAGCTTCCGGTACCGATCACGTTTGCAGAGGTCAAGTTCCGGACGATGTCGTCGACTGAGAAATCAAGCTTTTGGTACAAGGTCATCTCCCACGTGGCGTCCTCCGGCATGTCATCGTCCTTGTTGGCGCGGCCCCGAACGATTAAGTACACCGTGAGGAGGACTATTACGGCGCTGGTGCTGACAAGGATAGCCATCGACAGCTTCGCGGCGGACCCTGCTCTTTTCGCCGATTTTCCGCCTGGCTCACCGGTGATGTAAAGACCCCGATTTTCAGCAAGGTCGGTCAGAGGGAGCTTTTTGAAGAACGCGGTGCTGGGCAATGGACCCGACAATTCGTTGTTCGAGACATTGAGAGATACGAGGTTTTGAAGGTCTGCGAGAGCGTCTAGGTTCCCGGTGAGGCCGTTGTGGGAGAGATCGAGAATCCCGAGTTTAGTCAGGGCAGAGAACTGCGCCGGGATCTTGCCGGTGAATTGGTTGCAGCTAAGGTTCAGAGAGATCTCGAGCGACGAAATTTTGCCTAACTCCGAGGGAATCTCGCCAGAGAACCCGTTACCTCCGAGATCAAGCATTTGGAGCTTGCTGCATGACAGAATCTCCGGCGGGATGTTACCGGAGAGCTTGTTCTTCCTAAGGTTGAGCTTTGTCAGTTCTTTCAGCGATCCAATGCTCTGACTCAGTGCCCCACTGAGACTATTGTCGGAGATATCAACAAGCTGCAAGGTTATCGGCAACGTGTCAGGCACCTGCCCGGTGAAGCCATTAGAGTGGAGATCCAAAAACTCAAGATTTTGACATCGTGATATTGCCGGAGGAATTGCTCCAGCGAACTTGTTCTCGCTCAAATCAAGGAAATTCAAATTCTGGAGATTTCCGATCTCCAATGGAACAGTACCGGAGAGTCGATTACGGTTTAGTCGGAGCCGATACAGAGACGTGCAGTTTCCGATATCCGACGGCACGAAGCCAGAGAGATCGTTGGAGAGTAGCAGAAGCTTCGTCAGATTGCCCAGCCCGAAAATCTCCGGAGGAATAGTTCCGGTGAGGTTGTTGAAGGAGAGGTCGAGTGCTTGAAGATTCCGACACTGAGAAAGACTCACCGGGATGTTTCCGACCAAGCTGTTCTGCCACGCAAAGAACAGAGTCAGCTCCTTCAGGTTTCCGACAAGAGACGGGATTTCGCCGGAGATACCGTTGTTGTCGACTTCAAGGTGTGTGAGGGACGAGCAGTTCGTGATTTCGTCGGGAATGGAACCGGATAGCTGATTGACGCTTAGCTGAAGCTCCTGAAGATCCACTAGCTTCCCTAACGTCGCCGGAATTGTCCCCGTCAGCAAATTTTCGGACAGGTCCAGAACCTGGAGCTCGCTGCAGCTGCCGAGCTCCTCAGGGATGGGACCCACCAAGCTGTTCTGCCACAAGAGCAGACTCTGGAGCTTCCCGAGGTTTCCGAGCTGCCGCGGGAGCGACCCGGAGAGGGAGTTCTCGTAGAGATAAAGGTTCTGCAATTCCGTACAGTTTCCGATACCATCGGGAATGGATCCGGAGATCAATGTTGTGTAGATTGCTAATGTCTGAATCCTCCGTAGGTTTCCGATGGCCGCCGGGAGACTACCTGAAATGCTGGTCTCAGCGAGGCCGAGGGTGACCAGCTCGGTGCAGTTCCCGATCTCCGACGGAAGCTCGCCTTTCAAGTTCTTGTTCCCGCCCGCCCGGAATACCTGCAGTGCGGTACACGCGCCGATGCTCCTCGGAATCTCGCCGCTGAGCTGGTTATCGAAGAGCGTGAAGTAGACGAGACTCGACAAGTTCCCAATTCCCGACGGAATTCCGCCTTCCAAAGAGTTTGAGTTCAGAGATAACGTCTGCAGCTTGTTCAGCCTGCAAAGCTCCGGCGGGATCTCTCCGTAGAGTGCGTTATCGCTGAGGTCGAGTAACCGGAGCTCCGTGTAGTCTCCAAAGTCCGGCGAGATCGGGCCGCTGAGGTTGGTGGAGGAAAGGACAAGGCTCCTCAGAGATGGCCTCAGAGGCTGCAAATTTGACGGAAGGGAGCCTTGCAAGTCAATCGACCTCAGAACAACGTCAACAACTTGACCGCCTTCGTTGCACCGGATACCGAACCACTTGCATGGATTCACGTCCGACGAATTCCATGAACGTAACTCATCTGCAGACGAGTTTAAACTATTTCTCCACGTAAGTAGAGCTTGACCTTGGATATCTACAGAATGAGCCACGGATAGAAGGAGGAAGAAGAAGAAGGTGGAATACTGAAGCACGAGTGTCCTTGGAGTTGCAGCAACAGCCGCAGCAGGCATTGCTGAATCTCAAGGAAAACGATCAGAGCGCAGAGAGAGGCGATCTGTTTGGGGATTGTTGAGGGTGGAATCCCATGTTTTGTTTATAGAATTAGAAAGGATAAATAAAAATATATTCGAATTAGAATAATGAAGATGCAGAGATCTGGATCAAGAACACGCTATGGAGACGATGCAGGGTCCAGTCCTTCTCTATCATTTCTGGCTTTCTGCTTCCTTTTATATATATATATATATATTAGGAGATTAGAGTATGCTAAACTTTATAAATAGTTTGGACATAAAAACATATATTATAGAATACTCTATCTACTATCCTAATTCCTAACATCCATATAATTACAAACTCAATAAATATAATAGTTATCAACGTACACTTGGTTCAACAGTATCGCACTTGTTTGGATGGTTTTGAGATCGATTCTCGGCATGTCCCAATATTATTCATTGGATTACCAAAAAAAAAATATAACAGTTCCGTACATTGTTTCGATTTCAACCATCAAAATTGATGGAAAAACAAACTTTTTAAATTGTTTCAACTCACACATGAAAATTAATGTGGAATTATAAATGTTAAACCATGTATTTATCTATTAACTCGAAGTTTTAGAACATTTGATAAGTGGTCACTCTAAACTTATAAAATGACTGATGGATACTTGATATTTTGGTAAGTTAATTTTTCATTTCAAATATACGAGCAAGCACTTAAGCATTTGGTGAACACATAAGGTAACAACTTCTGATCATCGCCTAGTTTAGAGTCGTAGCTGTAAAAACATTTGGATTATGTTGGATCTTGATTATCTGAATGCTGTAAAAACATCTGGATACTTACTAGTGTTTCTCTATTATAAATATATTATATCTCTACTCATGTTATTAAGTCGATATGGAATATTATCTAATATACACATCTCATTTAAGTATCGAAAAATGAACGATAGAATCACATTCAATTGTCTCTTTTTGCAAGTGCTTGACTAATCTAGAGCAGTTAGGATCGTCCTCCATCAATCGAAGTCAACTCCTAAAGAGTCCACAGACAAACTTAGGTACCAAATACCAACAATTACTACAAGCATCCTTATTTAATATCAATTAAATTTGATTGTTTTTTAAAGAAAATATATTGTGTACTTGTTAAATTCTCACCTTATAAGTTTTTTAAAAAAAATCTAAAACCACCCCATGAATGTACTAATGGAGTAGCCATAGTACTTTCTACTTGGTTCACACTTTCTTGTGTTGGGACAATTTTGAAAATGGGTAATGATAGGGATAGAATTAGAGGTTTCTATTGGACACAAGGTGAGAAGTGGTCCACCCATATCTTATATATATCTCCCTATGAGGAAAGCACTTGCACTATGTGAGTTGGCCATGTGTTGCCTACAAACATATCCTGCATTTACTTTTAACATATATTTTTTACCATTTAATTCATTTTTGCAACAAAAAAAATATATTTTAGTAGAAATGTTAGGGTAAAAACAATTAAAATCTTGTAAGTTCATTCACAATTATTATTTGAGTCGCCTCAACAAAGAAATTAGATAATTTTCTAAAATAATCTTGATATTTGCTTTAAAAACACAATAAAATAGTATTATGGGACAATAAAGTTTTGAAAAGGGAAATTATATAAAAAAAAATGTATACTTTTTGAGAAAATAATATTTTGTTTTTAAAAAAAAAAGTGAAATTAGTTGCATAAATCTATAAAGGTGTAAAAGTAGTTTCTTAGATTTTCTTTTAAATTTGGAGAAGGACAATAATATGCCTTTATAAGAACAAAAAAAATCACCTTTCTTATGAAAACTATTGAACAAAAATAAAATAAAAATATGGTCAACCAATAAAGCAAGAATTACGAATTTTAATATCATTAAAAGCGCTTAAAATTACAATAAATAATCTTTTTAAAAAATAAATCTATATAGTTGTACTTAATCTTCTATTTTTTTAAAAATAATAATAACAAAAATGAAGTGAGTAACTTTAAAGTTTAAACATCCATAATATTCCTAAATGCTTGGTCGGGATCTAAATCTCGACACAATTTTTATTATAATTAATTATCTAAGAAGCTATTGGAAGACAAATCGGACACATCACATGCAAAAAAAGGAATATATCCATGTTAATTATTTTAATAAATTAATTAATTATAATGCAAATCTGGTCTTTTACTCTTGCTGTCGGGAAGCTCCTTAATTAATTAAACTAATTTTTTAAATATATATATATATATATAATCACGAAATCATTAATTAATACAAGAGATGAGAAACCCTAATAATTATTATTTGTTTGAAGTAGTGGATGATGAGATGGATGGAGGTCCTCCCTCTTACCCGTTTAGACATCTTCAAATCACGGGTTCTCAACATTGAACGAAAGAAGTATAATTAGGTTTCTTAAATTAAATAAAAATTTGTGTCAAAATTTAATAATTTAAAGAAATTCTAAAGTTTACAAACAATAATTTTGAAGTTTTAAAATATTTAAATAATTTTACGTTATTAAATAAAGTGGTATATATTTATTTCACTTTTCATAGTACTATATTTATGTCTATTTATTTAGTATATATATATATATATATACTATTTTCTAATTTTGAGTATCACCACTATAAAAGATAATATATTTTAAGATAAACTAATTTAAAATAGAATATTTATTTTCTGTACAAATACATTTGAAATTTACTAAATAACATACAATATTATATATTTATATTTATATCCATTATTTCAATGAATTAATCAATAATAAATATATATTATTTGGAATAAACTTTCCACACACCAAAATGAAACAATTATAATTATAATATTTTTTTCTTATAAAAATATTTTTTCACGTAATAATATAGAAAGTGTGAATCAATAACTAATATATATAATGAAAGTATACAAATAATTTGGATGTGGTGTGAGAATGAAAGGAGATAAGTACCCAATTGAAGTAGAATGGTCCACACACAAGAGACCCTTCATTTAGTTTATTTTATATCGTATTGGACGTATCGCACGTGATTAGGGTTTGATTAGCTATGTCTTATTCATTAACCCCATCATCAACTCAATAATACAGACACTAATCTAATAATTGCTTCGACAGAAATCACTAATTCGTCTCTATAAATCACGAGATTAGACTAACATGACCCCGTTGCTTTGACTAATCACTTGGCGCACGAAGCGCAACGACTATATCTTTGTCGAAAACGGACACATTCGGACATCGTTTTTGCACACGCTCGGCTAAGATTACTCGATCGTGTCAATGATTTGTCGATCGATTGATGGTGGTCAATCTATCGTAAATCATAAATTATTTGTAGATAACACGATAATTAAGTCGATTAAAGTTGGAATCGATTATTAAGGATTGATTTAAGGGAGATAGAGAGTTGGTGGTGTCTACTAGGGTTTACTCAAAAAACAAACACTAATTTATCTAACTGAAATGTTTTTTTTTAACATCATATTAGAGTGTTTTTAATAAAAGTATTTTATTAAAAACTCATATTTTTCCTTATAATTTTTTAGATTTTTTTTCTTCGTATTTTTAAAAAAGTATTTAGTTTTTTAAATCATGGATCAATTATGTGCTGCCACGTCATTTTTCGTCCATATTTAACGAAAAAGTTAACCAATGTAGCAATTTGCCCCAAGTGTCATAGAGTAGGTAACAGTTTTTGAAAAAGTACAGTTCAAGTATTAATTTGTAAAGTGTCTAAAGTTGGGGTAGCAATTTTGCTATTACCCCTAACATAATTTAGAAAATAAAGTGTTGAAGTTGTTTAAGAGCATACTAAAACGCCAATATTGAGGTGACCAAGTTGAAACATGTGGTATGTGGACTGAAATAAAAAGTCAGACATTAGTATATGATGATAGGATTTTTTTTTTGTCAATATATGATAGGATGTTGAAATTGTTAAAAAGCATACCCAAATGCTTATGTTAAAATTCATTATTTTTTATAGAAAATTAGGCTAAACAAATTACAAAAAAAATATAAATAGTAATATTGAGAACAACTATATTTTCCCAAGTTCAACAAACAATAGAAGATGAAGCACAGTCGAATGCGGTTTAATCGTGGTGATAAAATGACCATCCATTTTAACAGCTTCCTTACCAAGAGCATCTGTTATTCCATTTGATTCACGAAACACGTACTGAAATTCATTATTAAACTCAAATGGCTCCTAACTCAGTTTTTTTAAGATATTACATTTTACAAAAGTTTGAATTTACGAGAAAGTTGGAAGTATTCTAACCAACAAAAACCCTAAGGCCATGTAGGAAACAAAATCTAGTTAGTGAGTTGTGAAATCAATCAAATCATGAAAAGAGAAACCTCTAGACTTACCTTCTCCTCCGCAAACAGATCCATTAGATAATAGATGATGAATGTAGTTGTTAGTGATGTCAATTCGTGGAGTCTAATCCTCAATCTTTGGGTCACCCGCACGATTTGCTAGACTCTCTTTCTCTACCTTGAAGCTTGACTCCATCTGCAAGCTTGATTGTTCTTCCATTGCGGTTTAGGTGGTGGGTTAGCAGGAACAGCAAAGAAGATGGGTGAGATGAAGCCTGCGAATACCAGAAACAATCTCCTCTGCAATTTTTATTTTTTTTTACCAGCAGATGGTTTTTATATAGATGATTGCTCTTTAATTGAGACATGTTCATGATTCTGCTATGAACAGGTATCTGTAATGATCAGGTAGAGGTAGACCTTCAGACATCACAAATTTTCTCCTGAAATCAAACCACTGGCGAATACAATCAAAATCCTTTGCTATGATCCATCACATTATACTTATACATGATGATGGACAAGATTGAAACTTTGGGTTGCTTTACGCATGCAATGTTCTTTTAGTTTAGCTAAATCTTTCGATCAAACGCGGCAGGATTATCCAGTGATTTACATAATCAAGTAGTCTGTCTGAATTTAGTGCATTCACGGACAGAAATTGGCTTCTATCATTGAATTAAACTAAGAAAGCAACTGGTTCAAGATTCCAGACCCAGAACTTTAAGCAGTAATGGCGACCTAGATACAAAATCAACGAGCAGACAAAGTTGTCCAGAGCAGTATACTAGAAATCAAGAACATGGATTACTGCTCTTACATGGAAACAAAATCGAATCGAATCACTGTTTTTCTATATATATGTATACCTCCATAATTCAACATGGTTCGAGAGATGGACATGAACAGGCGGGTGCACGAGAAGAGACCACAATACATTGGCGGATGATTGTACGGAAGGATTTGGAAAGCCGACACACGATCGAATTTGAATCAATGGACGAATCCTTCCTGCCTTCCACATTCAGTCTTAAGCTTTTTGTTTTTGAATGTTTGATCCTCAAAGTTTAAATACTTATCCTTATAAGAAGTAGGGGTGTCAAAAATTGACCCAACCCGTGGGCACGGATCGTGTTTTGGGTCAGACTTTTTGATCCACTGGTCATTTTGACACGACTCATAAATTGACCCGTGAAAACACAGGTCAGGTTTGTGACAGTAGTCTTGACTCATGGGTTAATCCATGACCCGTCCTGAATTGTATATTATATTAAATATATATGCTTCTGACCCATGAGTCAGTTTTTTTGTGAATTTTTATGTATTGGTGGGTCGAACGAGTCAGACTGACCCGCGGACATGGAGGTCAAACGGATCAGTCTGACACAAGTCTTACTATTACTAACGGGTCAAGTTTGAGTTTCAAAAATTGACTCATACTATTACACAGGTCAGGTTTGAATTTCTGACACGACCAAGACCGACACGACTCATGGGTCTATCCATCATCCGTTTTGATTAATAAGAAGTAGGGTTAATTACCTCAACCGTTACTTATGTTTGACAATGTGACTGAACCGTTCAAACTTGAGCTCAACCGTTACTTAAGTTGACACATGTGACTGAACCGTTACTATCACCTAACTGTCGTTATTTCTTCCCGTTAAGTAGTGACATGTGTTTGTCACGTGATTAACTTGTAATTTGAAGTTCCTAAACTACCCCTAAGCTCATTCAGTCTTCACATCTTCTAGGTCATGGCGGTCTCTCTCCACAGTCGCTGCTCGTCTCCCCTGCTGCCCACAAATCTCCCATATTCTAGACTCAAACCCTCGTCCTCCATTTCCATCCTCTTCAAGGTTCCAAACACCCATCACCTCCGTCTGTGCTCCAGACTCCACCGATATCCGGCCGTAGTCAAGGTTGCTGTCTCCGCCGCCGATCCTTCTGTTAGATCAGCCCAGGCTGAGGATAAGAAGCTGCTCCTCGAAGTGAAGGGTCTTACTGCAGTTATTGCTGAGTAATATCACACGACGCTTTGCGTTAGGTAATCTATTTGATTGATCTTTTGTTGGTGTTTGCATCTGGCCACTTTGTGTTGTGTTCTTGATTTTGTGGGTTGTATTTTTGGGTTCTGCAGATTTCAGCTGTGTTGGGGATGGGAGAGAGAATCCCAGCCGGAAGTTATTTCCAGTACCCTCCATCCGGGCTTCACGCTTCTCCGCTCAGGACCTCCTCACTTCCATCTGAAAGAGAAAGGTCATTTTTTTTTCTCAGTGAATCGATCGGGTTGTGGTAATGTATTCTTCTTCCGCGTACATTAGCTTTAGTTTGGAAGTTCTTGTGAGGTAAGTGAATTAAGCTTGTATGCATCCAGTTCTATCAATTGGGTGTGCGTTGATTTATTGAATTGTTTTTCAATGCCGATATTTTCCTATGAATTCGTTGACGTTAGATTACCACAATAAAATCAAATGATTGTATAAATGCATTTTTTCGTATTAGATATTCATTCTATGGTAACCAACAAGCATCAACGCATGGACTGTGAAACTGAAAAGAATCTTGGAACTAAGAAACAGAATGTCTGTTTTTTCTATGTCTGTTTTTTCTCCATTCCCAGTGCGTATAAGGCTTATCAACATCATGCACCTTCTCGTAATAAGTAGTCTATTGATAACTAGTTGCTCATTTTGTTGATTGAGAGACAAAAGTTAGGTCCCTTTATGCAGCTACTCCCCCATTGCAGTGACCTTATAGATCAAGGTCTCAAACAATCATATTGAGTGTATAAGTGTTTGATAACCTAATTGTAAATCTGCCTTGATTAGGTCCTTGAGTTTCTCTCACCGCTTTTTTGCTAAATTTAGGACCTTTACTTATTGATTGATGTTTTTTCCATCAGGAAAATGGTCATATGCAGAGAGTGGATCAATTCCATGCTCCTTCATCCGGTTGGTCTGGGCAAATGAGTGTACCCTCTAATGCTCCCACCACAAAGGTGATTAGATTTGATGTTTCAGTCAAAAAATATTCCAATGTAAGATATTTGGAAGGAAAGAGGAATCCTTTTCAAATAGCCTATCCAATTCCAAACAAGAGAAATAGGAATGATCTCTTTCTATTTCACTCCATTTGCTTTCAAAGAACAAAAGTCCATGTTGTTACAGGTATGTCACTAAACCATTTCGACTTCGTAAGTTCTGTTTCTTTGTAAAATTTATGATACTCATGTTCTGTTGTGCAGGACTGCCCAGATCAGTTTCAATTCATGAAGAACCTTCCAGAAAAAGTTGGCTATAAAGTATGAAAGTGGTGCTTATTCTCCTGGAGTATCCATTACAAAAATTTGGTAGAAGTATTAGAGATGTTTGTAAGAAGTATTTATTTGCAAATTGACATTGCCAGAATGTTTGTAATTCCAATAAATAGCATTGGAGATGTTTTATGAATGTGGATTTGTAGAAGTATAACTGACCCGAAATAGTTTGTAGGAATGATCATTTAGTTGAACTTACTTCTATTTCTTTCATAAAAAAGAATCAGATATTAAGAAGAAAATAAAATGAAATGGTTGCAAATGTGGTAAATTATGTTTGTGGAGAAGTTGTTAAATGATGTTTTATCTTCTTCTAAATGTTATTAAACGGTTACTTTAGTTTGGACATTTTGTTACCTAACCGTTACTACTTCATAATCCATAAACATAAAAGGGGGGTAGAATCGTCTTTAAATTAGGTCACGTGACTTGCACGTGACACTTTGACGGTCAGATTTGACGGAAAGTTCACGGAGTAACCTTTCAGTCACATCTTCAAACTTAAGTAACGTTTCAGCTACACACAAAAAGATGAGTAACCTTTTAATTACACGTGTCAAACATAAGTAACGGTTGAGGTAATTAACCTAAGAAGAGGTAATTAACCTAAGAAGTATCAGGAAATTCGGCAAAAAGTGGGCGAATACATAAATACGGGAAAGGAAGGGAGAACTGTCATCGGCGACTTGCCAAGGGGCGGGCCCACGGCCGTCGTCATTTGCATTCGCCACTATTCAGCGGCATATAACCGTCAAAAAGAATTGACGAGGCCATCCAACCAATGAAGCAGATACAATGAAACTCCTCTAATCTACTCTCCCATACAATCGGAGCTAACCTCCTCTACCGCCGGTCGAGGTGCGGCCACCCTCGTGTGCTTAGAATTTACCGGAGTGAGAAACCTACCGGAGAGAATAAAACGTACTGATCTAAGGTAAATTTATATCCACCGTTTTCTGGGACGGTTGAATTTTTGCTAATTTTTTTGTCTAGGGTTCTATCCGTGATTGTAAGTTTGAATCGATGTGCTTGAAGCCTTTTCTGTTGCTGTACGTTATATGTTCTTCAGCTCAGCTTCTTGCAAGTTCAGTCAAGGGAATTATCAATCTTGGTAAATTCATTTGATCATTTTCCAGAATTGATATACTCAAAATCATTTTTAATATCTTTATCAAAAAAATCATCTACGCAAAATCATATTTCTTTATTTTGATACTCAAAAATATCATATAAATGTACAGATATCTACCTTTGAAAAAAAATATATATATGAGAACAAGATTGCGCCTTGAATTGAATCTCAGATATTGATGTTTATGGTGGTCGTGATTGAAGTTGAAGAGCTTATTTTGGAGATTGGTGATTTTGTGATTCTTTATTTCACAGATTGTAAGAAACCCAAATGGCAGTGGATTGGACAAGCCTTCCATCCGAATTGGTGGAGTCAATCTCAAAGAAACTCACAATTTACTCCGACTACATTAGATTCCGAGCAATTTGCCACACTTGGAGATCCTCAATCCCCCAAACCCCACACCACCTTCCTCCCCAAATCCCATGGCTTCTCCTCCCTTTGCACCCAAGTAACCGATCTTACCGTTCCACCTTCTTCAATCTTCTTAACACCAGGGTCCATTATTTGTTGAACCCCTCAATTAAGTCTTCTTCCAAAAATCGTCGATGTGGCTCTTCCCATGGATGGCTTGTGGTCCTCGGCGAATGCCCAAACATATTTCTTGAGAACCCATTAACTGGAGCCAATCTTGAGCTTCCACCAATGTACAGCTTCCCTAATGTTGTTAGCTTCAACTACGCTAACATAGGTCGGGAATATGTCATTCAGAGCTCTGACGGACAGCACTACACAGATAGTCTGAGCCACATGAGGGACTGCTTCATCAAAAAAGTCGTCCTTTCTTCAAGTCCAATGCAAAATCATGACTTTACAGCCTTAGCTCTGCTTAATTGCACCGACAAGCTAGCTTTCTGCAAAAGTGACAGCAAATCTTGGTCTTTTATAGAAGTTACAAGCTTCTACTTTGAAGACGCCATCTACAAAAACGGGTCTTTTTACGCAATCGACAAGTCGGGTCGTGTTTTAGTCTGTGATGTCCATGGCCCTTCTCCCAAGGTCTCCATCATCGAAACAACAAGTCTGTTTGGTGGGGATGTGCAGTATTTGGTCAGTGCAGGAGATGACTTACTGTTCATTACAAGGTACTTGGTTATGGAATTCACAGATGAGCTGAATCAAGCAAGGTACAGAACTGTGCAGTTTGATGTTTTTAAGCTAGATCAAAGTGTCGCGAAATGGGTCAAGAACACGACTTTGGGTGATTATGTTCTGTTTATTGGGGAAAATTCATCTTTCTCATTGTTGGCTTCGGATTTTCCTGGCTGCATTGGAAACTGCATTTACTACACAGATGATTATTCAGAGTATAACTGTGACGTTTCTGGAGAGCCTGATCTGGGAATTTATAATTTATCGGATGGAAGCATCGAACCATTGCCTTGCTATGCACCGAATTCACCTTATATAGGGAAGCACCGCCCGATCTGGCTGTCCCCATGTCCTGCATAGGTTCTCTGTTTCATTTGCTTGTGTTTCAGAACTATGTTCTGTTTCTGCTCCATTGTTGAATGATGATGCTTGACATATATAAATGTATGTATTACACAATAAAGGTTACATTTTGATATGAATTTGTATAAATTTATGTAAATTTCCAATTCTACCCTCTGGTCTTCTGCAAATCTATGCATACCTTTTTTTTTTATAGATAGGGCAAACTTAAAAACAAACTGGGTCACGAAAAGCTCGCACCCTAATCCTTAATACAACATAATAATTAGTTAAACTTTACTGTCCTTGAGTAGACAAAATTCACAGCGTCCTTTTGGATTGCGTTTGTTGTTTCCGTCGGTGGAGTTTCGTGGATTACATAGTTTTGTTTCGGGTAATCCCCATTGCTGCCATGATGTCAGCAACCGCATTTATTTTTCGATAGATATGTCAGAACTTCATTCTGTCGAACTGCAGCATGAGTTTCCTAACGATGGTCATTAGTTTAATATTTGAAGAAATATGCCTACCTTGGTCTGCTGTCTATCCTGTGTTACTTCTTTTTTTAAATAACTACACTAGATTAAAAGATTGGGGACTGATGGTATTTTCTGATAAGTTAAGTGGATAAAAAGGTCATTTTCCAATATAATATAAAGATAAATAAGAGGAAACTACGGGTCCACGCAACAGCTAAGACCACCGCAAGAATTGAAGTTCAACCGCAGATTATCTCCCTCCACCGCTATTCTTTATCTTCGCGCGGCCCTCGCTGAACTCGGCGGCTTGACTCAGTGAGTCTAGTCTCAGGTATCGTTGACATTAGTCGGAAATGATGCGAGACGAGGCCTTCCCTCTACACGAGGACGAACCTGACGAAGATTCTCACCCCAATTTTGATTTCTTATCTCTTCTCTCGAAGCCCAAGGTTCGATCGTCCGCCTCTTGGATTATGTTCCCTAGATTTTGTGAAGCGACGATTAATGGGTTTCTTCTTGGTGTAGAATTACTACAAGATCCTGGAAGTGAACTATGATGCTTCGGAGGACGAAATTCGCGCTAATTACATCCGCCTTGCTCTGGTGCTCTTTGCTCTTCCTTATCGTTGGTTGAATTAATGATTGGTTTTGGGTCGACAACGTATTCATGTCTGAAATTATGCAGAAATGGCACCCAGATAAGCAAAAGGGTGAGGATGACGCCACTTCGAAGTTTCAAGAGATAAATGAGGCTTATCAAGGTCAGTTACTGCCTTCTTTTCCTTGGGTACTCACCCTCGTTATGAAAACAAACAAACAAACAATGATGAGTGGAAAATTGAAGTATGTTTCTGTGTGTATCATAATTTAAAGCTTTAAACTTTATTGTGCAGTCAGAGATTGGTGGATGATGGTTCTTTGAAATTGAGTTGGTAGAACAATATCCTGCGTTCTACCTTTTGTTTTCTAACAGAGCCATGAGCTAACTTCTTCTCTACATTATACGTAATACTATGGTTCCAAGACATCCTTAATGCATTGCTTGAAGAAGGGCCTTCATTCATTTAGGAAAATATTTCAGCTTCTTTCTTTCAGTTTTCACTTTGATGGTTTGCCACCCGATATGCACGTGGGTAGTGGCTAAGGTGAAGACCAATAATAAAGGAAAAAAGGGAACATACATTTCCATGAGTATAGTTAGGTGCATGATGATAGCATGAGCAAAAAGTTTCTCTTTTGCTTAAAGTTCACTTCATCTCCACTAACACAAGGGCTTTGCAAATAAGCATAGCATAGTGAATACTGCACATAGGGAGGATTTAAAAACATGAAGTGAAGTTTTGAGATGTTGCAGTTGATGTTGTTATATTTTCTGAATCTATTTAAGACACCACGTACTGACAATACGGGATAGAGGAGATGAATGTGCTTTTACGAAAGTATTAATGGGCGGAAAAGGCTTGGATTAGGATAAGATTTAGTGAAGCAATTGCAGCAATTAAGGAATCTACCATTAAAAACTATGATGGATTTAGAGAAGGACAAACAAAAGGCAGTGTCATTGTCGCTTTCTTTCTTGTCTCAAGTCTCAACAACGCCTCTATTCATTTGCTCCATTAATTAGTTGGCTCTTATACATGTCTCCATCTCATGTCTTCCTTGAAAAAGTAATGCCAACTTGAATCTTCTTTATGTGAAACTTAACGATAAAGCAGAATCTTTACTATTTCAGGAAGCTGTTGATTGTTCTGAGTAACTTCTACGTAGAAAATTGTTCATCTCACGTTGGTATTCCTTTTGCATGTAGTGCTTAGTGATCCTGTTCAGAAAATGGAATACGACAAGCAAGGGATGCTCCATGTTTATGATTACAACATCATGGTAAGATCTACGGAATCGCAGTATTTCATGTTCTTGCTCTCTTCCGTGCATTAGGGTTTGCTTGGTGTGGTTAATTGTAGGAGTATCTGAACCGTTACAAGGGTCTTATATTGACGTGCAACGGCTTGGGGATTCAACAATCAATCTTGTGAAGAATCAACACGCTTATTGGGAAGTTGTCTCCTTCACAGTAGTAGAAAGGGTTGGGGGTCAATAGGAACCCTACTGATCTGCATTTTGCTATGAAAAAATCTGTACTTTTCAAACCGAACAAGAAGTATTATGTAATTATCGAAATACTTTTCTTGTCGGAAGTACCGGCGATGGACCCGGAGTATTAGAAGGGTGCTGAATAATCGAGACTCTATTATTTGCTAAGCTTGAGCCATTGTTATATGGTGTTTGTTCTAGAGGTGCTTGAGAAAGGATTGTATTTGCTTGTGTAGAAGTTTTGGAACATTAATCTCCATTTCCACCTTTCCTCAGATTACTGCAGGCTGTGGAGGAGAGACGGTTTAGGGTTAATTAGTTACAGCTCTGTAAATTTATATACTTCATTGTAACTCTGTAAATACGTAGCAGATTGCGGATTGCAGGAAGCTATTGATACGGTTCGAAATAATAAAATTCAGACATATTTTTCGAGAAGCGAATGCGGTAGCGGATATCATGGTGGGAATGATGCTCAACCAGCGATAAGTGTTTGAAATCCATAGCTCACCTCCGGGGGAAACTATTAATGTAATGCGAAAAGACGCTGTGTGCTCTTCTGTTTCGCGAATTGTTAAAGTTAGCTAATTTTGGTTGTGTAATTGAATTTGGGTGATTAGTTATCACCTATAGCGGTTTTTTAATCCATCATTATAAAAAAAAAAATCTGTAAATACGTAGGATTTAATGAGGGTTATGGAAATGGAGCAGAGCACAAAATTATTTATTGTTTAGAATTCATTAAAATATAAATTTATTGGCAGGAACAATAATAGCACTAATAATAAAAAGGTAAATTATTTAGATTTAAGAATCAATCAATCTTTTTAAAGAGCTTCTTTGGGTGATAATTTAAATTTATTATTGGTAGGAACAATAATAGCACTAATAATTATTATTTTTAATAATTTTATATTATAAAATTGTACTAATAATTTAAGTGTGTTCTGTAAAGATGTATTTGAAGGTCTGCAGTTTATAAGAAATATATTCTTTTTTAAAAAAAATGAATATTTTCTTTCAGAAATCTCTATTATTATTATTATTTTTAATATATTTTTTGGACAATGAAAGCCAAGAACCATAATGCTGCCACCCAGATACCTCTGTACTCTACCCCACATGACGTCTCAATCCATAGCATAACAGCCAAAACTCAATCCAACGGTGCCTCTTCCTTCGTAGATTCTAGCCGTCATATCTGACGGTTAATCACGGCTGCACATAATTGTTAAAGTCAGAAATCTTTCCTTCTTCCCCACTACGCTCTCTCCTCTCGCTTCACTGAAATTTACATTTCCCCTCTCTCTCGATTGCTCACTGTGTGGACTCAGCAATGGCGGCAGCGGTTCCCGATAACTTGAGCAGAGACCAGTATGTGTACCTCGCGAAGCTCGCCGAGCAGGCGGAGCGATACGAGGAGATGGTGCAGTTCATGCAGAAGTTGGCCATCGTCTCCACCCCCGTCGGTGAGCTCACCGTGGAGGAGCGGAACCTCCTCTCCGTGGCCTACAAGAACGTCATCGGTTCTCTCCGGGCGGCGTGGCGCATCGTATCCTCAATAGAGCAGAAAGAGGAGGGCCGCAAGAACGACGATCACGTCGTCCTCGTTAAGGAGTACAGATCCAAGGTCGAGACGGAGCTGGCGGAAGTGTGCGGCAGCATACTGAGCTTGCTGGACTCCAATCTGATTCCGTCGGCTTCCACTAGCGAATCAAAGGTCTTTTATCTGAAGATGAAGGGAGATTATCATCGGTACTTGGCGGAGTTCACGATTGGAGACGAGAGGAAAACTGCTGCGGAGGAAACGATGCTTTCTTACAAAGCCGCTCAGGTAGCTTCCGATCTTCGCTTCAGTTATGATTCTGTCTGGTTGCTGAGGAACCTCCACTTCCTTGTGGTTCTGTAGAACGACTACTGCTAAGAGATCAAACATATGATTGATCTTCGTTTCCATAGATTAAATTACTGCTGTGAATTGGCAGGATATGGTAATTCACTGAAAACATACAAAATCCTTTTGTTCCAGAACTAACTCATTGGAAGATATCTCCCACAATCATTTTGGATTTGATAGCTTTAACTTCATACTGAATCTTATAACTGTTACCCAGAATTTTCAGTTTGGATTGATGAATCATCACGGAAGAATGGATTATCAAGTTCATCTAAATTTTCAGGAAAAAAATAATACAAAATCCAAGTTCAACTATCCATACAAGTCTAATCACTTGTTAAAATTTCCAATTTCCAATTCTGATCTTCTTCTGTTTTGATAATGCTATTTGGTATTTGAAGGACACTGCTGTTGCTGATTTGGCTCCAACTCATCCAATCAGGCTGGGATTGGCGCTCAATTTCTCAGTCTTCTATTATGAGATCCTGAATCAATCTGACAAAGCCTGCAGCATGGCCAAACAGGTGGGGCTTTACTTTCTTGCTTCCTAGTTCCCATTGGTTGTTAAGTCTTGGATTTATTGTTAATTTTCTTGGTTGGGCTGCCAAGAAAGAATAAGATAACTGCTGAGTCAGAGTGACCGGGATAATGAATATTCCTTCTTTCTTGTTGCCTTGTTGCCTCCTGTCCTTCTTGATGCCTACACTGACACAGCTCAGCGTATGCTGACCTTTCACCTTTAATTATTTTTGTACATAATCAATAAATAAAAATAGCACTTCCTTATTTGACTTGTTCACTTGTCTCTGAGTCAGACATAGCTCGCCATCACGCAATCAGTAGTTAAATAATTTTTTACATTTTTTCACTATGCAGGCATTTGAGGAAGCGATAGCTGAGCTGGACACACTTGGAGAAGAGTCATATAAAGATAGCACTCTGATAATGCAACTCCTTAGGGATAATCTCACTCTCTGGACTTCAGATATGCAGGTAGAGTTGTACTAAAGAGAGACCTGTTGTGAAATTGAATGAATATGAATTGACTGTTTGATTTTCACTTACAGGACCAACTAGACGAGCCCTAAAAGAAGAAGATTGGAAGGTCAGAACCAGCAAACTTTATCCAAAATGTTGTACTGTTTTAACTGGGAATGTCATTGAAACTTTACGTATTATATGATGAATGGGATACATTCTGCCGTGCTGCTTGATTAAAAAGTATGTTGCTGCTGCTCTCACTCTGGGTTGACCTTATTAGCCTAACCAATTCAATTTGGGGGTTAAGTACTTTTCTTGCTTGCAAGGAAGGGGATTGAGGTTGACCTCTTCTTTATTTCTGATGTGGGAAAGAAGGAAAAACCGACAATACTTCATCTAATCCAAAGTTCAAAAACACCAATCAAAGATAAAAGTGAGAGAATAACGAAACAGAGATCCTCCTTGGCAGTAGCAATAGAGGTGCTCCACGCCTGTTTTGACTCTTTATTATTCAATCTCAAATCTCAATCTCTGGTGCTATTTTTAATCCACTCTAGGTATTGAGTGTTGCCTCCAATAATGGGCAAAGCTATCACTTCAGGAACACTGCAATGCAAATGTTACCAAAATTTCTCACTATGTCATATAATACTACTAGACCCTACTTCAAATAAATCTTTATAAACTAGTAGTTAGGATTTCTCTTACTCGTATTCGTGATTCGCTTTCACGTGCTCCTTCAGAGTATCTAACAGAGATTCCCTTGTCTTGATTATCAGCAGTTCCTCTGAATCTGTTTGAATCTGTGGCATCATTGGACAATCTCAGCTAGGGTTGGATATCGGAAAAATGGAGTCGAAAATACTCATGATTCATCATGACTAACTGCCAATCTATGTTCTTATAGAAATTCAAATGCATACCTCTCCTTGCCAATGATAAACTGATTCAACACCTGCAGATTCAATTGATTGAATCGGACTGTATGATAGAATTGAGCAATCAACAGAGGTTAACAGAATCACAAAAAGTTACCCGGGACTCGATTTACACAAGCTGCAAGCCTTTCTTTAATAATGCTCTCAGCTAACTTCTTCCCTGCGAAATTATTGGAAACCAACTTAACTTAGATTCGATCACAGAACTACAAGCACGAACAGAGAGGGTTTTGATTCAAACAAATTCCAGTATATACTGCAAATGCAATGACATTTCAAAATCTTAGCTGCATCTAGTAAACTCAGAAACTAACAGTTCACCAAAGTCTACAGTGCATCATCGTTCATAGTTATCCAATTCAGGATCGAGCCGAATCATGGTTTACGAAAAGATTGCATTCCAGCTACAACTTACTTAACTAACGTTGATCTACTAACCTGCATCTTTGTTGGGGACAGTGACGTAGACGACGATACTAGGCACAGTATTGCTGCTGCCTTCCATTCTAACAGCACTACCTGCAGCTTTACTTCCGACTGACCTGAATTACCATTCAAAACGCTGTAACTGGAAAATCGAAGAAGTCAGGTGCGTCGATCGAAGATGCTTGACCTAATTGATGCGGCGGCGTACCTTATTAATGAATGAGAGGATGGGAGAGACAGTGCGGAGCCCGTTCGGAAGAGAGAAGAAGAGAGAGACGAAAGGCCCAAGCCGAACATGCAGAGTGCGCCGACCAGTGGCAGACGGCGGTGAAAGGTAGCAGATACGGCGGATATGGGGTTTATGGATCGTCCCGGTCTGGTGGTGGCAGAGAAGGAGAATGGAGAAGAAGCTGGATAAGCCATCGAACCAGTGAGAGGGGAGGGGGGATTTATCGCGTGCTGCGAGATTCGTCATTAATTTTCAGGTAAAAATTATTTGTAAACGAAAATTCTATTGGATTTACAACTCTACCCTTACTCAGATTCTATTTATAGCTTAATTGGTTACACATGTTTCCCCATTGTGCAGAATGGTTACACATGTTTCAAAATGTGATTAATTGGTTTTGAAATGTGACTATTTGTTTTTTTTACTGTTCACCGTTAAAATCACAGTTAAGTCACTATTTAGATACGTAAAATGACGTAATTACCCCTAGAATCATCTTCAAGAACACATCATCTTCAAGAACAAGAATTGAAGAAATCAGAAATCAAATTTCTGGTTTCTTGAGAACCCAGAAATTGCGATTCTGGATTCTTCAAGAAACCAGAAATCTGATTTCTGGTTTCTTGAGAACCCAAAAATCTGATTTCTGGTTTATTGAGAACCCAGAAATCTGATTTCTGGTTTATTGAGAACCCAGAAATTGCGATTCTGGGTTCTCAAGAACCCAGAAATCTGATTTCTGGGTTTTTCAAGAACCCAGAAATGCTGTTTCTGGGTTCTTGAAGTTCTGTATTGCAGTATATGTTATCACCAAATGTGATTAAATGGTCATACATGTTTCTCTATAATGTGATTAAAAGGTCATACATGTTTCTCTATAATGTGATTAAATGGATACTGTTGTTTGAAATGATGTGATTAAAAGGTTGTACATGTTACCCACATTGTGAAGAACCCATTCGAAATGTTTGAAATTGCTGTTCTGGGTTCTTGAAGAACTCAGAACAGCATTTTCTGGGTTCTTGAGAACCCAGAACAGCATTTTCTGGGTTCTCGAGAACCCAGAACATCATTTTCTGGGTTCTCGAGAACCCAGAACAGCATTTTCTGGGTTCTCGAGAACCCAGAACAGCATTTTCTGGGTTCTCGAGAACCCAGAACAGCATTTTCTGGGTTCTCGAGAACCCAGAACAGCATTTTCTGGGTTCTCGAGAACCCAGAACTGCAATTTCTGGGTTCGCAAGAACCCAGAACAGCATTTTCTGGGTTCTTGAGAACCCAGAACTGCAATTTCTGGGTTCGCAAAGAACAGCATTTTCTGGGTTCTTGAGAACCCAGAATTGCAATTTCTGGGTTCGCAAGAACCCAGAACAGCATTTAATGGTTCGATTTTAACATCAAATCGAATTTGATTCGATTTTGGTTTTTCAATCCTTCCAATCTGTTCTTCAAGACAACTAAGGGCATAATAGTCATTTCACAATTCAATAATATGTTAAAAAAATGAATTAACGTTAAAGTTAACGGTTTACTAACGGAATAACCAATTAATCACATTTGGAAAAACATGTGTAACCAATTAGTCACATAGCAAAACCAATTAATCACATTTTGAAACATGTGTAACCATTCTGCACAATGGTGAAACATGTGTAACCAATTAAGCTATTAACCCATTTATCAATGAAGATTTTGTGAAGCTACTTACTTTGATAGGGATAATTGTGGAAATGTGACCATCCAGGCTCCCCTAACTCATTAAAATATAGGGTTAAATAATAATTTTGCTCAAGTGTTCAATAATTTTCTTGTTTCTATTGATGTGCCTTTTCATTCTTTGTTACATGCTAAGAACATTTATGTGTATGATAGGAAACAGGCAAAACTAAAAAATCAGATAGTAAGTGTGGGTTGGACTCATCCGGCACACGGTTGGACAAAACTCAACACGAATGGATTGACTATGGGTAATCCAGGATCGACAGGGAGTGCAAGGGTCCTGAGGAACGAAGGGGTGGGTGGGGTGGATAAAAGGTTACGAGAGGCGGATTGGTATCACAAATAGCATTGTCGCCGAATTGTGGGCTGTCCGGGATGGACTTTATGTGGCGATTAACACAGGGGTGCAAACACTTCATGTTGAATCCGACGCCCAAGAGGCAATCAACCTAATAGTAGATGACTCATATCTTTATAATCCGACGCCCAAGATGCCTTTAATTATTGATTGCAGGAAACTTCTATTGGAATTCAAAAATTCTACATATTTTTCGGGAGACAAATTGAGTAGCAGACGCTTTGGCTAAGGAGACAGTTGAACCTGAAGATACGTTCCTTATTCTTCTGAATACTCCCGAAGATGTTTGGAAGTTGATCTCCTTTGATAGTGCATGAAAAACACTAACTAGACTAGTCAGAAATTATGTTATTTAGTTAATCATTTGTAATATCGTTACTTATTTACCTAAAAAAAATAAAAATATATATTATTTAGTATGTAACTTCCTCCTTAATTGTATAGTTACATCACGTTTCTCCTTTCACTTGTATTCATAAAAAAAAATTTAGTAGATGAAAAAGTGTTCTTTTCATATTGTGTTCTTTATAGTTTTTTATGCGGTTGAATGAGAAACTACTTTAGTTCCTCATCAAAATCTCTTAAATTTTCCTTTAATCTTTATTTTTGAGTTGGCTTGCCATGTCTCAATTTCCTGTGTTTATATCAAATCAGCGTAATAGCTGTAAGAAACTACTTAATCAAACAGCAAGAATCAACAAATCGAAGCACATCTTCTTAAGAAAATTAGATGGATAATAGTTGTTCAACCAAGTTTAGTAAAATAAACATGCTCAGCCTGAGGTTAATGATGTTGACAGACATGTTGAAAGATTTTTTTTATTTTTTTTGTAAATCATTAATTTATTAAAAGTAAATAAATAAACATATGAGTATTCTCTACTTGATCAACACTCACCTTTCCCCGGAAACAGATACGAACCTGGTTTTGGAAGGATGCAGTCGCCTCCATTGGAGTAAATTATTTTCAACCATACAAATCATCGACGTTGCACTCATTAAGGAAAACTTTGATGCTTCGTGGTGATCCGCAACTGCCTTCTGCAATCAGTGCTCTGTCGTTCAAAGACATGTGTGCTATAACCTTGTAAATCATTTCAATCTGCAGCCATATATATATATATAAACATATAGCAGTAGTAGTAGTAGTAGTGGATTAGACGCAAGCTATTAGCTAGAATAATAGTAAGAGTTGATGAATGGGCTTACTTATTCAGGTGCATGACAGCGATCAGCTACTTCTTCAAGCGTCAATGGTTCAACAGGTTTCTTGCAGCTAAAAAAGGAATACATAATCACTCCCAGTCAACAATTCAACAACACAAGCAACAGAGGCCGTTGAAGAGTCCTAAATCCAAGTTTAGCGTGATTTTGTTGCCAAAAAGGCTTGCAGTCTAATCAAATTGACTTAATTACGCTACGGAAATTTTTGCAGAAAAACGTTACTGAGTGAAACTGTCAACAGATTCCTGAAATGGAACAAAAATCCATTTTTCATTATGTAATTCAGTTTAAATTTCAAATTTTATAGCAGCTTTCAAACACAATTGCTTGATGAACTATTATTATACCTCTTCGCATACTAAACATTGCATAACTCATTTATTGTATAATGAAGTTTTATGCCTTCATTTAGTTTTTTGATTAGTGACCAAAACTGGTATTGGTAGCTCTCATGTAATACCTGGCTTCATTTAGAACCGCTAAAACCCTCTTTTGAAGAGCTAAGACTTCCGCAGCTGCTTTTTTACCGGCTTCCACACCTTAGCACGAAGAAGCACTATTTCAAAATTAGGGCGAATTGAAAGAAGCTTAGAGTGTAAATAATGGCTACAAGTTGTTACCAGGTTGATGGTAAGCATTGATATTGGCGAGGTGTGCATATATTCCAACTGCTCGTTCATACAATGCAATGAGAGCTCCTACTGTTCAGGGAGTCACCTCTTGCACTGTCACTGTTATGGACTCGCGATTGTTTGCATAGAGAGCTGATCTTGTTCCCTTCACAATCCAAAACAGTTTGAAATATTTTTTTTAAATACAAACATTATAAGAATAGGCTTTAATTTCTAACCTGGAGCATTCCAAACAGGTAATCTCCACATGTAACACCTGGCTCAAGCTCCCAATCATGACCTGGTGGTTTATCGCAAAGGACTTCAATGAATGTGGCAAAGAAATTGTGTACACCCTCCCTTAGCTGTTGAATATAGCTGAAGCAAATAAGAGGAGCAAAAGGAGGGAGGAACTTCACGCAACATAATATCAGCTCAGAATTCATTCACAGTATAACAAGTACACAGTTGAATAGCATCTCAGTTATGAGCTTCTTAGAGCTACCAAACACATACATATCCATTATCATGTGTTTCTGTGCACTTTCTTCAATTGGGGAGTAACAGAATAAATAGGGTTTCTACAAAATTCAGAGTGTATTATACTATTATGTACAGCATCTTCTAACAAAAGGCTAATTCCAACTTAGGGGCATAAATATCTGAAATTTCTGGAAAATCAACATTATTGCTCCTCGAAATAGTCAGATCATGAGAAGACATTCCTTGTCATGTGCAATTTTGAGAGAGGGAGATGAAGGGGATGTACTTGGAGGCCTAAATTTGGGGCAAAACTGACCTTACCACTAACCACATCATCTGCAAACTGACACAGAGCATCGAGTGGGTCAATCTTTGCCTTCAGAAACCGAGTGGGCGCCAGCTCTGGCTTCCGCAGCCAGTAGTGCCCCACCATCCGCCCCTCTTCGGGGTTGGCAATCGCTCCATTCTCCAGCTCCTTCATATGCTTGTATGCAGCTTGAAACCGCGGCTCCATCTCCGCGATGAATTCATCAGTAAATCCAATCCGACTAACATCAATATACAACCCTAGATCCTTGTGCTGGTACAGCCAATCGACGTACCTCGCCTCAAGGAGCGCGGATCCTTCTCCAATCCTTTCTTCTCCTTCACGGCGACTTCAGTCATCGACAGATCGGCACGGACGTCCCTAGCCACTGAATGCGCCACAGAGAGAGTGTGAGTCCGTTCCGTCAGCTTAGACCAACTCGGGAAAGCAATCGAATCTCTCTTGGATGTGCATGAGGGCTTGGATGACTGAGTCTGCGGCTTGAGAGAGGGAGACGACGAGCAGATTCCGGAGATGGAAGCCATTCCTATGACTTCCAACGGAGTCAAGAATCGTCAGCGACAACGAGGAGGAAGAAGAAGCCGCGAGAAAAATGGAGATGTTTGTGCTGGCCGTGGCCACTGGCCCGTGGCTGACGGCCGCTGCATCTGCATTCTGCATCACTCGTTGATTGGTTGGTTGACAGAATGACAGTTATAATATTCTGTCCGACGGTTTCTTAATTGACTGATTTACCCCTTGATTTTTGGGTGTATTACATTTCTAGTGCCATAGCTAATAGCTTCCATCACTGTCGGAATATAGGGGTGAGTTTGGGCGGACAGGCCGTTTTTTTTTGGTAATATTAAGTCCGAGTCTGAAATTTCGGTCTTCACCTTTGGAGGACTGAGATCGACTTCGGTATAAAAGTCCGCCCAAGTCAGTCTCGGTCCATTATCGAAATTTTCAGTAAAAAAAAATACATTTTTTTGTCCGAATTTTTACCAAATTTAGAACATACAAACACAATAAATTAGCACATGTGGCGGGAGTTACTAACTTGTTGAGTTTCTTAGAATGCAGAGGTGAGAGTGAGACCTAATTGGAGAAGTTGATGTATAATATAATATTCTGTATTAGGGTTTTAGACAACTCGGTCTGGAGCGGTCCGAATAGGAAATTTCGGGGGGAAAACTCGAGACTGAGCCCGACTTTAGGGGGAAAAACCAGCCCGCTAGGTCTCGATCTTAGTTGAACCAGTCTCAGGCCGGCTTTGTCGGGATTTTAGTCCAACCAGTCTTTTTTGCTCATCCCTACAAAATATACCCAACCCATGGCCATTTCACGTCCGGTGGCTTTTGCTCAGTTTTTTTTTTCCCTCTCAAATGTGAGTATGGCTTTCCTTTTTTATAAATTCTTCAATAAATTTAAAAATGACTAAAATTATCCTCTTTTTGACAAAATTTCTCCTTGAATTTTTTAAATATCAAAATATTCCTCAAGGTATTTTTACTTTTTCAAAACTAATAGAAAAATTCACACAACTAAACTGTCATCTATACCAGTATAAGAGTAGACCATTTACAATGGACTAACTTCCAGATCTGCTTGCTGCTGCCTCTTTAACCTCCAACACCTCTTCTTCCTCGGAGAGTCTTAGGTTTGGTTTGGTCGTGTAAAAGAACGAGCAAAATCCGGTAATCTGTGTTCCTAATAGTAGAAACTGTTGTCCTTGTGATCGGGGCCTTCCTTACAGAGGATCGAACGAACTTCCATAATACATCTTGGAGGCTCAATGTCTTTCGGTTGGAGCGCGTTCCCGAGCAAGTGCTGCAACTGCGATGCAAATGTATCATCTAGTATCTGCATAACACAACATTCATAATACACATCAATGGCATGGTAAATACATATGCATATAGATAGATAGATTGTGATATCCCGTCCCATATCGGATAGAAATAAGTGATTTCAAACTCATATAAGCAGAGATGTACTACTCAAGTTCAACAGTAATTCCTCATTAAATTCAGTCAGGTTGGGTTGGGCTAGTGAAGGCAGTCAGTCGAGCTTGAGTGTTACAAATGATAACAGAGTCGATCCGGAACCATGATCGGGCTTACAAGATTAAAGGTCTGTGCCAACATGAGAAAATTCAAAATAGTTGACCAAGTCCTGGAAGGGTATCTGAAAAATATAGGACTTGCAAGACCGAAGAGATAAAATTGGAAAAGGATGGTGGCTCACCGATACTGCGATTCTTGAACCCTTGTACCATGATCGGTTTTCTTTGCGATTATCAAGGAAGCTCAGAACATCCTGCATCGTAAAATTACACAGTCAAGCGTGCGAGACAGAATTTTCAAGCATCGAGATGTATTAGCAGCGCTGACCTGTCCCATTCTATCCCAATAAACACGACATATTGGAACAAATACATGCGTGTCGAAGATCGGGTGTAGGTGACTCATTGTACTTCTCAGCTGCTCCACCAATGGCTGCATTCGACCCTGTACATCTGATTCTACCACAACCCCTTTCGAGTCTTGAAGAATCTTCTTCAATTTTGTTGAAGGTTGTAATTTTGTCTGTGCATACATATTAAGTAATCAAAATCAATTTTTTACAGAAAAAATCACCATATTTACTTAATTTTCTGCTTACGTTTTCAGCAAGCTTTTCTGCAGCAGTTTGAAGATAATTCCGAAACTTGGTTCTAAGCATCACTGTAATCTCGCTCAGACGTTCTCCTGGAGCCGTGTTTCCAGAGATTGGCATGCAAGAACCCCATGTCTTGAACTGAGACTCTATCTTGGGACGCAAGACATCGAGCATCCGTTTCATGGAATTTAATAGAATTCCCAGCTACACAAACCCAAATAAGAGAATCACAAATGTGGAGGTTATAATAGTAAAAATACCGAGCTTTTTCTTGCGGCATTTGGGTGGCTAAACTAATATACTAGTGCATATTGCTAGCTCCATCTATTTTTCTATGAAGTCACCGATAAAAAATAAACAGTGTCATACATGTAGGGGTGATAAAAAAAGACTGTTGGACCGAATTCCCGACAAAACCGGCCCGAGACCGAGCGGGTTTTTTTCTTCAAGGTCGGGCTTGGTCTCGGGCTTTTCCCCCGAAAGCCTGATTAAGACCGGCCCAGATCGAATTTACTATGCAAACCCTAAAAACCAATGATGTATGTTTGGAACTATGGGAGAAAATGAGTTTTGTATGTTTGTTACTTGGTTGATTTGTACTTTGTATGTTTGTTACTTTAATTCCAATGATGTTTGTATTTGGACAAATTCGTGTTTTTTTTTGGGTCAGATTCAATCCAGAACTGAGACCAACCCGAGTCAAGAAAGACCGACTCGGGCAGGCATTTTTGGCCGAGGTTGATCTCGGTCCTCCAGAAAGCAAGACCAAAATTTCGATTTCGGTTTCAGTCTTGTCTTCATGATCGGACCGGACCGCCCATGATCAACCCTAATATTTAATCTATGAAATCACCGATAAAAAATAAAAAAAAACAGTGCCATACATGTGTCGTCTAGCCCGGGGTCACATATCCATTTTCTGTTTAAAATTAACAGAAAAATGGATGGACGAAGCTAGCAATTTGCAGTTCAGCTAGCAACCAGCTCGTCAGCCACAAGTTCAGCTAGCAAATGTTATTTAACCTTAAGAAAAAAGATACATAAACTCCATGAATGTCTGAAATTTACCTCGTCAGGTACAAGATAGGGGCAAACTGATCGTTTTGCGAGCTTTTGTACGTATTTCAGACCAAACATTTTCGGAGTCAAGTTTTCCTTCAACGGTAAGAGAACATCTGCATACTGCTTCTCTAGGGCTTCCGTTATTGCCTTTTCAACATCAGCAACAGCCTTTATATGCAAAATAGATCATATCAGTAGAAACAAAACCCATAAAGCAATAATTAATTTGCTCGAGAGAAAAATAGAAGACATACATTTTCGAGCACGAAAACATATTCTGGCCAGCGGCAGATAATGACTTCATAGTCGTTCAAAGTCTCTCTCAGACGATCGTACATGTCATCAATAAAAGGGGTGGTTGAATGTGGAGTCCTCACTCCTGCCCATTTCACCTGAAAAAACAAAGTTCATTGTTTTTTAAGGGGAAGAAACATGAAGAAACGCCACTCATATAACAAGAGTAGACATGTTTTTAAATACGTGTTTGTTAATTGATAAAAGATTAAGCATGGAACAAGAGCGATCCAAAAGAATACCTTGTCAAGTTTACACGTCTCGAGTAGGGAAAGTGTTTTATCTTTGATCCAAACCAAAATATACAAGTGGAACAATTCTTTAGCATCAACTCCTCCTTTCACGGGGCTGAAAATGCATATCAAAGAGTTCAAAATCATGTAGAGAAGAAACAAATAGACATAACAAGTAGCAGAAAAAGGGAAAAGGAAAATACCTAATTTTCCAGCTACCTAGATCCCTCTGGAATTCAGTGGTTGCTATAATAAGCTCAGCTACTGGAGGTGAAGGAGCAGATGGAGGGCATGCAATGAGGAATGCACGCAATCTATTACAGAGTTCTGTGCTGTATATTGCTGAGGACAAGTTTGGGAGGTATATGAAACTGCATAGAATTGCAACACTTAGTTAACGATAGTATTTAAATTTCAATACCCCAAATGAAAGCATTATACTTGTTATGGTATTGTATTGGACGTATTATATTCATTTTGGCAGTGAACAGAACCAAGGATATCATTATATTATACCTCGGAAGTACATCCTGATTGTGGATCTGAATATCAGTAAAGATCTCATTTTTGAAGTTCATGCAAAGCGATGTCATCTTCTGATATGCTGTAGACATAGCATCAGTATCCAGCAGAGTGCCTTCTACGGTGCTGGTAATGTATTCATCAGTCTCTGCTAAGTGCCTCTTCGATCTATTTTTGGCAGCAACCTGAAAACCACTTACGTGGAAGTAAGAATCATTTCTTGAAATATATGATTCACTCAAAACTACTTGACAAATAATATAAATTTTCTTACCTGGAAATAGCGGCATAAATTGGTTTGGACTTCAGGGGAGAGTATGTCGTGAAGAAGAGTGTATAACTTGATGGCAGGTTCAAGCGCTGGAGCAGGAACCCCAGTCGCAGGCCTAAACACGTCCATGATACCCGACAAAGATGATTCATCAAGTGATTTGTAATTCTCGAAAGCCAAACCAAGAATTTGATTGATCTGATCCTTTATTTCTCCAAGGATTCGGTTCTGGTGAAGCAAGGAAACATGCACAAATGACAGAAGTTAATGACATATAAAAAGAATGACAAAAACAGATACACAATGAATATCATCATATTCAAATATTTAAGAAGAAACAATAGGAGTATTATTAGGATGAAACTGCATAAAATTGGAAGGTTTAGGATTCAATTGGATACACACTATAATGACCAATCAGATAGTTTTTTTAAGATTTTGTAGCTACATGTACCTCTTGATGGCTTAAGGTGCCCCTTCTGTCGCCTTTCAAAAGAACAGGGACCAACAAATCATGCACCAAAATAAGGCAGTCCGCTGTGGGAGTTGCCACATCCATTATATATGAAAGATACCTATCAACCATAACAAAGATATGGTTGATTGTCAGAAAACCATATGTAGAATCTTATAGAAAAAGGAAAAATAAGGAGAGAGAGAGTTAAAGTGATTCTTCATATACCTCAGCCTTGTGTAGGCATCGGAAACTCCATAGTATGAAGCAAATTCTGTTAAGAGCCACTTCCAAGGTCCATGGAATAACAGATTTCTTTGTTGGAATTTCTGTTTCTTCATAGCAACCTCAAGAACCAGATCATATGCAACTGTTTCTGCCACAATGCCATACTAGTAGACCACCACATATGAAAATTAATCAGAACTCCATTTATACAGTGAAATTACTTGCAGAAAAAACCCACCTTTTGATGATTGTTATCGTCAAAGCTTGTTGAATAATTGATGTGGAGTTGTATTTTTCCAATGAGTTCATGCTCAGGCTCCCAATAAATTGGCCACCAACGCAGCTTGTCAGTCTGTAATCAATGTCATGTAATTAATTTATTAAAGAGATATAATATATAACAGTGTTTCATTGGGTTCAGTGACATTACTGGGTCTTCTGCAAGTGTTGCCACTTGAATTAGGGCTCGGCCAAAATTCTTCCCTTTTGAATCATGGACTTCAATTATTAGATCATCTCCAGCACTATCTGGAAAGCTGTGGAGATTTCAATATTTTTTAAAACGAGACTCATAAAAAAAAATAATAATAATAATAGAAAATCTTAAAAGGAAAGGAGTGAATTTCATACAAGATGTGTTCTTCACTAGATCCAGGTAGCATGCGTACTGTATCTTCTTCTGTTGAACTTTTCATCCTTAATAAACATGCATATGTTTCTGCACATTACACCCACACTTACATTATATTAGATTGCCCGTTATGGATCAGAAACAGTCTAATTCTAGAAACTTCCAAAGTTCTTCCTCAAATATAAGTGAAACGTAGAAACACATTTGGTGAAACCCAAAAAGTAAAAAATAAAAAATAAAATAAAAATGATTGTATCTACCTTGTACATCATCATATGACAAGGAGCTGTTCCTTAAACTTGCTACTCTGTTTTTAAGGAGACCGGGAACCTGCTTCAAGTACTGAGTGCTTTTATGTAAATATGCCATGCTTTGACGTGACATGGAGCCATTAGAAGGGAGACGAGGAGGAAGACGGAGTCTTTGTAAAGCATGCCATCTAGATAAGAGTGTCGATGGCAAACTGTTGAAATGATTACGAATAGATTCCATATTGAGTGACGATGTCCCCAAATGCAGGGAGGGCCTAACGGATAACATGCTACACCCTATAGGTGGATCAATTGTTGCTTTCACTTTACGAACTGCAAATTGAAGTAAAAAAAATAAGCTGAAAATAAAGATTAGATATAAAAATATGTCGTATAAAAAAACAGGAACGGATAGAAGATAACACCTTGCACCTTCATCTTGCTCAATGTCTTTTTGGGTTTTGGGACAGATCCCTCTTTTGTAACCTCGGTACTCTTTTTCGCCAACAATTCCTCTTCTGATTGTAGAAGAACTTGCTGCAAACTAAAAATTCTCGACAGGTTAATAATGCTGAAACCGCACATGAATGAATCATGATTAAGAAAAATAGCAATGTTTTCTAAAAGTAATTTTTTAAATAAGCTAACTCACCTAAATGCATCCCTAAGGAGGGAACATTCATTTTCCAAAAATAAGGGAGCCTCCGGGCAGCCCCTAGCCCAGGCATTGAGGCAAAGCCGCACACAAGCATCATATGCAATCACCGCATGCCATGGACTGAGAGCACTGAAATTAAGTGAATATTCAATGAGAATTAGCAATCGAATTTAGTGTTACACAAAAACTAAGTACTCAAATACACAACAGCACCAGGGAAAAGAAAATTGCATTCTTTATCTAGCAAGAATCAAGGTAAACAATTATCAAAGGATACCTCGCATGGAAGTGGGGGACACGAGGTGGTTGTGAACTAGGCAAAGAACCCTCCGTACCCGCATTTGTTCTGTAAATGTAAAGAACACATGAACAAAAATACAAACAGCTCTTAGCATAAGGTTGTACATGAAAGTGGATTAAAAGGTTTCGAAAGGTTTAGGTTTTAAATAGAATAGCACAACACTTGACGTGCAGCCAAAGAAACACACTAACATAATACAAACCTAACAAATGGCTCCTGCATCGTCTTCCCAGTGGGTTTAAGTCCAGATTTGGTCTGTAATGTACTTGCACCATCTGCATTGGTAAAATAATGAGACTTCGCAGAGCTATTAGGTTCCTTATTAGACCCTTGAAATGGAGGTGCACTCGGTATTTCATTATCTGATTGTCCTTTGATCTGCAAAAAAATTATTTCATCTTGTTTGAGTTAGATTTCTTCAGCTAGAACAGCTACCATGATCCTATCAGTGTACGAAATTTGAAAATTACAATTTTTATGAGTAGAACAGAGATGTACTTTTCCATTTTGAGTTTAATAAAATAATCTATTTATGACCCACGCCTATCTGCAGAATACTAATTAAATAAACAATGAATGAAGTCATGGGAACCAAATAGATCTTTTGAAGCTAAATGTACACTTAAAACTATGTTAAACGATAATTATGAGAAATTCCCAGAGAATCAACCTTTCAGAAGGATATCAGAAGTTTGAGTAAGATTACACAGTAGAAGACAGTTTATGTGTTTTTGTAGTGAAAATTGACAAACTTAATCCATGATGAACCACATCATGATATTCTATGCAAAAATGCCAAGCATGAATATATTAACACCATTTAAAGAAAGTAGAGCTTTTACTAAGCTTATAATGACAGAATAATGTATCTTCAGAACAAAGGCAACCTTGTCAGCCGCAGATTTAGCTCTCAAACTCGACATAGTCCCTGAGAAAGTATTAGCTCGAGATTTTGGCATCCGGGTCCCTTGCGCTTGTGTTGTAGAGAAATGAGAGCTAGCAGCTGAATCTGAGAACTCATCTTCTCCACGCACATTCCATCCAGTAGGATATATCCCTTTTGCCCTCACCCGGGCCTTTGTACTTTCATTAACTTCTCTAGACGAACTAACATCGGAATATGAATAGTCACTTGCATAATGTTTTGGTCTTTGCAAAGGGGTGTCATATTTGTAATCTTTATTATTAAGAACCCTTTCATCTTGTGGGGAGGAATCAAGTGAATAGTCCGTATCGACACCATCCTCTGATTCGGATCCACTATCAATACCACCAGGCATGGTTCTTGAAATTGAGATAGAACTTGCGGCCAAATGCCCATTTCTGAATTGCGATGTTTGCGGCAACCCGATACTGTTGCTGCCATTTCGTGCTCCAATTATAGGATCAACTCCTATCCTTGTCGGATTCAGCCCACCCTTCTGATAACCCAAAACAGAATCCGCATTGACAGATCAAAAGCTACCAAATCAACTCATTTCACACCTCAAATTGACAAAAACATTACTGAAAGGCAAGGCTACATCAGCAGAAACGACACTTCACCAACATTTTGATCGTGTTTAGTACGAAATGTAAGCTCTACTAAGAAGAAAATCCTAAATTTCCGCGTACAATGATTCGTGATGCTTTTTTTTTGCTGAAATAAACATTTCAGTGAAAGGAACAGCGACAATGTATGAAGAAATCATGAGAGACGGCAGATAATCTAACCTGTCGTACCCATTGGAGCGCATTATTGTCCAGTCCTTGTGTGAACATGATCTGCAACGCCTCGCGGACAGCGGCAGCCCAAATTCGGCCAGAAAAAAAAAAGTGACGACGCCCAGATCAAACAGGAGCAAAGGAGCGCAACTGTGAGGACAGCAAATCAAGCTGAATGTGTGTGTAGGTGGAGAAGACCTCAGAATCAAACTGTGCAGAGTCGACAGAGAGACAAATTACGAGAATTAGGGGAAACTTTTTTTTGGCCAAGTTTTAGGGGAAACTTCGGCAGTACGCGATTTCTATTTCTACTGTAAGTCTCTGAGCTCAACTTTAGCTTTTTAAATTAATTAACAATTAAACATAGATCATATATTATTATTGCCTTTTCTAAAGCAAATCAAAGCTAAGAAAAAATTTTGTTTAATTAAATTAAATATTTAGATACATAGAAACACTGATAGATCTAAAGTTTAAAATAAGTTTTGAAGTTTTTTGAGTCCAAATTGCTGAATTTAAATATTATAATTCTTTATATCTTATTCTAATTTATGAACTATTTTTGCTTATAAAATTAATAATATATCATTTTAATGTATATTAATCTAATAAATTAATAATCTATATATTAATTTTTGAAACACAAATCTACTATAATATAATTTACAATTGTATATAATGTATGAGTGAATTAAGTGAAGTATATTATTTAGAATAATAAAGAAAAACAATTAGAAAGTACTTTTTGATTTTTCTTTTGACATGATATTGCTATTTATATATATATATATATATACGTCAGAAAATTAAAATGTTATGCAATATAGATTCTAAAGTGCTTTTTGACTTAGTTTAATTTATTTATTTATTTTGTAAATTACTTAGTTTAATTTAATGGAAACCAACCGATACTAAACCCTAATGTAGTGTGTTTTTGCTGCTGTCACCGAGTCACTAGCTTTTCAAAAGTATTAGATTCGTCGTAATATTCCCATTCAGTCAGCAAGTCTTTATAATAATAAAAATAATTAATTACGAGTCAGCCCGTCTTTATATATATATATAAAGACTTTAAATACCAGGTAGCTACCTGAACTTTGAACGTTTTATAATGAGTTATCCGAACTTTGAAAATTCAAAACAGGAACTTTGAAGAAGATGCAAATAAATATCTCTGTCCAATTTCTGACGACTTTCCAACGATAGTTGACGGAAAATTGGACAGAGGTAACTATTTGCACATTGTTCAAAGTTGAATTAACCCGTTTTGAATTTTCAAAGTTCGGGTAGCTTGTTACAAAACATCCAAAGCTCAGGTAGCTACTTGATATTTAATATTATATATATATATATATATTATTATTATTAATTATCAAGTGTTACTTATGCTCAAATTTGTTTATTAATTAACCATCGTACACAGTTCCATTACGATGACACATCGTTAGTATGATTTAATGACTTGTTGAGCTTCCTTTTACCCTTCAATCCAATCTACTCTTCAACAAAGGTGACACGACTATACAACTGTTATAGTCGCGCCAAACCATTGTTATCAAAACCGAACCTAACAACGTCTAAATCCACAAAACAGTTCATAAAACGTATCTTAGATCAATAAGAACACAGTTCACTGCACTTTCATTCACTCAACATTTAAGATTAACAAGTCAAAAGTGCGTTTGGTGCCATTTTCTACAGATTGTCATAGAAAGGTACCTTGGATACTGGCAATGCCAATCCTCATTGACACGAGATTAAGCAAAACCTTTAGGTAATCTAGATCTAGTCAGGTAGTTCTGAACGTTCCCTCGTTGCGGTTTGTATCATCGCGCTTAAGAACCGGTCGGCTTCACAGTTGGAAGGGTCTGCAAGTGTTGAGTAGGCTAGAAATGGAAGCTTCCTTAATGATCTTCCACTCAATCCCTGTATCAAAAATTTACCAGTTACTAAAATTCATGACAACCTAGGACTGCAGCAGATGTCTCTCGTGACCTTAAATGTGATGTACAGCATTTTTTGGTGTGACAGACCTCACATGATTTAGCAGCTTCAATTAGCTTCTGGTATAGTTTAGCTGCCTCAGATTCCGGAGGAAGAATGCTTAGTTTTTCTCTAGCGTTGGTATAGCTTGGAAGTACTAACTCCTCTGAATCCTGAGAAGGGGAAAAATATATTCAAAATAAAACTAAAAATTAATAGGGAATCGGGATTACACGAGAATGACATGATTCAATCTGCACCTGAGATTTTGTCAATATTCCTGTTCTTATAAGTTCTTGTAAAGAGGAGCGCAGAATTTCATAACGTGCTTGGAGAGTTGGGGGACCAATGTATGCTTTAATATCGGCTCGATCGACGAATGCAACATCTGAATCCAACAAAATGGATTAAAGAATTCCATGTCAGGGATTCCAAAAAACATTCTTGGAGAAATCATTAGTTGAAGAAGACTCAGTGATCAAGATAAACATAAATAATTGTGGTTTACCTATGGCAGCAGTAATATTAGATGTGGTCAATATAATCACGTTTGGTGATGATTTCAATTTGTCCATCTGAGTAAGAAGTGCATTCACCACCTGGAAAAGTGTGACACGAGAGGAACATAAATAACAAGGTTGTAACTAGCAAAGACATGAAGACAGCAGACTTGGGCAATTTTGGTTCAGAGATTGGAAAAATGGTACCCGAATTGAATCTGAAGGTTCAGAACCAGACAATGCAGCCTTTCTCGCAGCAGCAAGGCTTTCAACTTCATCTGCAATATTGTCAATTTAAATGTAATGTAAGCCAGAAGGACGAGAAAGAATATAAACTAGCAAGCATTTTGTGCTGACAATCTCACCAATTAAGACAAATACCAGATTGTTTTCTTCCTCTACCATTTCTTGAATTTTTTGGAAAAGCCTTGCCACCTGAGTTCACGTTATAGAAATATAAGTAGAGAAGGGTGCAACTGTTGTAACAGGAAACTGTGAAACACTGACATGAAAGATATGTCATGATTATTTAGTTAAGTTTCTCGGCAATTAATTGTAATAGTGACTCCAACAACCATTCGTTTAGAAAGTCAGGTAGATATAGTGATTCCATTAACTAAATTAGGCATTTTAAGAAAAAGGCATAAATTCTCTAAGAGAAAATAACCTAGAAACTCACCAATTTGCCACTTTCAGAGAACCATTTGCTAAACAAAGAATGTGCATTAACTTCAACCAGCTGGCACTGTGGATACCTAGAACAGATATAGGAAATGACTTTCTGAGAAAATACAGTTAGCCCAAAGTTGCTTACAGACTGACAAAATAACCTATAATATACATGTACTATTGAGTATTGATAATAAAACATAAGAACAATACACAAATATTGCACATACAGACCTGGAAATGAAACGTATAGACAATTTCTGGGCTAGAGCTTTACATAGAGATGTCTTTCCAGTTCCAGGAGGTCCATGTAGAAGAACTATGCTACAGAAGAATTAAATATAAGGAAGTAAGAAGACATGGAAGAATTGGATACTTACAAGAAATCATGCCAATCAAAACTGTCTTCCAAGAAGTAAAAAAGCATCTATATATTTATAACGACAACAAAGAATCTGGATATTGGAAAGATCATATCAACAAAACTCACCGGTTCCATGACACAAGGAATGGATCCACGCCCTTCTCAGTAAAGAGCAAAGCAGTTTGTGCATATCTCAATAACCGACGCTTTAAACCAGGTTCATAAATTAAGCTACAACACAAATATAAAGAAGCTAATCAACAATTCTTCAATATGCATAATTAAGTATAGGCCCAAAGGGAGAGGCAGGAATAAGCAGAGACTAACCTTTCCCACATACCATCAAACTCCTTTGCAGGAAGAATCCACTCATTGAAACTAGAAAGTTGCCCATCAGCACTTGACTCCTCACATGGTCCTTCCTCACTTAGCTGGCAAATGGACAACAAACGACATAAGGATAAGCAAGATACTCGTAATCAGACCAAATATATTTATCATTAGGAATAAAGAATTTGAGTACTGTGACTATTTAATGCGAAAGATAGTGATCATTAATAACTGCAATGCACTAAATAAGCAGACCCAAGTTTTTCTCTATTACTGACTTGAATCGGGAATAGCAGACCAGAGATCGCAATAGTAACTTGAGAAAATGCAGGAAGAGCAGGTCTAAGGAAAATGATAGAGAAGTTCTAGTTAGACCACTCAGCTACAGGTAGCAGTGAATACCTGGTAAACTTGCACAACAGGTTTGACCTGCCAAAACAAAAGAAATTCCTGGTTTTGGTCTGATTCATCTGCAAAATGATCCGCATGTGGAAGTCATTAAAACCAAATTCACAGAAGAAATAAAATTATTGGTCATGACATCGCACAGCATGTGCGTTCTCATGCTAGACTATTATATACCTGATAAAAAGTGGTGTGTCATACAAGGAAATTAAAGAATCAACAACTTGTCATCACTTATTACCTGTACATATGCACATTCTTTGAACATTATCCATCAGGAAGGGATCATCAACTGGTACTGAAATGGGACCATCGACATAGCTTAAATTCCTTTTTTCCAGCATCCTGCAGTAAACTTTGAGCCTTAAACTTTCTGCTGTGACAGCACCACCTAAGTTATCAACTACCCCAACAAAAAGCAACTGGTTTGTATCAATGTTCTGTGATACTGACAAAAAAAACTAGTCTGGTTAGGCAACTTGCAAAAAATGAACCAACTTGACACATTCCAAAATGAGTACAACTGATGAATCTACTTGGTTTATTAGGAGGCATTTTCTCAATAAATGTAACAACCTACATCAACTCAAATCTCCAGGTACAACGTAATGAAAATTTCAGGAATTACCTCTCGACAGCGAAGCGAACATCATCTATCCTAGCAGTGCTTGACGATTTCAAAGAGACCTCAACTATACAAAATCAAAACAAACAAAAAAATCAGCAGCAAGAGAAGTGAATCTGGAGCCAATCAAAAAACCAAAATTGCAGTGAATGTGAAAAAGGAATTGCCGTCCGTACCTGAAACAAGAACTTTGTCTTCAGCAACTATGGGAGTAGGAACTTGCAAAACTGCGACGCCATTTGGCTCGGAGATCACCGCATCATTCGATTGTTGCTCTGTAATCTCCATGGGGATGCTCATTTTCGGAGCTTCGACGATGAAGATTATGAGTATGACCAATCGAGACGCGGATTTTGGAATCTGTATAAACCCTAGCAGCTAGCCTAGCACTTAACGTGGTGTCGTCTCCTCTTTGTTTGTATAAGTTTTCTTTTCAAATTTTGGCGGGAAAGTACTCAAACGTGCATCACTGCATTGTTCAGTCAAGACTCAACAGTAACGAAATAAATAAAACTCGAATTATGAACCGGTTTGAGGTTAAACCGATTCGGACCGTACCTTACCAAAAAATAGTAATTGTACAGATCGATTCATACGTTCAAACCAACTTCATATTTTTTAGAAAATACCTTAAAATTTTCAAAACGGTTTAGAAGCTTCTGAAACGGTTGAGTCAATCTGAGAATACATAAATAATTTCACAAAAACAAATAATATTGTGAACTAATTAAAATGACTTAATATATAAACAATTAGAATTTAGATAAACTTTTTTTATTAAATAATTATATATAAAATTATAATTTATTTTTGAAAAAAATGGTTAAACATTTTTTTTATGGTTCGATTGAATCACTTCATATTTTAGTGAGAATATTATTTTGTTTGTTAAGTTGGTTCGACTGATCCGATTTGTATTTTTTTTTAAATATAAATTTCACATGTAAACATTCAACTGACTAACGTAACACATCACGATATTAACACACATCGTGTTCGTTTTGAAAAACATAACGTGATAAGTTTATCATGCGTGTTCGTGTTTGATAAGTCTAATACACAAAACACATGCGTAAACACCATTTGTTACACCTTTTTTAAAACACACAAATGAAACACACCTTAAACCTCCTCAAGTAACAACTTCCCATTATTTATTCCCTCAAATTATTACTCCTTCAGGGGTGATAAAAAAAACTGGTTGTACTGAATTCCCAATAAGACTGGTCTGAGACCGGTCCGACTAAGATTGAGCAGACGGGTTTTTTTCTTCAAGGTTGAACTCAGTCTCGTTTTTTTTCTTTCCAAAAGTCCGACTAGGACATAACCGGTCCAGCAAGCTACTCCTTCTCGGTGGCGAGCTGACGCCTCTCTGCCGCGAAGGCGTCCCTCTGGAGAAAAACTAGTTTGGGTGGAATCGGAGTTCCAAGTGCGGAGATATTGAAAATCTATGAAATCATTGCAAACGTAAAGGGGTACCATCACTGAAAATAGGTGATTTTTGGGACTTTGAAGAAAACCCTAGAAATTCATGGTTTAACTCTTGAAACACTAGTAATTCATGACCTTGAAGTATTCAACAACCCTTGGATCGGTTCCATAAAAGAAGTGCGACGGAAGACGAGAAGTGAGCGAGTTCAAGACCAAACCTTCGGTATTTTTTTTGGCCAATCTAGATGATTTTTTTTACCAAAAAATTTGGTACAAGACCAAAATCGTCCCGAGTCAAGCAATACCGATTCAAATGTTTTTTTTTGCCAAAGTCGGTCTCGACCCTCCAGATGTCAAGATCAAAAATTTAATTTCGGCCTCGGTACTGACTACAAGACCGTACTCCTTCCCTTTCCCTCCCCAAAATCTACCCCCTTCATTCAAACTAGATTGATACCATTAAAGTAAAATAAAAGTTTTTTGTTCCTTCCTTTCATGCTCACCTTACTCCACCAAAACTTTTATGGGGAGGAAGAATGCTGAATTTGCAGCCTAGTGTTTCAACTACGCTAAGGATGGCGGATAGATTAGATTCTGCAGCGAGCATTCTACAGACGACAGCAAAAAGTATTACAATATGACATGTATGGTGGGGTGGGGTGGGGAAATTATATATGACTGGACTTAGTAATTATAAGAAAATGCATACATATATTTATATATATATATTATGATGCTTCTGCTTTATATAGATATATATATACTTGGTTGGGAACTTGGGATATATCATATATCCCAAGTTCCCAACCAAGTATAGTTCGAATCGAATCTTACTTTTGAATCCCTCTTTATCCAAAAATGGAAACTCATTCGATGATCACTGGACTCTTTCATTTCACGTAGAAAATATAAGGCTTGCATAGGCATTGAATCAGTCTACTGGTTATATATAAAGACTAATATACTGATTAAAAATAAAACATTTTCAAAACTCGAAGTCAAAATCTCTAATTAAAAAAGAAAATATTGAAAATCCTAAAATTATAAATGAATTACTTTTTGGATCATTAAGGGGGGAAAATATAAAAAATTGAGTGAGTAGATAATTAAATTACGAGCCCAATAATATTGAGGTTCGATTTATGGATTGAATAAATAAACGCTCTATAGGGGTGTGGGCGTGGCACCCTCCATTGTTGACACGACTTCAACTTTGGATGAAAATATCTCGGGTATGACTAATAATTCCTGACACGACATGATTGAATAAATTATATGTATGAGTTTTATTTTAACACATTTCGTGCTTAAACAACTCTTATATATTTATGCACGATTAATAAACGTGTCTAATCAATTCTAATACGCAAATATAGATTAAACACAATTATATATATATATATATATAATATTTGAATTAAATTATGAATTATTCATCCCTATCTTGGATTTCACATTTTCAGCACATTTTTGTATATATATATATATTAATTACAAACTATTATTATCCTTTTTTTATTATCCCTTTTTTAGATATTATTGTGCAGCCATATGTATATTTTCATATTATTCTTGTTTTCCCTGATGTTGAGTTTGATTCCTTATCTATACACACTGAAACATATATTTTCGAATATCTCTCTCTTTCTTTCCCAACCCCTACTTTAAACTAGTATATAATAAGAGAAGCCCCCATATAGTTTCTTCCTCTCTTGAAGTCTGCAGATTCACGAACCACCTCTTCTTTCTGTATACCTCTCCCTCTCATGAGGAGAGGTGGTCGTCAACCTTTGCTACTTCCGCCATTGCCAAGCTAGCAAGCTCAAGCTCAAAACAAAGTGGCAAAAGCAATGTCTTTTGTTGTATTTCATTAAGTCTGTAACTCGGGTGTTTGTCTTTCTTCGATGTATGAATTACACAGTAGTATATATGTTTAGTGTTTCTGACTGAGGTTTTAACTTGTGATGCAAGGAACTAAATCAACAGAGAAATGGCAAGAGGGAAGATCAAGATCAAGAAGATAGAAAACATGACGGCGAGGCAAGCAACGTTCTTGAAGAGGAGAAGAGGGCTATTCAAGAAGGCCGAGGAGCTCTCGATTCTTTGTGATGCCGAAGTTGCCATCCTCATTTTCGCCGGCAGTGGGAAGTTTTTTGAGTACTCAACCTCCAGGTATGAATTCATTCACACAAATATATGGAAGAAGATAAGATGGAATATATATTAGGGAAACCCTAAGCATACCAAAGTTCAGTTGGAATTAATAGCTGGGAAACGATTTGCAATTTTCATAAGGGAACTATGTTTGAATTCCATTAGAGATGTCGTCATCTTGAAATTGCCAAAACAGTCTTATATACCCAAAAGAATGGAAACCCTAACCCTTTTGTATAGCTTTGCAGTGCCACTGTGCATGCATGTAGCATTTCTGTGAATGTATTATCTTTTGAAAGCTTAAATTTGGTATATTTTCCAACTTAAGTTAACGCTTTCAACACGAAATTGTGAAGAAAAAACAGTTCTTGTATATCATAATCAAGGGATCCCTTTTAATGTATTTCTTTCTATTTTCCTCTTCATTTTGAAGCATGGACAGTACCATCGCGAGGTACACTAACCTCCATGAAAACGACGACCAACCGATTCAACCCCAGGTCTCCTCTACAATTACATATACAGCTTATATATCTTTTACCTCCATATGGTATATATTTCAGGTAAAATAATCATCTTGTTCAAGTTTTGCAGGTTTGTGGTCAAATCAGGTCGAGGCCTAATGAAGTTCAGTTTACCAAAGACCTACTGAGGTACGTAAATCTGACAATTTTCAGTTCTCTGATAATTATTAAGATGGTGATCGAGGATTGATTGTATATTTTGACATTTTTGAACAGAAAAATTACAGCAGATATCATCGGAGGAGGAAGATTCAATAGTGTAGAAGAGCTTCAGAAAATGGAGGAAACTCTGCAAGGAGGGCTTGGTCGTGTGCTGAGGACTCGGGTAGCTAATTTTACTAACTACCTATTATTTGAAGCTATAATTAATTAATTAATTAATCTGAGCCGACATCCCCACCAGGTGTCATGTCATCTGTCCAAATCATACATCCTTTTCGGAACAAACACAACCAAGTCTATAACTTGTGGTCGTTATTGAGAAATGCCATGATGGATTCCGACATCCATTCTTTATGCTTTTAATAAATGATTGGTTCCGTGTACAACAAGTCAAGAGTTTTTGGATTATACCTTAGATAATTAGTTTTCCTACCTAAACTCGACTTTGTTTATTAATAGTCAAATCAGAGAATATTCTCAATTGGTTAATATTAATATTGAAATTAGTATATATATATTTTTTTTAAATGAATATTAAAATTTGATATTGATTTATTTTTTATGAAATAAAAGTGAAATATATAATTTAAAAATATTAATATTTATTTATTTAATGATAAATTTATTTTATAAATCAATACAGCTAGATTGTTAGATGAAAAAAATTAATATTTTTTTATCAGACCCTACAATATTATCAAATATCTTACTTAAATCCTATATTATATATTGACTTTAAATAAATTATGAATCAAAATTCCAAATAGATATTCTAGTCAACTTTTATTACATACGTGGCTCACAAATAGACTGTGGGCCTGTGGGGTATCTTCCCCTTCCCTTCCTCTATTCTGATAGTTGATGTCGGCCATGTAACAAAAGGAAACTTTGGCTTCACTATAGATATAGATAGGGTTTCTGTTTTTTTCATTACATTTATTTACTGGAATTTTATTCTGCCAGGAAGAGAAGATAATGAAAGAATTCTCCATACTTCAGAAAAAGGTTAAGCAATTTTAATTTTGTTTTCTTTTTAAGGACGTTTTATTTTTATTTATTTTTATTTATTTTTTACAAATTATGAATCGTTCCCAACATGCAGGAATCCAAGTTGATTGAAGAGAATAAACAACTCCAGAATAATGTCCCGATTCCATTTTCCCCCTTTTTGAATATATTTTTTTATAAAAACAACTTTGGTATGATCATTGTTTAACTAACTAATGTTGTTCGAATCAACAGTTGTTCGAGGCAGCAAAGAGAAATATGCACAATGTAAAGAACAGCTCGAATTTGACCAAACCCGACTCTACCCACACCAATAACGTGACTGCATCACACAATGAAAGCTCTGTTGAATTAGAGTATGTTGTTCGCTTCATACTTGTAGCTTAATTGAGTCGAGCATGGAAAACAAATAACTAACCAGAAAATATGTGCAGGCTTCACCTGTAAAGCAGCAACAAGCTAAGCTACTAATACTGGAGACGGAAGAATAGAAGAAGCTCCTCAGAGTTAAAAGCAGAGATGGATGGCGTTTATATGACAAATAAAACCCTTGAAGCATATTTATATGTGTGTATTGCATAATAACATAGCTAGGGGGAATTCTGGCTTCTTATGTATGTACTGTTGAAAGCATTATGTATAACAATAAATGCATCATGAAAGCAATAGAGAGATACTGCAAATTTGGTGTCTTTTACTGCAAATTGGGACATCATCTTTGTTTAATAGGCTAGGAACATGAATCATTTACCGTTGCCTCCCGATGATATGGTTATAAATTCTATTCACAAAACAGGGAGACATGCTAACAAAAACATCCTAAAAGGGAGCTGATATCTACTTATGAGAATCAAAAGTGATTTTAATTGTTTCTAACCTCTTTCATAGGTGGAGATCGTTGTCCTCAAGCAGCCTCCTTCTCTTAGCATCTGGTTCCTCAGGATCGACCACAACTGTAGTGTCAGAGACATGGCGTTTAGAGCTCAGATCTTCCGTGGTAATATCTTCGTTCTTGCCCTCCTGATGCAAGGGCATAATGGGGTTTTGTTGATGAATCACATGCTCTGCTTCTTTGGCCTCGCCATTCACAGTATCAGTAACCGTTTCGAGTTTATTATATTCCATCAAGTTCATTATTTTGAAAACATCTTCAGTTTCCAATGGGTCCTCTTCTAATTTGCCCTCGTTATCGATATCACAGCTCACCAGAGCCACCTGTTCTTTGCTTTTTTGCATCATCTCCTTCTCAACTTCATCCACTCTCTCCAACACAACATCAGCAGAGCAACAAGCAGTTTCAGTTTTTCCAAAATGCTCGAGATTTTCTACAGCTAACTCCTTATCGTTAGTGATTTCATAGATTGTTATGTCAGGTGAACTGTCTGAAGCTCGAGGTGAAGTCTCTTGGGAGTCGGCAACCACCTTGTCCTTTACATTTTCTAAGCCGAGACTACTTTGTGGGGCCACTGCTGACCCAACTTCCACATCATCTGCCTATTAACAGAATTAAAAGCAGAAAGATCAATTGGTCTGATCAAATAATATAATACACAAACAGCTCAAAGAAAAAAATTAGCACACAAAACTTCATAACCCATAGAATATCAAGGAGATCATTTAATAGGCAGTTAATCACACAAGGGCAGACTGAAATTTTCAAATGACTCAACCAACATTGTTCTAAAGAATGGTAAGAGAGTTGAGTTTTAACTACCTCCACTGCCAAGACAGGGTTATTATTAAGAGTGTAATAAGATGGTTGATGATCACAAGACTGGAGAAATGATCCTGCGGCTGGTTCTGATTCGAAAAACTCTCTGAGAACCAGGTTTGATTCATTATTAGTACTTTGGGGATTCTCTGCCTCTGGAAGTAAACTGATCTCGATGCTACTACTAGACTGAGGAGTTGACCGATATGCTAAAGCTGAACCGCATGTTTCTGGAAGGGATGCCCCACCAAATTCATTCTCAATCTCAGTATCATCATTTTCCGAAGAATGGACTTCATGGTCTTCATCGCTGCTTGAAGAGACGTTCCGATCACCTATAAGTAGTTCACGGATCAAGTTCTGAATGACAGTACGCTTTAGAGAAGCCTCAACAGGAGGAAACCAATCAGGGGTGAGCTGAGAGAGAGAAAAGAAAGTGTTGTATGATTAAAAGTAGGAATCGGAACGCATGGGAAGATGTATTTTAATCAATATGAACAAGCAGCATAAGTCAAGAGAAAGGTACTTACAAATCTAGAGAATTTTGAAATGTTGAAAGGATTAAAAGTGGGAGGTGCTTGTGTCAAGAAGAGCTCTAGATTGTGAAGCAAAAACAAGCCACAATCATACGAGTTTTCCTGCTGTGGTACCTGTAGTCCATCAATATAAACCAAATGAAAAATTCTTAAATGAATTGTGTCTGTAGTGTGTAAACAAGCATTTAAAGATTTCTCTGAGTACAGCAAGAGTTTATACCTCTAGATGTACAAATCTCATATTGGCAAACCTCTCTGAAATTTTCTCTGATGTGTCATTTCCTTTTTCCTTCCACTCTTCCCACAAGTACCTGTTATAGGATTGCATGCAAAGAAGCAAAGTTAAAAGCTATAACATGAAAGAACGTTACAATTTTAAAAATAAATTGTCATAAATACAATTTGCAACGAGAAAGATACAATTGTAAATTTAACTATGGCATCATATAAATCTCCTTCATACCTTTGGATGAGATTCTTGAGGCCAGAATGAGTTCCTCTGATAGAATCCATATGCAGTATACACGGAACTTTGGCAGATTTAAGTAAATCCTTATCTAAAGTTTCAAAATATATAACAAGGTCAAGGGAAAAGCTGAAGGACTCCCATCAGAAAAAAAAATCAGGAAAAACTGAGAGAACAAATTTAGATGACTCACCACCAACATTAGCCACCTCACCAGGGTGACAAATGACGATCAAGCTCCAATGCAGACTGGATAGTAGTTCAGTCAAGGTTTGATCAGCAATAAATTCTTAAGTGTCTTGTAATATGAAATGACATATATTGGAATATTAGCTTACCTGTAGTTTACAGGAATGAAGCTGTAATCCTTTTCAAATAGATTGACTTTTCTAGTCCATTTTCGAACACGGAGGAAAGCAGCCCTGCCATCAGCAGCACTGCTCGGATCCATGTCTAGATCAGCCAGCTTCCGAAAGAAGAAACTATTAAAGAAGTAAAATCTTTGTCTCTCTTCCAGAGGAATTTGGTTCTTCAAATAACTGTTCAAATGAAGTTCATTAGAAGGCAAAACCAAAATTATTACAGGACAAAACCACATAAAAAAATATTCCGATGTACATACAGAGTAAAAAATGGCACCAAAAAAATACTTAACTGATAAGATACCTATTAAACATACTCACTTAATGTAAAAGTCAATAATTGTATCATTGATGAAGATCTCAGGTTGTAATAGGTCAACATCTCGTTTACTGATGCAAATTGCGTCTGAATCACCCTTTGGATACACAAGGTCTTCAAATGTCTCGTCAAAACTGTAGCATCCACATATATATATATATATAAAAAATAGTCAGCCACCACTTTGATATAAAAAATTAGGAGAAGGAACAAATGGGGATTGGAGAGAAGGGTGCTACTTAATAATTGAGCAGATGGAATGATGAATGCTCAAGGCAAAACTTATTGCCATAACCACCAAGGCATATATTGATAAATATGGTTATACCACAAGTAGCACAGACTCTTTTAAAGCAAGATAGATTCAGGATAAATCATACGATCTAAGCACATTCTATGCCTCAAGTACAATATAAAATACAATAATTAAAAGCTTACACCATATGATATGCATATTTTTTTTTTTAAGAAGTTCAAGACAAAATATATTTTAAGTACCTACTGAGATAAGAAACACATATACTCCACTCTCGTGGAAGATCATACCCGGAAAAGGAGTTATGCGGTATGAATGTTTGAAGCATAAGATCTCAACAAATTCTGGGTAAGAAAATTAGGAAATATCTGTTTTAAACTCACCTGGGAAAATAACTCTTCATTCCCCATAAATTTATTATACTTATTTCTCTGTCCGCACTACAAAACAAAAGAGAAGTTACTTATAGGTGTGGAAATGGGAAAAAATAAATTAATGATCAAATAATTTGAAGTGAAACCACTTTATCAATTAGAGGAAATCCACTTCAAAATTGGTTCTTATATTGGTGAAATCTCTATTTGTTATTTAAAATAATAAATATATATACTGCTACATGAACATCTAGATGATATAGGGAGCACAGAGCATGAAAATACACTGGAGAAGGAACATTAAAGAACTAACAGATTTATACATAAAATAACTCACTCAATCACAACATCCCAAACATCAGCATATTTTCCATTCAACGCCCGAATAATCTCCTGCTTCCCAAACCAATTTGCATCAACAACAACAAATTTTAACTCCTCGGCACCTGAAAGGAACAAACCAAAGAAAATATGCTATCATGATCTATAGGCAAATTATTAGCATTTAGGAGTCCAATGGTATCCTATAAGCAAATACAGATCACTTAGAAGAAATGTACAACCCACTAAGACTCAATAACTATAAACGGGTGGTGATGTATCAGAGTAATCTTCTACTCTATGATGCTACAATCTCTTTTCTCATCTTCTTCTATGAATTCTATTTAGCTTGTTCCATGCTTCTCCATGTTTATGTCAATCCTTAAGCGTGTGATATAAAGCAAACTAGAAACATGACTGACCGAAGGCCAAAATAATAGAACTCTTGCTTCCTGAGCTAAAATAAATACACAGTTCAACAAATCTTGCAGAGTTTATATTAGGGATTTAACCAAGGTCAGTAGATACAATTTAGAATAAACAGAGAAAAAAAAAACTTTAGTCTACTAACCAGAAGTTTCGTGCACATTATCAATTTGCACTGCATCTTTGAAGACTACCAGCATCTTAATCACAACTGTTTCAACCTGAAGGAGATTTGATGGTAAAAGAAATGTTATAAGCGTCCTTTTTTCACTGTCGGTCTCATGCACAAGTCATACTTACTTTTGGTAACCATTGGCCAGAGATATTGACTATATCATCCATAGCACATTCAATAGTAATGCTTGTTCCTTCAAGATTAGCAGCTGAACCCTTGAATTTTACTCCACCCTCAGAGAATGCAAGCACTGGCTCTGTGTAATAGTCACCTCTGTATATTGCATATTCTGGGAAGATAACAAGTCCCTCGTTGGAGCCAACCTGCAATTGCATATGCAACATTCTTAAGAGGGGTATGGTCTACTGTAAATATAGGATATGACAGTCGGACTATATCTCACATCTGTCACAACTTTTTCCTGAAAACTTAATATATGTGTGGAGGTTGGACCATTGCTTGCTTGCTTGGTTTGTATGCATGACATGAGATTTTTGATACATTGTTTCTTTTAGTTATAGAACTAATAAACAATATATTTTATCAAAGGTGACTAAATATAATTGTATTTCTGTATACTATCTCTACATAATTAATCCTTTCATGAAAAATAGATTTAGCAACAATCTGAATAGCAACTTTCGATCACAATAAAGTAAAATGGGTTCATTTTGTGATAAACCTAATTGCTCTAGAAACTTCATATGGTGCAAACCCAAAATTTGCCCCTACTACCACATCATCAGCCTATAACAGAATTAAAAGCAAAAATGATCAATTTGTCTGACCAAATAATATAATACACAAAGCAGCTCAAAGAAAAAAAATTAGCACACAAAACATCATAACCCATAGAATATCAAGGAGATCATTTAATAAGCAGTTAATCACACAAGGGCAGACTGAAATTTTCAAATGACTCAACCAACATTGTTCTAAAGAATGGTAAGAGAGTTGAGTTTTAACTACCTCCACTGCCGAGACAGGGTTATTATTAAGAGTGTAATAAGATGGTTGATGATCACAAGACTGGAGAAATGATCCTGCAGCTGGTTCTGATTCGAAAAACTCTCTGAGAACCAGGTTTGATTCATTATTAGTACTTTGGGGATTCTCTGCCTCTGGAAATAAACTGATCTCGATGCTACTACTAGACTGAGGAATGGACCGATAGGCTAAAGCTGAACCGCATGCTTCTGGAAGGGATGCCCCACCAAATTCATTTTCAATCTTAGTATCATCATTTTCCGAAGAATGGTCTTCATCGCTACTTGAAGAGACGTTCCGATCACCTATAAGTAGTTCACGGATCAAGTTCTGAATGACAGTACGCTTTAGAGAAGCCTCAACAGGAGGAAACCAATCAGGGGTGAGCTGAGAGAAAAAAATAATAATAAGTGTCGTATGATTAAAAGTAGGAATATGAATGCGTGGGAAGATGTATTTTAATCAATATAAACAAGCAGCATTAGTCAGGAGAAAGGTACTTACGAATCTAGAGAATTTTGAAATGTTGAAAGGATTAAAAGTGGGAGGTGCTTGTGTCAAGAAGAGCTCTAGATTGTGAAGTAAAAACAAGCCACAATCATATGAGTTTTCCTGCTGTGGTACCTGCAGTCAACCATATAGTCCATCAGTATAAACCAAATGAAAAAAAATCTAATGAATCATGTCTCAAGTGTGTAAACAAGCATTTAAAGATTTCTGAGTAAAGCTAGAGTTTATACCTCTAGATGTACAAATCTTATACTGGCGAACCTCTCTGAAATTTTCTCTGATATCACATTTCCTTTTTCTTTCCACTCTTCCCACAAGTAGCTGTTATAAGATTGCATGCAAAGATGGAAAATTAAAGCTATAACAAATACAATTTACAACCAGCAGGACACAATTGTAAATTTAACCATGCATCATATAAATCTCCTTCATACCTTTGGATGATATTCTTGAGGCCAGAATGAGTTCCTCTTATGGAATCCATATGAAGTATACACGGAACTTTGGCAGATTTAAGTAAGTCCTCATCTAAAGTCTCAAAATATATAACAAGGTCACGGGAAAAGCTGAAGGAATCCCATCAGGAAAAACTGAACTAATTTAGATGACTTACCGCCAACATTAGCAACCTCACCAGGGTGACAAATGACGATCAAGCTCCAGTGCAGACTGGGTAGTAGTTCAGTCAAAGTTTGATCAGCAATAAATTCTTAAGTATATCTTGTAATATGAAATGACATATATTGGAATAACAGCTTACCTGTAGTTTACAGGAATGAAGCTGTAATCCTTTTCAAATAGATTGACTTTTCTAGTCCATTTTCGAACACGGAGGAAAGCAGCCCTGCCATCAGCAGCACTGTTCGGATCCTTGTCTAGATCAGCCAGCTTCCGGAAGAAGAAACTATTAAAGAAGTAAAATCTTTGTCCCTCATCCTGTGGAATTTGATTCTTCAAATAACTGTTCAAATAAAATTCAAAAGCACATAAAAAGAGACTCGGATGTACTTACAGAAAGAAAAGTGGTGCCAAACAAATACTTACAACTACTGCTAAGACACCTATTAAACATACTCACTTAATGTAAAAGTCAATAATTGTATCATTGATGAAGATCTCAGGCTGTAATAGGTCAACATCTCGTTTACTGATGCAAATTGCGTCTGAATCACCCTTTGGATACACAAGGTCTTTAAATGTCTCATCAAAACTGTAGCATCCACATATATATATAAAATAGTCAGCTAATCATTGATATCAAATATTGGGCGAAGGAACAAATGGGGATTGGAGAGAAGGGTGCTACTTAATAAATAAAAATTAAGGCTTGAGCAGATGGAATGACAAATGCTTAAGGCAAAACTTATTGCCATAACCACAAAAACATATATTGGAAAATATGGTTGCACTGCAAGTAGCACTCTTTTAAAGCAAGAAATATTCAGGATAAATCATACGATCTCCGCACATTCTATGCCTCAAGTACAATATAAAATACAGTAATTATAAGCTTACACCATATGATATGCATTTTTTTTTGTTTTTAGAAGTTCAAGACAAAATATCCTTTAAGTACCTACTGAGCTAAGAAACACATATACTCCACTCTCGTGGAAGATCATACCTGGAAAAGGAGTTATGCGGTATGAATGTTTGAAGCATAAAATCTCAACAAATTTTGGGTAAGCAAATTAAGAAATATCTGTTTGAAGCTCACCTGGGAAAATAACTCTTCATTCCCCATAAATCTATTATACTTATTTCCCTGTCCGCACTACAAAGCATAAGAGAGGTTACTTAGTTAGAGGTGTGGAAATGGGAAAAAGTAAATTAATGATCAAATAATTTAAAGTGAAAGCCACTTTATCAATTAGAAGAAATCCACTCCAAAATTGACTCTTATATTGGTGAAATCTCTATTTGTTATTTAAAAAAATAAATATATATACTGCTACATGAACATCTCGCATAAAGTACACTGGAGAAGGAACATTAAAGAACTAACAGATTTATACATAAAATAACTCACTCAATCACAACATCCCAAACATCTGCATATTTTTCATTCATCGCCCGAATAATCTCCTGCTTCCCAAACCAATTTGTATCAACAACAACAAATTTTAACTCCTCGGCACCTGAAAGGAACAAACCAAAGAAAATATGCTATCACGATGAATAAGCAAATTATTAGTATTAGGAGTCCAATGGTATCCTATAAGCAAATACAGATCACTTAGAAGAAATGTACAACCCACTAAGACTCAATAACTATAAACGGGTGGTGATGTATCAGAGTAATCTTCTACTCTATGATGCTACAATCTCTTTTCTCATCTTCTTCTATGAATTCTATTTAGCTTGTTCCATGCTTCTCCATGTTTATGTCAATCCTTAAGCGTGTGATATAAAGCAAACTAGAAACATGACTGACCGAAGGCCAAAATAATAGAACTCTTGCTTCCTGAGCTAAAATAAATACACAGTTCAACAAATCTTGCAGAGTTTATATTAGGGATTTAACCAAGGTCAGTAGATACAATTTAGAATAAACAGAGAAAAAAAAAACTTTAGTCTACTAACCAGAAGTTTCGTGCACATTATCAATTTGCACTGCATCTTTGAAGACTACCAGCATCTTAATCACAACTGTTTCAACCTGAAGGAGATTTGATGGTAAAAATGTTATAAGCGTTCTTTTTTCACTGTCGGTCTCATGCACAAGTCATACTTACTTTTGGTAACCATTGGCCAGAGATATTGACTATATCATCCATAGCACATTCAACAGTAATGCTTGTTCCTTCAAGATTAGCAGCTGAACCCTTGAATTTTACTCCACCTTCAGAGAATGCAAGCACTGGCTCTGTGTAAAAGTCACCTCTGTATATTGCATATTCTGGGAAGATAACAAGTCCCTCATTGAAGCTAACCTGCAATTGCGTATGAAACATTTTTAAGAGGATTAGGGCCTACTGTAAATATAGGATATGACAGTCAGATTAAATCTCACATCCATGCCACAATTTTTCCTGCAATCTTAATATATGTGTGGAGGTTGCACCTTCGTTGGATGGCTTGGTTCTATGCATGACATGAGATTTTTTATACATTGTTCCTTTTGGGTAAAAAAATTAATAAACAATATTTTTTTTATCAGCAAGAGCTGTAATACATATAGAATATGGAAGTTACCAACAGGCTGCTGATCTGATCGTTTCGTGCTTGACCATCTAAAGAAACTGAAAATATGATGCAGTCACAATTAGAACATAAGAAAAAGGCATAATAACAAACTGGACTTAATGAGCATATATTCACCAACCTTCGTCCTCATCTGAAGCTAAACTAGAAACTTGTTCATTCATGCTTTCATCTACATCAGAATTAACATCAGCACACTCTTCCTGCGAAGAATTAAGAAAACCCATTACTCATTATACAATTTTCATTATCATTGTATAAATCCACAAAATGTTGGCTCCAAGTACATTAGGTGGAGACTCAGATAAGGCACTGTGCATTTGACTTCTTCTTGCTGAAGATGCGAGGGGGCTTGTAATTAAGATATCTGATTCAGAAAACGAATTTCTGCATTTTTTATTACTGAGTCTGCCATGATTGTGTGGTACATCACCTAAAGAGTCAAACTGCAAACTGGAACTGATTTTGGCAGTTGATTGCTTGGTTGCATTGTCCTCTCTACTTGTACCCGATGAATTAATTGACAAACAATTATCCTGACTATGATACTCCCCAACTTCATCAACATCAGTGCAGGGAGCATCAGTTTGCCTTGCTGAGGTATTGGATACAGGAGCAGCTGCAACTAAAATTTAGACCGAATAAAAACACATGGACATAAAAAGTAGGAAGACTGCATTATCTATCAAGTGATGCAATTATCATATCAGGATATATCCAACAATGTGAAACAAACAAATTGTGCTTTGAATTGCACAAAAATTGAGCCACTGATAGTATCTTTCTCAATTCTTTTTACATTTCTTTTAAAGAATTGAAATAGCACTGGTCTTTAACTCAACCCAATAATAACCAGCTGCAATTTTTCAGCTAGATGGTAAGGAACATTTTTATTCTTCATTGATAAGGGCCCAACAGAAGTCCAAATCTAAATCATGTTCTTTGACCAAGACTAACCCTACGGATTGTAAACCCCTGAATTCTGAATCATTTTTTTCTGACAAAGAACTGAGGACCTTTCTCGCTCTGCCCCAATCTGTAATAACTGGTTGCCTATCTTTGCTTACATGATTAAGAGCATCTCCAGCTCAAGGAGAACTTCCCAGCCACCTTTCCCACTAGCTTCACCTTTTTTTCTCGAATCAGGCTCTCTGGCTTCAATAGAAGACTTTCGATGTGACTGAACTTGGTAGCAAAAGTATGTCGTACTTTGCAGAATTCAAACTAATGAAACTGAAATGCTAACAGTCTTGGCACCTGACTATATCCTAGCAGATGTAATTCTTCTACAATGGATATAAAGGCAAGCTCTTCTATATGGAGCAAAGAGCCTAGTGAGCACAACAAAGTGAGACTTAAAAGGTTGAACATATTCATGAGTTTCAGAATCAGCCCACATCTTCACTAAGGGAAAGAGGTACACAAAAAAAGAACAAGAACCAAATTTGTATATAAATACAAGTATTATAATAAGCAGAAATCATTCACTAAAGATAAGATAAAATAGTAATTTATGTGTCCTTTTGAGAAAGAAGTCAATGAACTATCTGGATCTGAAACTATGAGCAGAAAATGATATGCCTGAAACTTGAAACAAAAAGGAAGATAAAGAAAAAATCCTAACTTCTCATTGGGAGGTGCATGGTTTACCAGACTGGCTAACCCTACAGAGAAACCCCAAAGGAAACACCAGATAGTCTTGCTCCAGTTACACTGGTAGCTCAGAATTGATTTTGTGAAAAATCACTAAATATTACAAAGGATCAGACTTTCACAAGTTGATCGATTAACTATACGTGTAGAAATTGGCACAAGAGACCTAGACAACCTTAATGGAATAAATCCAGACCCGGATTGCCACTCATTCTACCGTAAGCACATTGATAAGGCTTTTGTAATGAAATAAATAGCTAAGGTTGATGAAAGTTAGCTCAACTGGATAATTGAAATGGTGACATTAAATACTAAAGGTTATCTTCTAGTGACCTCATCCCATTGAAGAATCCATTTGAGCAGCAAAAACATCCGTCCTAAATTTCCACTCATACAACATGCATAAAACAACCGCTGACTTTGTAAACAACTACACGGACGTTTCCCACCAGCTAACTGGCATCAACAGCTTCAGCATTCGCCAAAAGGCGAAAAACAGAAGAAACGCTTTCACGCTGGCTCTGATCAACAAATGAGATAACCGAAAAAACAGAATTGGAATTAGCAAAACCCACCACATTCGAGGAACCTGCACTTTAACATAGAATCATCATGCGTACCAGGGTTTCTGAATTTCTCTAAGTACTTATCACTGGGTTCGTCTTCCAAGTTGAAGTCAGAGACTTCCAGGCCTCTGCAAGCGGAGCTCTTCATGAAAAAGGTTACGCGCAGACAGTCGATACGACGGAGCTTCTGGTAATCAACCTGGACCGCTGGACGTGGAGAGGGAGAGGGAAAGAGATCGCAACTCCGGCGTAGCAACACTCGATACTTCAAATCTGTGCCCTAATTCATCTTTTGGTTTCGGACTGTTAAAAGATGGAGGGAAGACGGATTGGTTGCTTGATCAGATTAATTAGTCCGGTCGAAAGAAAACGATTGTTAATAATTATCAAATATGACCAAAAAAAAATAATAATTATCAATTAATAATTAAACTTAAATGCATAAACAATTTAGTAGTTAGTTGAAGTTATTTTTAACAAAATATGAAAATAATTAATAGCTAATTTGTATAAAGTTATAGTTTGTTAATTTATTATTAAATGTAATAAGAAAAAATATATATGCCCACCATACGGCATACCATGTCTTAGCTAGTAAATTTTTGTAAAATTCAATTTTTAAATTATAAATTTTCCAAAAACTTAATTAATAATTTGTGTAAAAAATAAAGTAAGATAAATAAAATAAATAATTTTTATAATAACTTAATAATAAACTTCAACTTCATTTATTTATATAAAGTCAATTATTATTTCGTTTAAAAATAAAATAATAATAAATTATTTATATCTTAAAGTTTAGATTTAATACTTATTAATTTAGTACCAACCTAAAACTCTTTAGGATTGGTTAAAAACAATCCTGAACTATGGTTTTTTAACATAAAGAAAATAAGTTTAATTAGTTTTTAGAGGTTAACTACCAAAATACAAACCGATATTTATGAAAATACAATGAATAAACCGTTTTTTTAACAACAACAAATTAAACTTAGTAAAATTAGCAATTAACAACTCTACCTAAAACTATCGTTATTTTTACATTTCTTTATAATTTGAACGGAGTGATTTGTCAAATTTCATCTAATTATATCTAGGGTTAAATACCAAATAGCTACCTGAACTTTTGACGTCTTGCAACGAGCTTCCTGAACTTTGAAAATTCAAAACGGACTATCTCAACTTTGAAGAAGATGCAAATTGCAAATAGCTAACTCCGTTCAATTTTCCGTTGGAAATTCGTTAGAAATTGGACGGAGTTATCTATTTACACCTTTTTCAAAGTTGAGGTAGGCCGTTTCAAAATTTCAAATTTTCGGGTAGCTTGTTGCAAAACGTCAAAAGTTCAGGTAACTACTTGGTATTTAACCCTTATATCTATAATGTTGATATTGCACTAATGTCTTCAGATTATGAGCTGTCTGGTTTCATAGGAAGCTTTATATTTCCATATACTGCATCTTTAGTGATTGTATTCAAATGTTCTTCAAGAAAATTACAGGTAGAATTTTCAGTTAGTCTCACTTCCAAATGTATAGAGGAGAGGAGATTAGCAACCACAATTTCATCAAATTCAACGTAAATTATTTACAATCACAGATGAGACTGGAATGCAGTATAATATTGTATCATTTTTTGTTTAGCCAAATGAGTACATTGTATCATTGACGATGCAGCTTTAAAAAACAGCCGCATGCACTGGAACGAACACTTGAACAGATCAGACCACAGAATAACGTTGTTGAGTACTGAAAAAACAACACAAATCATCATTGTTTCCATGTCAATTACGAACCTGATGAGACCTGACCATCGTTCCCAAGGGAAGACCCACTTCCATTCCGCTGGGCTGTCAACTCCTTCGTCTCAGAAGGAAGCTTCTCTTCTTCTTCAATGGGAAGTGTCCTCTTCGATCCCTCCAATGCAACACCCAAGACAATGTTCTCTTCAAGAGGTGCCCTCGAAGTATTAGATGGCGATGAAGAGACCACTGTTCTGTCTCCATCCTTGTCAGAGGAAGATCCATCCTCCTTCAAAGCATCCGTCTTTTTGTCCTTTGGTGCTTGAGGCGATTCGGGCTTTCCCAAGTTTTGATCTTTTTTGTCAGAGGCTGCTGCATTAGTTAACTTTGAGGACTTATCATCTTTCTTGGCTTCTCTCAAGTCAGTGGATGCTGAAGTTGTTTCTACCTTCGCGCCATCTTTCTCTTCAATGGGTTTACGGCTCGGAGACTTAGTTTTATCTTCACCACTGACTTTATAAGATGGCTCGATTAGCAGAAGGGGACGATTTGCAGATCCTCTAGGTCGCGAGTAGATGCCATCAGCAAATGGGATATTTTCCAAGTCAGCATCGCTGTAAATCTTCTGAACCGTGCGGATTGGAGTGGCAAGTCGAGCTCGGTGATGACTTATAACTCTTAGAAGATCCAGCAGTATAGCTTCCTGTGTTACATAATATTTCATCAGCTAGAGAGATTTTTTTTCTACAGAAGCCACATCAAATGAAGTGAAAAAATTGGTTTTTTATTTTACTTCAGGACCAAAACATAGGTTAAGGAAGCGATTCTTACCTTGACACACAGGTACTCCTCAAAATGGGATGTTTTGACAAAGCAAGAGATTAAGATCTGCAAAATGGAAGATTGAGATATCATCATCATCCAATTAATCAACAACAACCAAACAATAGTATTGCATAACAGAATGTTCATTGTTATGATTCATCAAGTTAAAATGTGAACGTGAAAACTAGACTGTTTTTTTACCATGAGAGCTTGGTTTTCCGGATTGATATTTTCCAAAAATACTCTTCGATGCAACCTTTGCTGTTCCACTTGAGGATTCTTGGCCAAAACCTTGCGCATATCCGCTACAATGCTCTATAACCCCACACAAAAAATAAATTTTTCAATAATGAGACATAAGCAGGTAAACCAATAGCATATAATTAGGGTTAATAACCAAAAAACAAACCGAACTTTGAAGAAAAACCAAACAGCAAACCAAACTTTTTTTGTTGACAAACAACAAACCAAACTTTTGGAATTGAGCAATCAACAAACCTAACTCAAATTTTCATTATTTTTGAATGAATTTTTCAATGTTTGAGGGAGTTATTAAGTCAACATTAGTTGAAGTATTTTAAGGAAAGATTAGTACGACTTAATAACTCACTCAAACATTGAAAAATTCATTCAAACATAATGAAAATTTGAGGTAAGTTTGTTGTTTGTCAACAAAAAAAGTTCAATTTGCTGTTTGGTTTTTCCTCAAAGTTCGGTTTGTTATTTGGTTATTAACCCCATATAATTATATTAGGAAATGACCAATGTGCCCTTACATTAATCTTATTCACATCTAGGTGACTGATAGCAAGGTGGGTCTTGATACGCCAATGAGTCTTTTGGGTTAGATTCCTCACAACACTTACAGTAAATTTGTGGTTTGGAATGTGCACTGCTTCTCGATCATCACCTCTAATTATCGTTGGGGACCACCAACCCACATGCTGACAGTATATAAATTCAAAGCTATAATTAGACCAAACCACAGCAATATGAGTTCAACCAATTAACAGACAGCATTTAACTAAAATTTTGATAACCTATTGGACACAAACCTCAACAGTGCCAGAGACTTCATAACCTTCTATTTTCGTTTGAATCCATTCGTTCACAACAAAAGGCCTTGTTGCATGAATCATCACGCTAGATAGGAAGTTTGTGAAGATCTGAAATTAACAAAAATGCATATAAATCTGGATACTTTGATTTCAGTAACTTAAATAAAGTTTAGATTATGGGATTCCAGGGAAAAGTAAGTTTCAGGTCTTATAGACAGTGATTGTACCTCACGGCCAGCAAGGGTGAGCAACACGGTACCAAGCCCTCCTGCAGTAAGCCACTTCTGGGTTGAAAACCCCAGCAATTCCATGAACAATGACACAGCAGCAACCCAAACTGCAGAATAAATAGCTTTTCCAGCAAAACTGAACCCCATCTGCCAGAGGAGATAGTCTATTAAAAGATATGCTCTTTGCAGTTGGTGAAGCATCTAGACATATTGGTGAAGGTAACAGAATCATACATTTCTACTAGCATCAGTAGACTCGTTTTTCTCCACAAAGAACTTTTGTGCTTGTTGAATTAAGCTGTAGAGCAAAACAACTCAATCAAATTAGTAAAACAGACCCAAAGGGTCCCAAACTTAAAATCTGAAATGGAAATAAATATGACATTATAATTGAGAGACACAAAACATGACTAAATTGAAAGAATAGATAGAAACGTCAGATTGACACGATGTAGAGACACGATGGTCACAAAATAAAGGGAACTTCCCTGTTTCGTAAATGAAACATTTATAAGAAAAACTCTTTTATAGAAAGATTAACCACCATTCCCCAGAACTATCTGCAAAGAACATGCTCACCTCGATAGACAATATGCAAATGCCAGAACAGTTGATAATGATCGTGCAAAGTTAAGAAGCCGTTGTTTAACAGCTTGACTTGCTTCTGTCGGCAGAACAACTGGATCAAGTGCTCTGCAACAGATGCAAGCAGGTGTTTACATGGACGGCAGTGGGAAAAATCATATAAAATTTCTATATTTATAAGAGCTATCTTTGCTGATATATACCTGCAAATTAGTGTAACTCCTGTCCATATGAGCAATGGTTGGACATATGATGATGTAATATAATGAATGCTACTCTTCTTCCAACTACTATCAGACCTCTGAATAAAATCACCACAAAAAGTCATACACATTAAAGATTTGAAAAAATTAATAGAAAGATGGTGTAGGCTGTGGCATCTACCTGAAGAAAAATAACCCTAATGAGTCGGATTAGCGGATCAAGACCCCATGCAGCAAATGCAACAACACCAAAAGCAGGAATCAACTTGAGTGCGAGGGGGCTTCCTGACAAAGCATCGTACGAACTGCAGGATATGTTTAAACATACATATTTTGAACATGTCATGCACAAGAACAGAGACAAATAACAAGATAAAAGCAGTAAAATTAGATTATTTTTCTTTAAAGAAAATGTGCGAGGAAAATGCACTTGCCTTTTTAAGACAATGCCTGCGGTTTTTATAACCGGTATCTGATTTACATCAGTAGGTAGAAGGGAAGATCGGCAAATTAAGATTCTTTGTCTAGATTTAGAAGACACGGGATGCACTGAACTGCACCTCCTGTTGAAGAGACGAGGACTCATAGCATCACCTCCATTCAGCTGTCACGATACGCGGGAGTTCAGTATTTAAAGAAGAAAGGTAGAAGATAGCAAATGCACACATCATACTCAATTACCGATTGCCAAGCAACAGCATATGACACAATAAGAGGACAAACTAAACAGCTAGAGAAACATGAAAATACATTTAGGCATTAGAGAGTAAGTTCTGGCATCAATACCTGAACATGAGAAGGAAGACTCATGCGCACCAAACGCAATCCATGATTTCGCATAACATTCTATACAGTAACATGTAAACAAAAATTAGTGGCAGAACCAATGAACAACTCGAAAACACTAAGAGGAACGTGCATAACCATATAAACAAGTGCAACATGTACAAAAACAGAGGCTAGAGAGATGAAATCCTGTAAGGAGACAAACAACTCACGTTTTTGTGGTAGCAGCATCTTGGTTCAAAGAGTATTCTTGGTTCATAAGACAAGTGCATACCAGCATAGGCCATATGTAAAAGCAGGTGGTTCAGAGAAGATAACAGTTGGCTAAAAGCCCAACCTTTTCTTACTCGTTGATGTTAAAGAACATGTCTTCTGAAAAGCAAAGGCCAAGGGCCTGCTCAAGCATCAGTGTACCAGAACAATCTAATACCTGCTAAGAATTCCATTATAGCAACCAGATATAGTCAATTAACATACAAGAAGACACAGGAGTACAGTTGTTGTACAGCGTGAGTATGATGCTAAAGTATTGCGAAAAACCGTAACTTCAAAATGTGGCAGCAAGCGAGACTTACAGAAATATGTCATATAATTGTACTGAAAAATTGAAATGCAACACAGATGCAGTACTATGTATGCAAATTCAAGTCTTGCACCTCAATAGATAAGAATTCAAAACCACGAATGATGGAGAAGAACTCCCAGAAGGTTGGAATTTCTAATTTCACAAGAACTCGATTGTGCTTCAATCTTTCCCTCAGCAATCCAAAGTACCCACTTTAGAAGAAAATGACAAATGAGCACTGCCCGTAACACACAAACTGAAATTGAATGGCATAAGAGCATACCCAAATGGGAATCCTAGGCTCCAAATCCAAAACCCCAAAAAATCATCACCGAACAAAAATTGTCAAAATAAGCAACTTTTACACACCTAACAACACAATTCAGACGCAGCAGACCTAGAGCAAGACGAAATTTGGCCAATCAACAGCTGAGAAGACCGACGAAGATGCTACCGCTGGACATATAAGAAACGAGAAATAATACAAAAATTACTCCGTAATTCCCAAAGAGTACATATGAAAAAAAGCTTCAGGTATAACAAGGTGCATGTTCCTCCACCTGATACAGCCCAACAAAGGGGAAGAACAGTCGATGCCGTGAAATTCTCTTCCACTGTGATGGCTGCTTAGAGAAGAGGAATGCGACGGTGAAGGAAAAGTCCCGACGATTTAGCGTGTCGCGTGAGAAAAATGTGCTGAAATTATAGCTTCGGAACCACCGATGTGGTCCAATCAAACTCGATTTTTTTGGATTTTCCGATGTTGCTGATAATTTGCCATCTGTTTCTTTATCTCGAAATTGGGTCAATGAATCGAGATTGGACTTAGCCGAAATCTGTGGCGAATTGGGGATTCTGAAAATTATGTATAATTTGTGAATGATTCTAAACAAGTAGGCGACGGCGAGAGCGTGTAACTTGAACTCCACGTCAAACTGAAACGGCTGGTCTTGCTCCACGACACGCCACGTCATCGTTCCCAGTTTCCACCCAGCCTCCACTAATCCGACGTGGCAGTTTTCCTCTCCGAGCCACGCTCCTCCGCGGTTATCTTCACAGCAGTCCTCTGTTCCTCTCCATCTTGTTACCATAATAGCAATTGAAATTCCATAACTGCCCTTAACATATAGAGATTGAGAAATTCTGCTCTATTTTTTCTGTACACACTGCCGTACAAGATACAAAGTCCGAAAGTGTTCTATAAATTGAAGAACCGAAAATCTTAGCAAAATTGATCTACTCTTCTTCATCATCGTCGTTGTCCTTCAATCCGAGATCAAGGGACTGAAATTTCTCGGATTTTCGTATTTATTCGGAGCACAAATTAGTAGTGTTCGAGGATCAAGGTACTTTCTGCTTTAGGTCTTTGTCGGGGAGCTGAGTTGCTTTGAATATTTTGCCCAATATGCGAATTTTCAGCGATAAGAAAGAATAGAAGAGTTCTATCCAGAATCAAGTTCTGGGAACTCGATCGAGACGCCGCATCATTAAAAAATGTTTTGTTTTGAACTGGTGAAGGTGATGTTTTCAAAATTGTTGTTCATTGATGACTAATAAGAAGAAGAAAAAAACGCGTCTTGATGATCTGTTAGTTTACAGTAGCTAGATGTGTTTTAACTGGAATTCTATATTTGGCAAAGATGGGTTGTGGTTTCTCTTGCTTAGGATGTGTCTATATTCATCGTATTCAACCCATTTGGAGGAACATTCATTTATAATTGCTGCTATAAAATTTGAGAGAGATCGTAATTTACTGGTTCGTAACAAATACAGTGAGATTTGAATCTGTTCTTTGAGTTCCATCTCCAAATTCTGTATGTTGTTAACCAATGTGCTGACTGATCAATCATGGTAAATTGCTTCGGATTTTGCATCTCTTTCTTCTGGAGTACCTAATTAGTATCGATTCCTGATGCAGGTATCTATCAATTACGAATCATTTCATGTATAGTTAGGGCTTTTGGTGTACTAGAAGCTCGTGATTAGTCAGTTTTATGGCTGTGGTGTTTGCTCCTTTTTCATGGTGGTCATCAAGTGAAAAACAAAAAAAGGAACCTTCTTCAAATTCTGTACTCAGCGAATCGGATACTCTTACGTTTCCTTTGGAAAAAAGGAACGTACCTTCCTCATCAAGAAACATAAAGCATAAATGGCGGAGCCGTGAGGAGCGGAAAATTGACAGAGAATATGATATTGTTTTAGTGCCCCGTGATGGTGGGTGCATATCGGGGTCAGAATCTGACGATTCTGATTATTCAATTGGATGGTTGGAGCCCCATGGCCCTGGATTTCGAAGCAATGACGAGTCTTTAGATGACAGTTTTGCTGTTCTGGTCCCGTGCTATGGTCGGGTTCGTCATGACTCAGTGGATGACTCGAAAACCAAAATTCTGGGCTTTGTTGAGAATATTGCAGAAATGTGTCAAACTGGTAAGCTGCTGTTTCTGCAACTACTTGATTGATATGATTAATAGCAAATCACTGATACTCTTTGCCAGAGGATTAGATGCCATTAATGAAATCTATTCTAGCTTGGCTGATTCAGTACAATGCAGTAGTTCGAGACATATAGCAGTTGAGCTATAGGTTTTGGGAACATTAGAAAATGCTCTTTTCTTTGCATTGCTTTAAGATATTTAAGAAACTGATCTAAATCTGAAACCTTTTTCTAAATTTCTAAGTCTCGGGTCGATAAGAAATGCCTCTGCAATGACTTTTATGTTCAGTTTCTGCAATAATGAATCTAAAGCATGCCTTACGTTCAACATGCTCTTCCTTCGATATAAGTCATACTTGGATTTGGATATTCTGGCATCATACTTCCCTGGTTGCTCTATTCTGAAACCCCTTGTTTTTCTTTCTTAAATTGCTGCAATAGATGGAAACAAGTACATGGACCAGTGGCTAACTTCTATACAGATTCCAGGACAGCTGTGGACATAAGAATGACTTACTTCTTCTCAATCTACTTCCTCTTCAATCGAACGGAGTCTCTCTACTTACTGTATTCAAAATTGTTCTGTATATAACAACCAAAATGGAGACTGGTGCAGCTCGGTTGAGATACTTTAGAGAGTAATTTTCAAGACCAAATTTCCAGCACTTCAATGTCATAAATGAAACATGAATGTGTGTTTTCTGTCGGCATTCTTTCTTGTAAATACACTTATGAATGTACAAAAGGCAAATGTACTACTTGTTTTTCTTTTACTGCAGATGTAACATTTGTTTTTCACTTGTTTTAAGTGGATTTATATGTAAAATTTTGGTTCTTTCACTTATCCCAACGGTATAAATGGAATGCAAGTTATAAAACATAGTATTTTAGACTGTCAAATGGATTAACTAACTGTAAAAGAACACTACTTTAGGTTGTTACAAAATTGGACTGAGATTTGGTGGGGTGCGCCGGGCCTAGGCGGCAGTGTAAGGCCTAGGCGACGCTTGAACGGTCCAGTAGCAAGCTACTGTAGTGACCATTCTCCCTCAAAATATTAATTTAATATCGTGTGGACCGATGGTCCACGTATCAGATATTAAACTGATAAGAACAGATACTACACTTGATCTTAGCCAAAAGGCCGAGAAAGGTATGAATTGGTAGTCGAAGGAGCTTGGGTTTTATAGAAGATGGAAGCCTCTCATACTCTGAAACTAGTCGATGTGGTATTGTTGAAACCTTAAGAAAGAGAACTACAAACCCTTGCCTATACGCTGTCGTCTTGGTTCTCTTACTAGAAGACAGACTCCACTTGGTCTGACAAGTGACAGCTGCCATTATATGTTTTTACTTTTCCTTTAAAAATCTTACGAATGCAATATATATAGTATTGCTTTTTTTACCAAAATGTAAATGCTTTTGGCTTGGTTAATTGAATTTAACTACGATGCTTATGTTAACATAATTAGCTTGGACACTATCATTAGGTAATAAGAATAATAATACAATCCCACCTGATGGAGCTAACCCATCTTCTGTTGCCGAGGCCTGAGCCATATATAAGCACTTAAGGGAGATCCACACTGAGATGAAGTCTCGGCTCGAACACCACACATTGTTGAATGAAGAGCTTCAAAGCCGGTGTACGGTCCTTGGAAACATCCGAGACGAGGCCGGAAAGCGGGTCGAGGCGAGGCGAGCATGCTCTTACTGAGTATCAGGCTACCAAGATCCAGGGTGAGGTGCTCAACATGAGACATGTACTAGGTTATGTTACACATAACAACAATATGCATACTGAGATGAAGTCTCGGCTCGAACACCACACATTGTTGAATGAAGAGCTTCAAAGCCGGTGTACGGTCCTTGGAAACATCCGAGACGAGGCCGGAAAGCGGGTCGAGGCGAGGCGAGCATGCTCTTACTGAGTATCAGGCTACCAAGATCCAGGGTGAGGTGCTCAACATGAGACATGTACTAGGTTATGTTACACATAACAACAATATGCATACACCATTCACAAAACGATGGATCCTAGCTATTGGGCCTCAGCTCTTTGGAATTGGGTCCGAAAGTGGATCAGGCCCAAGGAGTAGACTGCCCCGACCATCTTGCAATCAAATGAGTGACGTCATTAAAGAGATCGTAGTAGTGATGCTCATCGATACCCATGAAGTCCCTCCGGTGTGTATTTCCCCTTATTGTTCGCTCGCTCTGTTATGTACTGGCGTGTCATTGATAAAACGCCTAGATGGACGCGCCTTTAAAGATGACTTCCATAAGACACTCACCCACTCATTGTAGGGGTAGACAATATTGAGTTAGGCAGAGGGATTTTAGGAGCTCTCTATCCCGAATATTATGGAGGAAATGATTTGTATGACACTCCACTCACTGGTAACCATGGTTGACTCGTCGGAAATCAAGGAGTAACTCTGGTAAGAAAATGACCATGCTCAGATTCAAAGGTAAATCTATAAATATCAACTAACATTCAGTCTCGAACTCAATTCTCTCTAACTGACATTCCTCATACACAACTACCTTTTCTTTTTTTTTTATCACTGAACTCCGACTGACTTTACCATCGGAAGGGAACAACAGGAACGCCCCATAATTTTCTTCTTTGCAGGTATGTGGAGCGCCCAACAAAAGGTTGACAAGGACGAACTTATGACAAAGTGACTCAAGATCCCACACAAACATTGAAATACTAACAGTTCACCATTGTATCTATCATCAGGAAAGCAATAAGGTGGCAGAAGAACTAGAAGCGAGTCAAGAATGAGTAAGAAAACTTCAAAGAGATATCGATAAGGCGTTGTTGAAACTCGACCAGTATCTTGGGCTTTCGACATCGAAGAACAACCCTTCTCGAATGAGAAGCGCATCGACACGATCAAGAATACCACTGAGGTACTTCCTGTTTGGGGTTAAATTAAAGAAGCAGAAGCAGTCCATCTTCGCGTGTATGAGTCCAGCAATGGACAGACAAGGCAGTGAAATAACGACTGGGTTGTATTGATAGATGAAGATTTATAAGAAATAGATTCTCTGTTCATTGCAGTAATCTTAGAACATGTCTGCAGATTAATGTTGTTGTGTTACGAGTTAGTAGGTATGTTAATATTATTAGTAGTGTTGATAGAAGTAATTATCGTGTCAAAATATTCTTAATTCGAATATGAATATGATACGACTAGCAGGTTTACCAATCAATCCGCATAACTCATAAATTCATAATCATTTCAATTTGTATAAATTCATACGAATCATAAACTTATGTAACATGTTTGGTCATAGAAATGAAGTGTGAAGTATTTCCAGAAGGCCCCCAATTTGACAAGATTCTGTCTCTGCTGTTTAGTTTTACTGTTTGGTCCGGCAAAATAGAAGTCACTTTATTCTCATTTCTCACTCTAAAACCGCTGAAAAACACACTTATTATTAACACTCCTCCACCGCCCTCACCTCTACTAACGCTCTCCCTGGTCAGTGATGCAGCCGCAGCCACCTCCAACTCCACAGTCCGGTATTTCCCCTTCACCTGCTCCGTTAGGGTTTCTATCTGTCTTCTGGGTTCTGAGTACTTCTTCCTTTCGATTTTTTCATGGAGTCTGTTTCGATTTCTTTGCCCTAGCACCCTCTTAAACCTTTGCTCTGAGCTCAGCACAGCTCTATTTTAGAAAATATTGATGCTTTCTGCTCGGCAAAAGGAGAACAACGAAAATGAAGGAACTTTTGATTGTAAATGACTTTTAACTTTGTTGGGTCATTCATTTGGCTTTTGGTTACTGAATTGTGGAGGAATTTACTTATGGGTGCTGAGATGGTGCAGTTGTTGTTACTGATGGATACATAACTAGTGTCCAATTTGCTTTTGAGGATAAAAGATTGATCTTTATGCAGCAGCAGCATCTGTGATTGAAATAATTCGCCATAAGGGTGATTAAACTTCCCGTTGTATAATGCAGGAGTGTCCAGTTGCTATGTGTTCAAAAGTAGGCTGCAGGAATATGCACAGAAAGTGAGCCTCCCAACCCCAGTCTATGAAACTATCAAGGAAGGACCTTCACATGAACCGACATTTAGGTCTACAGTTATCGTTAATGATGTCAGATACGATTCATTGCTAGGGTTTTTCAATCGTAAGGCTGCTGAGCAATCTGCAGCTGAGGTTGCTCTCTTTGAGCTGTCTAAGAATGGTGAAGTCAGTGATGGTATATCTCCACCAGTTGTAAGTTTCTTCCATTATCATGCTAATATTATACACTTTAACATTTGGAAACACATATTGGTTGTAATTATCTACCTAGATAGACGATTTAGTGAATGAATGGCTTAGACTGCATCTTGTTGTAATTTATATGCTGTGGTTTACATTATATTGTTGTCAATTCTTGAAATTAAGAATTCGGGTGTTGCTGATGTGTCATTTATGTAGCAGTCAAGGGTTTTAGAGTATCTATGGTAAAGTATAACCTATAGATCTGAAACTGGAAGGAGTTTAAGCCTTAAGGAAATCTTTGCTACATCTATCGTTTTCAGTCAGTAGCTGCAGATTGATTACAAAACACAAATAAAAATAAAAGAAATTGAACTCATTTTTAAAAATTGAGATATAATATAGGAATAGTCTACTTTCATAGGAAGAAACTTACTTTTACTGCCCTTACCGATCTCGATTCATGTGACTGGATGCTTTTCCTTTTTTTTCATCTCCATCTTCAAATATGATCCTTCAAGTAAAATGTCATGGTAAAAACTGGGTATACTTTTTCTTTTTTTTTAAAGATTGCTATTTATAAATTAGTTGGAAAAGTATTTTTAAATTCATCTTGATTGATTTTTTCTAACCTCGTCTATTTTTGGTGATTCTTACAGCATGAAACGGGACTGTGCAAAAATCTGCTTCAAGAATACGCACAGAAAATGAATTATGCAATTCCTTTATACGAGTGCCAGAAGGTTGAATCACGAGGCAGAGCTACATTCTTTTCTTGTACGGTTGATATTGGTGGAATCCGTTATATTGGTGCTGCAGCAAGAACAAAGAAAGAAGCAGAGATCAAAGCAGCCAGAACTGCATTACTAGCTATCCAAACAAGTGATGCTTCTTCAAATGTAGCTGTCAAGACAGATCTAACCGTGCTTCCATGCAAAAAGAGAGGACCAGAGACACCCAAGACAGAGGAAGCTTCAGTTTTTCCCAAACCCAAAAAAGCTCGGTTTAAGAAGAGGCTGTCGAAAAAGAAGCAGTTGAAATTCAAGACTGGCCTTAATAATGATAAGCTTGAAATTGCTGAAGGGTCCAATGTTTCTGGAACTGGTGCAGTGGATCCCCAGGTATTATTATCTGCTCCGACTGAAGCAGTACCAGAAAAAATTCAATTTCAGATTGAAGCATCAAGATTAAACATCAAGAGTGGCCTTGACGATGATAAGCTCAAAATTTCAGAAGAACCCATCGTTTCTGGAACTGTTGCAGTGGATCCCCAGGTAGCTGCTCCGGGTGAATCAGCAGCAAATGGTAATTGCGATGAACCCGGTTCTCAAATGCTGTCATCACCATCCTTAAATCTGGGTAACTACATATGTCCTGCTGAGGCAATATCATCTATACCTGATGGATGTGGAAATTCTTTTACCATTGAAGTTAAAGATGTAGCAGTGCCAAATCTGCCCACTGGAAATGACTGTGGTTCTCAAGTGCTGATGCTGCCCTCCTTAAATCTGGGTAACCACATAAGTCCTGTTGAAGAAGTATCATCTGTAGCTGATGGCTGTGTCCATTCTTGTTTCAGTGAAGTTCAGGAAGAGGTATCTGTAGTTGGTGAATTGGCTCCAATGTGTCAAATGGAGCAGAAGATTGTTGTGGAAAGTATGCAAGTTGCTCCAGATGATTCAGTATAGAACCAAGTGTATACTATAATCTATATTGATGATTCAGTAGAACTTGATGTCTTTGGGATATTACAATTATTATTATTATTGGGAGAGGGTAGTTGGATACCAAACATGTCTGAATCATCTTATGTTTCATGTCAATTGACAATTCTTGATGAATTGAAATATATAATAATGTATGAGATTTTGCAGTATTTGGGGTAATTGGAAATCTGGGTTTAGTTTTTTAGGGATTAACACTAGTCTTTATTTTTTCTTTCATTTCATGAATTAACACTAAATTACACCTTGTAATAAAGTAACGCTAATTGCCATCCCTAACAACAATAGCCCCACAGGTGCAACTAAATACAAGCTTTGGCTGTATTGCATTGAATTTGAATCAATCCATATAATAAACTTGTCACTGAGAAATGAGAATCGATCTGACTCAAGCTGCTGTTGATAAGTGAGATCTGCAAATTGAGTTAACCATGGCAGCAGAGGAAGCAGAGGATCTTCTCCAACTATCTGGAATTTCTCATATATTCTCACACTTACGTACTTCTACAATAAGGACTGATCAGAATCCATGGCCATTGCAGAGACTGATCTGGTTAAGGATACCCAGAAAAGGTAAGACGATGGGATAGATGATGATGAAGACACAACTCTGAACTCCAAGCATTTTGAGATCATGAAATGTACAAACTTGATGGCCAAGTTAATGGCTCCATCGTTTACATTTCTCATTATATTTTGTTGAGTCGTTGATGAGCCACGAATGGCAACTGTGAGGAATCCGAATAAGGCAAAGATGAAGATGGCTTTATCCAGCTTGACTCTGATGTTTGCCTTTGAAGCCGCCATCTTTGTGATACAAAAGCTCCACCACTTGATCTTATTGATAACCAGAAGCAGTGTTAAGAAACTGTAGTATTAGTGTGGTGATGGATGAGGATGAGAATGATTGCAATTGCAGACGGTTTTATAGTGTCTTGGACAAGACAACGAGGAAGAAGATGGAGTACCAAGTTAGCTACTTTCAAGACACGCTTTAAGGTCAATCAATAATGCACAGGACGAGTTACCTCATCACTTTATTCTTTATTTATATAATTTTAAATACCTATTTATACAAATATGTTTTTACGTGCCCAAAAAGGCAAAAACCCTTTATCCATATAATAATAATTAGATACTGAGAACACATTTTTATAAATAGGTATTTGATAATAAATAAATAAATTTAGGTATCGAGATTTCTAAAGTGTTACTTCATTTTTTAACCCGTTTTGAACGAAATATGAAAAAATAAGACAAATTATAGATACTAATAAGATAAACTACATAAATTAGTTTGTATTAATAAGATAAAGTACATGTAGCAGTTTATAACAATAAAAACAAATATTTTAATATCACACATTTTCACGTTCCGTTCAAAAATAATGAATTAAAAAATGGAGCACCATTTTAAAAATCTGAAATATCTAAAAGGAAAAACTCAAGTACCTATTTGTAAATTCCATCTATCTAAAAAAAACTTTTATTGTAGGTAATTATTAATTTGTGTAAATAAGGTGTCAAAACGTATAATTAGGGTTAAGTTGACGAGAAGTGTTCTATGGTTTGGTGATTTGAGTCGACCCGTTATCATTTATTTGACTCGTAATAATATATATATATATATATTTTTTTTCATACAATTCATATATAAAAAATTATATTTACTATCAAACTAAAAATTGAAACATTAAAACTTAACTTTTTATATACGTGTGCGGATATTTTACTTAACTGATAAATCAAAAATCACTTTCTAATATGAATGGATCTATTAATTGACCAATAGGTATAAAAAGTACACTCCCCACTCGACCTATGAACCGGTCATGCACGACCTTATGACCCCATTTAATACGTCCGTTTTGACTTAGTCTAGGTCCTAACTAACTAATTAATAATAATGTTCTTTTTCTTCTTTTTTTGACCAAAATAATAATGTTCTTGACAAGCAAGGATAATAAATAAATGTACGTAATTTTTTTTGTAAGCCTTGCGGAATACGTAGTCAACGGGTCAACAGAATGATAAACGCAATGAAAATTATGAAATATTTATCAGTATATTTGGTAGTAATGGTAATACCAAAGGTTTAATCAGAAATTGTTAAAGTAATCTTGTAAATGACTATTTTTATGTTAAGACATGTAAAATATACCGAAAGTCTGCAAAAAAAGAAGTAAAATTTACGAAAAAGTTGTTTAAAATGTGCATTTTAAAATAAGAACGCAAATTCAAATTTTGAAAAATGTGGATTTGAATTCTATATAATATGGACTTGGGTGAAAATAGAGAGAAAAATATCAAGGAAATTAGCATAAACATTTTGCAACTGTACAGTATTTAATATATTGGCAAAGTTTGGTCCCAAAGAATTTCGCCTGTTCCTCATCATACCCACTCACCCACAATGACAATAGTTGTTTTTAAGTTATCTATTTGGATAAGAATATTTACAGACAACCCAAATTTGCAGCAAAAATCTCTTTTAACCGAACCCAAACCCTTCATTGGCTTCATGAATCGCCAGCAGCAGCCTCTCTTCCAAGTGCTGCTTCGAAGGGTACTCTGGTAGATCCAACTGATTGAAACTGTAAAAAAAAAATAAAAAAATTGCCACAATTAAACATCAATCTTCAATAACCAATTTACCATGAATGACCAACTAAAAATGATGGTTCTACTACCCACCATGTATGTGCCGAAGGCAAATGATTGGGTCTGCCGTATGCTTTGTGTATCTGGAATTTTTGAGTTCCTGAAATTCCTTGGAGTGCACTGAATCCTTCGAGGGGAACCTAATAACCACAGGGAGAAGCAATTTAGATACAATTATATGGCTAGAAAATTCACGCTTTTCCACAAAACAAGAAGGATCGATCGGTCGAACTACCTTTGAAGTGCCGGTGACAAACTGCAAAAGCCGAGCTTTGTCCTCCTTGCTAAACCCTTGGGCAACCTCCCAGAACCACTGTATAATAGGAGAGGCAGCGCTATACCCAGAATACTCTGTATTGGCTCGCATGTCATCCACTGAAGAAGAAAAAGTTGCAGTTTTTGGTGAGCAAAAGAAATAGGGAATTGGGTAAGAAGAATGAAAATGGATACAGAAGAAAAATTACAGTCAATGTCTGGAAGGCCACTTATTAATAACTCCAACTCCTTGTCATTGAATATGGAGATCAGTTCTCTTTGAATCAATTCGTTGAAGCCTTCCATAAATGCATTAATTTGGGGACGAATGGCGGTGGTTAGACGATGCTCAACCACTAAATCAACGTACTGGTGCTTGTTCTCCTCAGTGACTTTGATATTTCTTCCACCAGGAAGCAGTTCATAATCCGTCACCTGCATCACCACCAAGATTTGGTAAAGAATCACCCACAAAAATTAAGATCGATGCTCGGGATGAAGAATGAATATGTTGTTATTAACCTCTGTTCTTTCACATAAGATCAACTTCTCCTCATCTGCGTCGATGCTGAAAGTGAGGTCTAGAACATCGGTTATGTCATTCTGCAAATAGTGAAGCAGCATTAGAATATAGATGCTGATGATAAGAGACAAATCTGTATAAAATGCAGTTGAAGAATGAAACAGTAATGGCGAAAAAGTGTAGATACCTCAAGCATCCACTTCAGGTTCTTGAAGTAATCGGGATCAATTGCCTCAATGTCATGGTAAGTAACCTTGGACCCCAATATATGCTTGTAGAAAGATCGAGTAAAATGGACATCCAACAACTGCCCATCAAAGAGTGCTTTGCCAACCTAATGAATGAAAATATATATAAGTGGCAACAATTAAAGTGATAAGAGAATGGGGAAAAGTAAACATAAAAATTACGTACCACTCGCCCGACAAATTTGAAGTATGAGAGATGCTCTGTCTGGAAAACAGAATTGGGATTGGGCTGAAATGTTGAGTCATTGCCCACAGTGGTGAATAACAGTGCTCCTCTATCAAAGATGACCCTAGAAAGTAATTGATACCATTCCCTTGTAAGGCCACCTGCATCAATACCTTCCTCGCCCTGGAAATGAACGGTCAACCTCCCCTTCAAATCTTGAGTAGATCTCATACGCAATTGATTATATGAATCCTCAAGAATATATGCTCTTCTCACTGAAATCCTCAGTGGGCTATGATGATGGTCGTGCTGATGCTTTATCTTTGACTTGAAGTATGCACGTTTATTATCAAAATCAATAAAGCGCGGAACTTTCAGTAACAGTGAGAAAGATTTCTCAAGGAGGCCAGGATTTTGACGGATAAAAGCATTCAACAGCTTCCGATGCCTCTCGGAAAACTTAACAAATGCAACATTTTTCTCATCAATTTTTGCGGGAGTCGAAGGGACTTTCTGCTGATTAGCAGATGGGCTAGCAATAACATCTTCAAGCTCAGAAACTGGAGCAACACCGAAGTGCAATTTCTCAGCAGCCACAAAGAATGACTCAATATAAGGCAAAATATTCTGGGTGCCTGCTGGAAGAGGAGTCATTATTGCTGAATTCTTAGATTTGGAAGTCCTTGATGTAGTAGTATCATGTGTAGACTCAGAGTAGCTCTCTACTTTGCTGATGCAATTACTCAGCTCCAACCATAAAGGCTCTAGAGACACATTGATGTCTGAGACTTGAGATATAGCAGCAGAAAAATCCTTTTCAGATTGAGTCTGAATTTGTTGATCCGTCTCTTTCTCTTTCACTGTGGAAACAAGAGAGCTCAGAGCTTGTAAGACCCTTAGGACTGCAGCTCCCTCGGAACTAGTGACACTTAAGAGTGCTTTAATGGCTTCGCCAAACATTTGTAGCTCCTTCATTGCAGACGTGCTCAATCTTTGAATAGCGGTAGCTAACTCGGTTACAAATAGATGGCAATGGTTTGGTGCAACTGTCACCAACTTCTTGATAACTTCTGCTACTAGAACATAGGCATTGTCTGACAACCTGAGCAACACACAAGTGTAATGTAAGTAACTTTAGTTCAATGTGGAAAGACCCTGTCTAAAGGCTGTGCTAAGAGCAGTCAAATAAGCAAAACTTAAATTAGTACCCTTCTTTTGCAAGCAATGAGCAAAGAAGCCGAAGCTCTGACTGTGGCAAATTGAGCAGAATCGTCTGAGCATCCGTTTCAGTAGATTTCTTGGCGGTATCGACCATTGAAGATGAAACACCCACAGAAGCGACACCGCCAGATTCTGCATTCATCTCTACATCTGATATGGACACCTGAGAGCCTGATGGCTCAGCGATAGAAGGCCCTGCTGTCTCTACAGTTTGTTTATTCTCTGCATTATCGATGATAACCTCCAGCAAGCCAAGTAGCTGAAAGAACGAAAAGGATTGCGTAAAAGAAGCTCAAGACATTGTCGAACACCTAGAAATTGGACTAGTGAAAATGCATTACCTGCTCAAGATGTGCTATACTCCGCAAATAAAGTGGCTGATTCAAAAGACTCATGAGCATAACTATGGGGAAATGTTCCCCATGATTCTCATTCTCTTCAATAACCAGTATGGCTTTTCCATGCGCCTGATTAGATGTCTCTGGCTCTGAAGGAACAGCATGTGGCAGTCTAAGCTGAAGCAAAATCTTTGCTACAAATAGATGATTTCTTGCAAGAAATGTTAGAGTTTCAAGAATTCGTCGGGACACCAAAGGAGGAATACCTGGGAAAAGAAACACAACATGAGTCTCAAATTTCATTGATTTGTGCTAAATTGCGGTTGTGGAGGGGGCTCATTATTACCATCAAATGACTGAGGGCGAGAGTAGATCAAACTATTTTGACTAGCATAAAGACGGAATGATGACTCAGCATTATCCAGAGTGCTGACAGACTTCCTAGGATCAAGCACAAGCATGTCCATGAGAATATTAACCAGTGCCGTCCTTGTCTCACTATGAGCACACAAATTCAAGAGAAGCCTCTGGAATTGACCTTTGTAGAGCGGCTGTGAAAAATTGATGCGGTTAGGAGATTATGAACCATAACGAGGAAAACCCATGTTTGAGGAGAAGCATAAACAACATACCTGGACAACACGGAACAAGCGAATCATTGATTTAAGTGCATCAGTGTCAACTAAAGGAGCACCATCAGCTTCAACTAGTTTCACTCCAAATGATCTGCGTGAACCAATGTCACCCCCAGCCCTATCAAGACCGGACCCAGAAACTTCACCTCGTCTAGACGATTCACCTCTGCGACTCCGAGGATACATACCAAAGATGTTGCGATTATAGCGATGGGCGGCAAATCTTTCGCGTAACATATTAGCCTCAGCAACCAGAGCAGGAGTAAGATTGGCAAGGATTGCATCATTAGATGTAAGAAGAACCTGAATGAGGTACCCCAAATCATATATTATCCATACCAAGAGATTCAAAACCATAAAATAATGAGCAAGAGCATACCTCTTCTCGTAACTCTGCTGGGAACGTTGCGATTATGGAGACTGTGTCCATCTCAACAGGCTGCCCTTCTAGTTCCTGAGATTGGTGAAGCCTTTGTGCTTGCTGTTGTGCTAAGACTTCTGCACGGATATCTGGAGGGAGCGCAGCAAGGAACTCAGGATCGATATCTGCAGAACCTTGTGGTTGAGAATCAGCGGGCTGGGCTGCTTGACCTTGTTGAGCTGAAAGAACTTCAGCGCGCAGCTCCTCAGGAAGAGCATCCAGAAAAGCAGGATCTATAGATCCAGAACTACCGCCAGGGTTGATTTGCTGATCTGTTGAAGCACCTTCCTGTTCTTCTTGGATAGAACCATCTGGAATTTCAGTTACTCTATCAGGTGATGTGTCTCTAACAGGGGTGTCGCCAATCACGTTTGTTCTCCTTACATGAGTGGATTGTGGATCACCCACAGACACTCGATCTGCAGAACCTTGCCTGTCCCTTTCATCATCTTGTCCATCAGCACTTTCGATTTCAAACCCCATGCGCCAAACAAATTCCCCAACACTTGCTCCATTTTCACCACTTTCCTGACTTGCAGCTTGCAAATCCCGCACCCCAGCATCATTTTGTTCAAACTGCATTTCAATAGACTGCATCTGCGTGACAGATGGATCAGCTAATTGTGTAGATTCATTCACTGGATTTTCCATAGTTGCATTTCCAGGACCATCAGTTGAACTAGGAAGGGGCAAATCACCAACTTCACTGTTCAAAATGCCTTGAGCTGCTCCGTCGGGCATGGTAACTGTTGCTGATTCCTTGATCTGTTCAGACTCCTTTTTCTGTTCAGAAGGTTCTTCATTTGTTGGTTGCCTCAACTGCGAGATAAATAGCTCTTCCAGTCCAGATGGTATTGAAGCTGCAGTTGATCCAGTCATTTGCTGATTTTCATCTGCCCAAAGGTTCAATCGGTTTGCATGACGTCCACTTCTCAACGATCGGAAAATGACATCAAGCCTTGAAATATTATCCGAGTTCCTTTCTGAGAGAACTGCATCACCAGCATTCTCTGAAAAATCATAACTGTTAGAGCAACTGATAATACCAAATCTAATATAGTAAAGCAACCACAAAACTTGAAGCACGATATACAGAGAATAAATGATGCTAAAGATTCGATCTTTATATAAGATTTAAGAAAAAGAGAGACTTCAATAACTAAGTATATATACCTGTTTGCCGGTAAGAAGATGGGTGCCCTAAGGAACTAGGTCTGGTCAGAAGAGGATGCCGAGAGGGAGATGAAGTACTTCCATTCCTACCCAAAAGATTGTATATTGATGTTGTGCGCGCTTGACGCCCCGAATCAAAAATTTCCACTGGCATGAGATGAAGACTTTCATTGGGAAAACTATGATTTTGGCCAAGAACCTCAATATGATCAAACACATTTATTCCATTAATACCTTCCTCAAGCCTGAGAATAACGCCATCCTCGTCATCATCCTCATCTTCATCCTCCTCTTCCAGGACCTCTTCATCGAAATCATCTTCCTCATCAATATCATGATCATCTTGATCCGTGTCGTGATGTGCAAGGTGAACTTCATCTTCCTCCAGATCATTATGATCCTCCTCGTCATCTCCTTCATCAACTCCATCTTCATCATCTGACATGTCATCGTCCTCATCATCTTCGTTAATGTTTTCTTGCTCATGCGGCTCTATTTCAAACTCTATACCAACTGAGCCAATGGCATTTTGAAGTTCCCTAGCATCTTCTGATGTGTCATGCATGAAATCATCCTCACTAGAAGCGGTAGAAGATCCTTCAAGATCTTGATCATGCTCCATGTCATCAGTCACAGCTTCAGAACCACCATAGTTCTGGAGGTGGTTAAAAGAGTTGTTCTCAGCAGCCATAGACTCTTCGTGGTCCAGATGAGAAGCCTCCAATGACTCAGCTTCACCACTGTTTTCTGTTGTTCCAATCTGATTCTGATCAGAAGGTTTTGCAAGGTTCACCCTCTTCCCTGAATTAGAATCAGAAGAATTGACATGCTCCTTAGATACAAGCTCCAGGGCTTTTATAATTCCAGTCACAACTTTGGGTGAATCAGCAAGATCCAAGTCCAAGACTTTAAGAATCTGCGACAATGACTTAACCAAACCAACCCCTATGAAAGTAGCTGACCCCTCTGCAGAGATGTATGAACCAGTAGGGGAACGACCACCCAGTACATCGTTTACAAGATCAACAATTGTCTGTATCTCGGCACCTGGTGCCCTATATCCTTCACAAGAATCGATGAATTCATTAAACACATAATGAATCTCAGTGAAAACCCTCCTCCTTGCTTCAGCAGAGCGAACACAAGCTGCAACCAAAAATTGGGTTGCCCTAGCAGAAAGTTTATGCCTCCAATCACCATCTGTCTTCCTATCTTTTTTTGAACTTTTAGCACAAGGAATAAACTTACGAAGGACATGCTGAAATATCCCACCAACACCCTTTAGATGTGGACTATTGCCACTACCACAATCAGCATCTTTCCGAAGCAAAACAGTAACAGATGAGGAATACATCACCAATATCTCTGTCAAAAGCTTCAGAATAAACGCGGCCTTTGCTAGTGAAGCAGACAATTCTATAGTGTACGATTCACTCTTCTCCTCAGAAGAGCCGGCGATAGCTTTCCCTTTTCCCTTTACCACAGCAACATCTATGTCCATGTCTGAATTTGATTGAACACTAGAGTTAGCTTCTTCAAGAGGAGGTTCAAAAGAATTGATTGAATCCAAAAGAAGCTCAATCACAGTAATAAAGCTTTGTGGATATTTTCTGTGCCCTTTACTGCTCTTAGAGTTTGAATCAAGTAGTTTGCCATGTCCGTTTCCCAATGTAGCTGGATCCACATTACCCAAAGAAACCTTCACATCATTCATAAGAGACTTCTCCTTTCCTGATGTCTTCTCCTTTTCTTTTTCCTTGACTTTATCTTTGTCACGATCCTTCAGCAAGACAACATTTGGTCTGTCCCCTACTATCTCAACTTTACATACAGACTTTGCAGCCTGCATGAATATAACTGGATCACGTGAAATCACAGAAGTCAAACTATTAAGAAAAGTCCTGGGCACAACCCTTCCACTGGGATGTCTATTTACAGCAGCTAGAAAGATGTGCCTTATCTCAGCTTCCATTGCTTGCTGGAGAGTATGAGGATCTTCAAGTACATGGCAGATAATTGTCGCCACTACATTGTCAAAACTTGGGAAAAGGCTACTTGTGGGCAAGGAAAGCAGTAACCTTAAGCCACCCGCATCTAAAAAACTAACTGCAACAGAGTGATTTCTGGTCAGAGTAGCACAAAGCTGCAATACAGCATGGATTGTTTCAGAAGGTAGCTGATTTCTAATATAATCACAAGCAATTTCAATCAGTCTCTTCTGTGCATGGATATCGATAAACTTTGGCAATAACCCCAGTGCTGACTGCAATTTGCTCTTCTTATCCTCATCAATAATGAGAGGTTGCTGTTTTTCAGTAATATCAGCATTCTTCAATTGGTCAAGAATTTCAGGGTTCACTTTGTGATCTACCTGCAGAAGTCTATCAATGGCAAGGAAAGCAGCTGTTACCCACTTGGGAACTGGAATCTTCTCATTGTCCCCAGACACATCCCATTCAGAGAGCAGATTTGACGCAAGCTCTATAAGACCACTCTTCAGAGCAAGTTCTCGGGAAATCACGTCTTCTTGAAGAACTAAAGCAAGTACATGGAAAAGTGATGAGAGCAAGGTACTCTGTCTGGTTGCAGGAACCAAACTGCATTCCTTCAATTGATCGATGATGAATGAAATGACAGTGGACCTATATCCACCATCATTGTGAGAACAAATTGTCATGAGCAGATCATGAACAGGAAAAGCCACTGATTCTTTTGACTGAAGAAGTTTCACACATGTTCCCAACAAATCCTCCACTACTGGTGGCTTTACTAATTCTGCTTCAAGCTGTTGATCATTGGCATTCGAAGGCTGCTCTTCCGTATCCACTTCAGAGTTTCCAAGAGACATAGCAAGTGCCCGAGCTAGTTCATCCTCCTCCTCCTGGATCTCCTCAGGATGAGAAACTAACCAGTCCTCCTGGATCTCCTCAGGATGAGAAAATAACCATTCCATTGCAAGCTCTACACTATTTGATCCAACTTGCCTCAAAGCTTCCTCAGCCATGGCACGGGTAAAACCCATCTCCACAATGGTCAAAATAGTTCCTTCATTAGGAGGTGGACCCGTAACCCTGGAACTGACATTGCTGTCCACATTCTTCAATTCCACCCCAAGGAAAGTATGTTTGATGATAGATACGACAGTTGTAATGAAATCACAACTGCACTGGGCAAATTGGGGATGAGTCCAAACAGGAAGCACTGCTTTCAGAACCACGGAATGAAGAATCTTCATGAAAGTCTCAGCATCTGCTGGAAAAGGAATCTCAATGCTTACCAAAGGTTGAGTCAGTAAGTGTTTAGTAAAAGGAGTCAAAATATATGATGATGTCACCAAATGGTCTAAGAGTCTCGCATAGGCAGATAAAGAACCATAAATCCAAAGGTTATCTACATCTTCCTTTTCAACTGGGTTCACATTTCCATCATCAGTGTCCATGGGAGAAGCAGGTGTCATGTTGACTGCAAATAACAACTGACTGGTAGCCTCAAAAGTAGTTAAAACTGACTGTACTACACCATGTCCATACAAGCAATTAAGAAGTACAGCATTACAGGAATCTGGTCGGTCCATCAGAACAACATCAATGAAATCAATAACCTTTCCGTAGTATCTGCACTTGGAAATAGAAGCCTGTTTAGCAGAAGAATTCACATGACCGTCAAAGTTCATATGGTCCATACAAATTGAAGAAATGGCTGATGCCGCCGCTTTTGATGATGCAGTTACATTAACAGTGTCCTCACGCCGTCGAGAAGGAACTAATGCCTTTCCCAACTCTTGAAACAGATGAGTCATGTGAAAATGGAGTGATCTGACCATATCACAGCAAGAAGCATAGTAGGACCTTTGTTTGCCCAGTTCTTTTCGCTTAGAAGCATCCGAAGAATGGGAATCACGCTCTACATGAGTAGAATCAGAGTGCAGGGTCGAAGGAAGTTCACTGATGAGTCTTGGATGCAAACTGGGAGAGCGACCAACATCGCTATACATCCTAAGAAGCTCAAGAAACTGGGTTTCCACACTCCACCCTGAGGTTTGCCTCCTCAAAAGTGGATCAAGAAACTGCCTGAAAGAGTTATATCTTTGATTTTCAGGTTCATTCAAATTCAATTCAGATTGAGATGACCCTGCTGTGCCAGAATTACCTTCCCCTGTTTCAAGCTTGGCATCTTCAAGGAGCGCAATCTGCCACATAATTTCCCGCTGCACACGTCCAATGCACTCCAAAACGTCTTTACTACCGTTTGCAAATTCTGTAAGCAATGCAGTCACCCACCTATTGTCTTTGGACGCAGCAAGAAATAAGAGAAACTCAACCAGAGAAAGTGCAAAAAATATTTCCTCATCTTGGCTTCCCTTTGGATCAAGCAAAAATGTCCCAGAAACAGCGAGGAAACCAGTCAAAACTTTGTCCAGATGCACCCTAAGAGCAGAACAGAAGGCACGTGCAAGTGGAGCAGAGTGATTTTGAGTGAAACCTTTGAATACCATGGTGCTGTGCAAAGCAATAGACATTCCTTCTGAAGACTGGGCAATACTAGGCTTCAGCAAAAGCTTCAGTAATGCATCAATTCCTGACTTCTCGACAAATAATCGGCAAGTCTCAGAGTTCTCCATTGTTCTGTGGACTAATACCATCAAATGGAAGACAGAAAATTGTATGAATTGTTCATCCGTGATGCCATCAGCTCCTGAATCCACCGAACCAACCAGAGAGCAGACACTCCCATTTTCCTTTTCTGCGGAATCTGTCTCCATAGCAGAACTCCCATGTACTTTACTTGAAGTACCTGTACAGCTTTTCTCCCTAATGGAGGAGATCTTATCAATTATTTCAATAATTATATCCACACCATCACTTCTCAAAGATGACACATGGCGCAAAAGTTCCTCCACAGCATTTGCCAAAGGTACTATTGCTTCATTCATTGCCACAACATATTTCTTGTTGGTAAACACATCTACTAGGCAACGTATTGCACCCGTTTCTTTGACCAAATCAACGCCTTTGGCGTTAAGACAGATAGCACCCAGACCATTAGGAATACATGTAAGAGCTTTTGCAGAAGGAAGTACACCAGCTACTACTGAAGATAAAAATGCAATTGGAAGCCCTAATTCAAACAAAGTAGACAAGGAAGTAGGATCTTTGTGAATGATTTCACTCATGAGGGTCACAGATGAGTGATAAATGTCACCACCAAACTTCTCTATGTTCCCCAATATGTGTGAAAGAGTCGAGGCGAGGGAACTCTCCTGTGAGTTTTGTGCTCTACTTGGGTGTGATGGTGAGTATGTGGCAGATCCAAGAGCCTTCAGTAAAACCTTAATGAGCCTTTTCTGTGATATCAACAGATCATCACTGTTTCTCGAGCATTCACCAATAATAGAAATATCATTTCCCTCCACCAAACCAATGACTCTGTGAACTTCAAGTTCTAATCTTTGCACCAAAAGTTCAACACCACCTAGCTCCCTGAAGTGAGAAACTGCTGAACTACTATAATCAAGAAGCTTTTGAATAGTCTTCACAGCAAAACATACAAGATGCATATGTCCAGGATCTGAATCTTCCAAAAGCGGCAAAAATGTTGGAAGCATCCCCCAACCCCTGAGGTTGTTACCAGAAGTCGAGGAAGAAACGATATGAAGCAGATAGAACTGAAGAAGTGCTTCTACAAATGCAAGTGCGGATGGATCACTAGAAGTACTTAGCGATGATATAGCCTTCTGGAGCACATTAAGAAGAATTGTGCGGTTAGTTGCTGTAAAGCTAAGACTTGATCCGCTAAGAATCCTTGCCCTTTCATGAGATGATATATATGAAGCTAATTGACCTCCCAAAGCAAGCATTGCAAGTGTTCTAATAGTTCCAGGAATAGATTCTTCAGACCGGACAATCCTAATCAACTCATTTGTATACTCTGGCTCATTAGCAAAGAATGCGGCCAGTTCCTCATGGGCATCATTGGATTGAACAAGTATAATGAAAGCAAGAAGGCAAATTCTACTGTACAGTCGGCAGGTTCTGATCGAACGGAAGGCATGGGCATATCTGATCCGTGTAAACAATGGAAATCGGAGATCCGGTGGCACATTGTACTGTTGAATGCATTGCTTCATTAGAACGAGATCATCCTCCTTCCGCAAATGTAGATCTGGCACATGTATGACCCTTGAGTTAGAGGTTTGTGACTGTCTACTGGTTTCTTCACTTTGACCACTAACCCCATTCAACTCAAAGTAAAGGGTAGAACCCAGCCGATTCTGAGAATTGTCATTTTCACTATCCGATTCAGATGGAAATAGAGAAAGTCCACCATCTTGAGTTTTTTCATTTGCAACAACACAAGAGTATAATCCCAAGCCTTCTTCTTTACTTCCCCATCCTTGTGCCAGGGATAGAAGATAGCTATTAATGGAACCACATCCGATTGACTTTCCACCACCATGCAGCTTGCTTATTCTCACAAAAGCAGACAATGTCTCCAAGGTAGCAATAACAATATCCGGATCTGCTGAAGCGAGTAAGACCTTTATATGCTGCACATAAAAGGTGTAACTGTTACATCTTTGAAATATCAGGACCAATCTTGATAACCCATGAGTAATAGCCGTAACTAAATTATCATTGGAGCATAGAGATTATACTATCCAGAAAATAAAACAAAAAATATAAGATAAAACGTAATGGTACCTGCAAGCCATCAAATGAACTCTTGTTATGACAATTCTCCAATATTATCTGCATCACTCGTAAAATTTGTAGAACCGTGTGTTTGGGAAATGGACCATCATCTTCAGTTATTTTGTCCGATAAACTAAGGTCATTTCTACATGAAATGTAGGTTTTTAAGTATTCCTCAAAGTGCAGGAACAACGGCCTCCAGTGATGAAAATTCCCCTGCAATTGATGGAGATAAATACATATATCCAAAATGGTGAATAAAAGTGGGAAAAGATGAAAGAGGAAAAGCTAACTACCTTATCATACTCCCATCGGAAACCTGAAAGAGGTATAGCTACATCTGGTAAGGGACTTTGGATGACCTTGTCAATGAATGCTTTCACTTTTGGAGGCTGCAGACCATAAAGATTGAATTTCAGAACTATGAAAAGACCAGGACTAAAATTCAGAAACTGTTGAATCATCAAATTATGCAATCATGATCAGTAGAGAGATGAAACTTAGTTAGGTTGTCAGATGAAAATATAATCTATATGTAAGTTGCTATGTGGTAGGTGAATCATTGAGACTATATGACAGTCCAGAGATAGTGTAGACCATCACAATTCATCATATTATGTTTCAAAAAATTGATTAATCAGCCTATCATATAGCAACTAATCATATACTACATACTATCGAGAATCCTGACCTCAGCACAAGCATGTCACAGGAATATCTATCTTGACGGACCTATTTATAGGAAAGTAGGTCAAGATACTAAACCAATTTATTTCATAAGTTCTTCCATTGGGATAGAAAGCATGCAGAATGAGTGGTACCAACAAACAGGGAGAATCCTGCTTCACAGCCAACTGGGTATATTAGAAAACTGACATGGTTGGCATGAGGGTTTCTCTTTAAAGTTTAAACAAAATGACATCAAGATCAAAAATGCTGCTAAAGCCATCACGCAGATGGTTCATAGAGCATCAGGAGAGTAATAGCAATTTTTACTTGCAAAAATGAACTGGTGTGCCAAAAAATAAATTCAAGAAGCATACTGAAAAGGATACTTGCTTAGAAATGCCTCAGGTTAATCTTCTTAGATTGCTTACCCAATAAGGAGGTACTAATTGAGTTTTTTGTTAGTTATGTCATATTAGAATACGACCCAATCATCATATATTAAATGGTGCACTTAGAATAAGCTCACTCAAACAGTGACCAGCTTCATTACTCGATAGTGAAAGCACTTCTAATTTCTCATATCCTTCCTCTTTAATTGCGTGATAAATGATTTACCATATGCAGTGTCATGTGAAAGGAAGAGGACATAGCTTAATAGGAGGCACTAACTTCCAGAAGCTTGGAGACATTAACCAAGTTACTGACAACATTAACTCCTCTCTCAGGGGTTCTCAGTTACGTAAGCGCAGTTCTAAACTTATTTCCACGGTTTAGAGTTTACTTCGATTCTTTGAACACAAAAAAGAAATTTAACTCCATTACATGAGAAGAAGTCCGCACCATATGAAGATTTAAGACTCGAGGGAAATCTCAAACTATTAGAGAAAGCATCAGAAGAAGCTAGCATCTCCGAATAATGGCTCTTGCAGCATTAGTTTTATTTACTAACTGGGAGCTCCATCTTTTACTAGCAAAGATCGAAATTATTTTTTTAAAGGGCGCTTCACAAATTCCCTAATAGCCCAAAGTTCATCTTGCCGAATGGACCGACATAACAAATTGCGTAGGGAAGTAAAAAGAAAAACTCGCATTCCATTGTTGAGGTAAATAGATTAATGAGAATGACTTACAGTTTCAGAATCAAGTCTGATGGACGGACCAACAGCAGTGTCACCCGACAACAGTTGCCGCAGCCTCGACGGCAAGCTCGATCTTTGGGCTGCCATCCAACCTCACCGGAGACTACTGGCAAGCACTACAACAAACAACAACACCGCAACCAATCAGCAATAATCGAATAAACATATATTTCAGTCACAATCCTCTAACCACCGACCACATCCACAGCAGCGACAACAAACTCGAGAAAACCAAAGCCAATCGATCGAATACATGTATGGACACGCAGAAGAAGAGATGTAAAACCTGAGCAAGGAAGGAGACAGAGGATGTTGATGCATAAACATCCGAAGCTTTGACTGTCGAGGGAGAGGAAAGGCGAAACCCCAAAGCAAAGAGAAAGAAAGGAGAAGAGAAATAGAGGGGGCTGGGCTGTGCGTAAACGTTGTGTGAGTGAGGGGGATGGAGTTTATCGATTCTTGCCTTCTTGGGGACTTTAATTGATTCTAATTTCTAAGTCAACATAATTAACCTTGATTAGGGCTAAACAGTATTTATTAAGGTCTCGTAATGACGGTAAAGGGTAAAATATAGGAGTTTCACTTCTGCTTAGCGTGCACTCCTCGTCTCGTGTGACCCTTTTCAACTTTTGCACAACCGTCCTTTCCTTTTCTAAAACAATATATCGGTACTTAAAAAATTATTGAAGTACGGTCAATCTAATTCGGGTAAAATTATACTACTATTTTTCTTTGTAATTTTATTCAATACTTTTTTTTTAATTCTAGCTATTTAATTAATTTTTAGAGTTCAACAATTTATTATAAAATTTAATGGTTGAATTCATCATTTTTCTTTCATATATTATTATTATTTTGATATTTTCATGCAAAATTCATATGTAAATTATTAGTTAACTAACTTAAGATAACACAAAAATACGACTTTAACTCACATGAAATATTGTGTATTATATTTATATTTGTGAACATAACACGATTACTGTGTTAATTTCACAAATTCTAGTTAGACATAGAAACGTAAACATCATAAATGGAGCATGTTCAATTTTAATTAGATGGAGTTGTTGTTTTTAATTATTTTTGGGTGTTTTAAGCTGTTATCGAGAAAATTCAGATTAGCCTAAACTTGTTCTAAACAACACAAAACCATTTTGTGTGAGTCTATTATTATAGGATTAAATATCAAATAGCTACATGAACTTTGAACATTTTGCAACGAGCTACTCAAAATTTAAAAATTCAAAACGGGTTAGGTGCAAATAGTTAGCCCGTTCAATTTCTGTCAAAATTCTGTCAACAGTTTCCGGTAAATTGAACGGAGGTAGCTATTTACACCTTCGTCCAAGTTAAGGTAGTCTGTTTGAGATTTTTAAAGTTCGGGTAGCTCGTTACAAAACGTCCAAAATTCATGTAGCTTCTTAGTATTTAACCGTATATTCTACTGAACTCGGTTTGATATAAATCCGATTTTTTTTATCTTAAAAATGTTGTTTTATAAAAAAACTTACAAATATATTTCGTCCTATATACATATATTCCATGGCCCATAGTGTACTGGGTTTCCTTCGGCCTGTAAATTAGACTCAATTGGACTAGGACTACTAAGGAAAATCAAAGCAATGTCGAAAGAAGAGTGATACATAATAATAATAATAATAATAATTGGTAATATTTACTATAAAACAAAATAACATGATTTTGTACAAAATATAATATATAAACTATATATTATTTAGAAACTATATGTTCAATATTTTGATTTGTACATATAGTTTCTACATAATATATAGTTTCTAGAAGTATTCCATTTATATATGTGAACGTAATAAATATAATATAAAAACTATATGTTCTATTTATTTGTACAAAATTATTTTGATTTTCTCTAATTTTGTTAGAATAAAAACATGATAACAGACAAATAAAAATTTATAAATTGAGATTTTAGTAAGTCATATATAATTTCACATTTCTTTCTTACGCATTAAATATTAATGTTTATGTGTGTTTTATTTTTATATATGTACACATGTTTGTTTTAGTTTTCAAGACACGAACAATATTAAAGTAACAGTGGTCAGGCATGTACGAGGTTCAAGTGAAAGTTTTAGTTAATGGTGATAATATAATACTGAATTGGGTCAGTTATGCCGAACATGATTAAAGTAGTACAAATGGATGAATTATTATTCAAACTTAATTAATAGGGTTTTAATTAGATATTTAATCAAATGGTTTGTTTTATGTGCAATGAGTGATAAAAAAAAGGAGGGTTGTACCGATTTTCTCAAAAGACCTGTCCGTCTAGAACCAACCGACACCGAACAAACGTTTTTTTTCCTTAAAGGTTTGACTTACGGGGCGTTTCTTTCATGGAATTCGGAATACGGAATAGGGAATAAGAATAGGGAATAAGGAATAGGAGATAAAAATATGAAGTTGTTTATTTTGTGGAATTGAATTGAATGGAATAAGGAATTCTGTTGTTTATTTGGTGGAATTGTATATGGAAAGGGAATGAAATATGGTAAAATGACATATTTGCCCCTCCTTATATATGTATAGTATATAATATATATAATTTGTATTAATTAATTTTAAAATTAAGAATAATAAAAACTTATAATATAATTAGTTAAAAATTAAAATAACTTATTTAATTAATTATTAATTAAGATAAAATTGTTGAATTAATATAAATTTTAAAGTAAGGGCATTTCGGTCATTTCGCCTCCTATTCCTCATTCCTAACGCGCCCGGCTTAGGAATTCCGAGTTTTTCACACGGAATGTCTAAGTCTACCCCGCCCGGAATCCGTAAGCCAAATTTTTGCAATTCCGCGAAAATAACAACTTCTTACGGAATCCGTAAGCCGAATTCCTTTTTCATTCCGTGAAAAGAACATGCCCAGTCTTCGTTTTTTTCCAAAGCCCGACCATGATCGGACCAGCTTTTATGAAAAAACTTAAAAATTCAAGTTTGGGCTCTTTCAACATTCCACTGAGGCCTTGGGAACTACCATGGTAGCATACCACGGTCTTGATATCTTTCAGCATACCACGGTATACTTATTGAGTGTCATCACTCCCTTCAAAATTTCAAAATGTCCCTTTCTTGATAAGATCCATTCTTTCAAGAACACAACCTGTTAGATACATTCTCACTGCAGATCAATCTTTGTCGGAACCAGAATTCATCTGTCCTGATCGATCAGTTGAGACCCGCGAAAAGAATTCAAATTGCAGTAAAACGATTGATCAGTTACCCAAAAAATTATGGTTCAAGACCGAGACTGGTGTAAGTCAAGTAAGACTGACTCAAATGTGTTTTTTTGTCAAAGTCGGTCTCAATCCTCCATAAGTCAAAACCGAAATTTCGGTCTCAATATTGTCTTCAAGACCGGACCACCCCGTCCATTATCACCCCCAACAAATCATGGTATATGTATCAATTGCAGATCAACTTGCACCGTTAAAATATTATGTAATTTAAAAAAATATAGGATTTATTTTATAGCGTGTGTTTAAAAGTAAATAAATAAAAAAAACTCCACTCTTCGTGGGTAGCACGAAAAAAGCAAGCTACCTCCTTAAATAGTAACCTTAAAAGGATGACTTCTAGAAAATTGCTCCCCATAATGCACTGTCAACGTCATTCCAAACATAGATATATTTTTAAGACATGTTATAAAGACGGGACAAATTGGAAACCACATGACCTGTCCAGGCTTATTATGTTTAAAAAATAAGAAAAAAATCATCAATTTATTACAAAATGAGGAAAATGTATTATTTTTTTCACTAAATTTATAACTTTATCCTCGAATAAAAATTTATTTTAATTTTGATATTTCGTAATTTTAAACCACCGATCCCCGGAATTAGCTCATCATAACAAACTAAACCTTAAACGTAAAGGCATAAACATTTTCATAAATAAAGTAGAAATTGTAGAACCGAAAAAGTAAACGACATGTGTCCATTATGTATAGGTCATTACGTAAGCACAAGAAGGCTTTACTTTACATATTTATGTACATAAATGAACATATCCCAAAACCATAGAAAATAGATTAATGAGCGATTATAAATCAGGTTTTTACCTTTACACATAATTTTTTTTAAAAAGTAACCAACACGTATCGAGTATACACAGGCTATCGTTTAAACCATTAAGAATGGGTTAATTGTAGATTATGCTAATTAAGTTGAGTAAATGAGATTAATAATAAATAAAAGGGTTAAATATCAAGAAATTACTTGAACTTTGGACGTTTTGCAACAAGTTATCGAACTTTAAAAAAATTCAAAACAGGTTATGTCAAATTGGACGAAAGTGCAAATAACTACATTTACCTCTGTTCAATTTCTGACGAATTTTCGACAAAATTCTGTCAACAGTTTGACGGTAAATTGAACGGAGATAGTTATCTGGACCTTCATTCAAGTTTAGGTAAACCGTTTTAAATTTTTAAAGTGCGAGTAACTCGTTACAAAACGTTAAAAGTTTAGGTAGCGTATTTAAACCTAAATAAAATTAAGAAAGGACTGTCCAATGACAACGTAAGAACCTGGAAATAGAAAGGACACGCGTCGGTGATCTATAGGACTCAGCGCACAAAACAAATGGAGGCGAATAAAGAACGGCATCCACGTATCAATAGAGAACCATATGAGCGGTTTTGAGCTCCGAAAAACCGCTTTCCTTATTATTGCCAAAAGAAAAATCACTTTCCTTAGATAGCAGTATCGTTTCTGCTCTAATGGGGTTACCACTCCCCGAGCTTTCTCTCTCATCCTTTTATCTCTCTCGTTCTGACTGCAGTACGGCGGAAACGACGACTGCGTGATTTCAGTCGGACCTAGAAGACAGTAAGTTTTCGTTTTCTTCTACCGTGCTTTGACGACTATTCACTTTGAATTTCGCCTCTCGCGGTTTTAATTCATTTTTTCCACGGTGATTTTCGCGAATCTGATCTCACTCGATCGATCGCCGTTAAGATGAACAGTGTAATGCGACCGCATGCTTGCTGTCGTTAGGTATGTTCGAATTCGTAGTTATTGTTGAGTTGATTTCGATCCGGTGTTGATGCGATGCTAGATTTTGACTGCAAAATGGGGAGGGGGAAGATTGTAATCAGGAGGATCGACAACTCGACGAGCAGGCAAGTGACGTTCTCGAAACGGAGGAATGGATTGCTGAAGAAGGCGAAGGAGCTAGCCATCTTATGCGATGCTGAAGTCGGAGTCATTATCTTCTCCAGCACCAGTAAGCTCTATGATTTCTCCAGCTCCAGGTAGGTTTCGCTCTCTCTCACACACGCACACAATAACTGCTCTCCATAAAGATAAATATATATATATATATATAATATCCAAGTGATTGTTCCTGCTCATGGACTATCTCCAGTCCCCAAGTATCTACAATGCTCTTTGGAAGAATTTGCTTATCCGATTAATCGATCATTCCTGCATTCCTAGCTTACTAAAAGAAAGTGATAAATGCTCAGCTTCGATTATCCATAGCTTGGACAGGACCTAAGATGAATGATGAACTCATCTAAGCTTTCCGTAGAATCAAAGGGATTTGAAAACTAAGTGCTAGGGTTTTAGAGTTATTCGCAAAGGCAGATGCAAAAGCTGCTATTGCTAGGGTTCTATGCGTATAATTCAACATTTTCATGATCATCATGTGCTCTAAAGTTATGCAACTTCAGTTTCCTTTCTTTACAGTTAAAATAACCAGCAAAGATTAAGAATCGAGAACTCTGAGCATGTGCTCTAATGTTATGCAATTTCAGTTTCTTTATAGTAAATGTAGCAAACAAAGGATTGGAAAGATTAAAGATTGAGAGCTCTCAGTGCCCAATAACGTTATTGGGAACTGAGAATTCTTGATCTTTAAGCTTAACAATCCTAATTTATTCTCAACTCGTCTTCTGTAATGGCCAAGAGAGAGCAGGTATTGTAGCATTGGCAAAAGAAAACTCCAGTGCTGTAACTTATTGCACATATCATGCGCACTAATTGATTTATTATTTTGGTTAATTTTCAAGTGGATCCATGTTCCAACGTTCCTTAAGTTCGTGGTTTGTTCAGATATGAAATGATTAACTACCCAAGTATGGAGTTCTACTAGCTAGGGAGGTGTGACCTATGGCCGTGTCTGAACTTCACAATAGTGTGCATGCCTTGTAATCTCGTCATAGGCCAATTGCTAGATTCAATGTCACATTGTTGATCATTTTAGCATTTTTTACGAATTCATTATTTGGTTATATCTGTATTCACAATATGATTATGGAGAATTTGTAGCAGTGCTGTGTTTTTGTACACCGAAACTGCCCTTATGGGCTCTTCTACCTATTACTAAGGACCAGGCTCTGTCTTTCCCTGATTGGTTTGGTTTCCTTTCTAAAGCATAGTAAGTGAGAAGTGACTTATAAATATTCACAAGACTAGGGATGAAGCTAATGTTTCAGGTTAGTGGGAGCAAGTTGATGTTCAATCATCTTATATTCTAGGGAGGACAAAGTGAAACTTGCACTCAGAGTAAACATTGAAGAATTTCACCAGTGTAGAAGGGCAATTGCCCCTAGGTTCCAAGTAGCTTCATTCATGTCCGCTGCAACCATGGTTTGTGTTGAGATTTTTTCCCTTCAATTATAATTTGAGGTTGAGAAGTGATACTCGGGATGGACTTGCCAAGTTCTACGATTATTAGCTCAATTGGTTGACATTATGTTTGTTCTTTGTGTTATATGTTGTACTTATTGATTCTGCTGTGTTGTTGATTGTACTACGTTTTTGTAACTGCTACTCTATCCTCAATCAATAAAAACAACCGTTCTTTAGAACGAAAGATTAAAAAAAAATCAGCATGGCCTCAAATTTGAGACGTCTTACGTGAACTGAAACTGGATGATTCGTAATATAGACAAACAGTTATGATAGTTTGTTCTGAACAAGGCCGCTTTTTTTTTTTGTAAATCTGAACAAGGCCGCTTGCTCAATCAAAGTTCAACTACTACGCTGATTTCCAAATGCAACTCGAGTTCTCTTTCCCTTCCAGATGTGGCCCGCGGTGCATAACGGAATGAATCATTGAATTGTAACATAACTGGCTAAAGGCAGATAGATCCACAATGATATGCTAGTTAGGAGATATACTGTTGAAAAATGATTCATCTGTTCTGTTCTGTTATCTATTGATTTGATTCTGTTTTGCTTAATGTGTATGCACGTGCAGCATGCATTCGGTAATCGAACGATACAACAAAGCAAAAGAGTATCCTTCCCAAGCTGGAACCACCATTACCGAAGTTCAGGTACCCTTGTCAAACCCAACCAACCCCTGCTTTGTGGCAGAATGTATTGGACTTAAGTGCTAATCTTATCTGTATCGAACCTTCATACTGTACTTGTACCCGACACAGGATCTTATTTCTTAATCAAGATTAGGTCCCATATATATTACACAGACATCTCTTAAGTCACTTTAAAAAGTATTATATCAAAATTTATCTGCAAAGCATGATCTAAACATGTGCATGGTAGTTGTGTATATTTGATAGACTATACAACTTTGTCCTGTAACTTCCCTGACTTATGCGGAAAGCAAACCAAACTGAAAAATGGGAGAGATTTGATAACCAAGTTGGAAGAAGAGATAGCACTTGAATTTCTGACCTTGACAGCTAAGCAAGTAAATAAACATGTAGATGATGTATGTATTTACTATTTATGCATGACCGTGAGCTATTCTGACATCAAGCGCCCCAAAATAAAACAAGTTAATGTCGTCCAACTTCACGGAAATATTTCTTTCTAGTACCTGTCTTATAATTTTTTGAGACTAAGATTATCTTCTTCATTTCATTAGTCACAGTCCTATTATACCACCAATAGCTAAACTGAAGAGTTCAATTATTTTTACCAGTTTTGGCAAAAGGAGGCAGCTATCCTCAGGCAGCAGCTTCAAAATCTGCAAGAGAATCATAAGTGAGTCCTTTGCCTTCATAATTTGATATGTACGTCACTGAAAAAGTAACTAATCTAACATGAAGATTCGGAAAGTGTAAATGTTGAGTTCTAGATTTAAAGTTTGCCTCAAAACTGTAAAAAGTGGAAGGATTGGTCATATGCTGATGATGATGATAGGCAAATGAAGGGAGAGGAACTCTCAGGGTTGAGCATAAAGGACTTACAGAACTTGGAGAGTCAATTGGAGATGAGCCTTCGTGGTATCCGCGCAAAAAAGGTTAAATTTGACTTCCAAGTGCTTCCTCTCACTAGTTCTGGACCTCATCACTTATTTGGCATTGCTTTTGTAGGATCAAACTTTAATCGAAGAAATAGAAGAACTTAACGGAAAGGTTATTCCTAAAGCTTTTGTTGTCTGCAGAGAAATATTACTGTTAGAACAGCAATAAAATTACTGTTTACTTGCTGCAGCAAAGCCTCCTTTGCCAGGAAAACTCAGAATTGCACAAAAAGGTTTACATATTTAGTCAAGAAAACAAGGAGCTGAATAAAAAGGTATTGATTTCTGTTACCAATTTCAAAAACTCTGATAAATTTGTACAATTAACTATAGTAGAATGATCTTAACCGTAAGACCCATTATTAGGTTTATGGATCAAGGGACAGCAGTGGAGCAAGTAGAGATCTAATAAGTGGTCTAGCCACTGGGAAAGACTCTTACTCTCATCCACTTGTCAATCTTCAACTCAGTCCGCCAAACCAACAGAACAGTGAGAGACCCACAAGAGCAATAAAGTTGGGGTACGTTTTCCTCCATTTTTGTCACGTTTACAGATGTTTTAAGATAACCCCAACACTTTGCTTCACTACTGCAGCAGATTACAACTGGAATAGCAAATCAAAAACATGGATTGCTGAAGCATAGTAATCAAGTGGCCATGAACAGAATGTCATGCTTCCATGACTTGGACATACAGCATCCACATGTTGGTTAAGAAAACATACCTTGTCTAATGTTTGGAAGTATCGTTTGAATTCCATATTTGCATTACCTGAACAGTTGGACATCTCGTGCAATTAGTGAACATCATGAAGTTTAGATAGAAGATGTCCGTGGAGTTTGTTAAATTATTCAAACTTAAAATCAGAATTATTCAACACAACTGTCAACCAATGGAAGCTTGGACGTTGCTAGTGGAAATCTGGAGCAGCGAACATAGGTCAAAGACATAGTAAAAAGCTCAATGAAAATAAGCATCAGTTTAAGAACTCGTGTCTTGTGCAACTTAAACAATGTGCTCTCACATAATCATCCCTCAGTACCTTCTATTATACTCAGGGATTGTGAATCATAAATGAAAACTTAGAGTTATATCATTATATCAAATCCCTTTATCATTTCCTTCAAGGTAAAGATACAGCATGAAGCTTCTTATGACTTTTCTTAGGGGTTATGACTTGTGAAATGCAAAAAGTACCGCCTACACTTTTAATAGGTCATACCTGTAAACATGTGGAATGTGTCTGCTCATGGTGCTCAGCGTCTTCCACTGCAAATGTTTCACATCTTCATAGAATAGTGCAGAAAGAGAGTAAATACCTCCTACAAGAACAAAAAATTGTAAATTTACAAGTACAGCAATAATAGCCATTTCTTTGGGGGAGGGGGGGGGGGGGGGGGGGGCATATTTATTATTTTCACAGAAGTACCATTTATTCTAAGTTACTTAAGTACATAGATGTTTTCTTCTAGTTCACCAGTTACGATAAAACTTTCTGAACTGCATAATTCCATTTTTTTTATGGAAATGAAGTTCTCCTCTGATGGTTTGTTTTCAAATGTGTAGTTTGGAAGGCGGTTATTCAAAGGTTTAGGCAACAGCACTTACCACAAACCGCAACACAGCATTTGTCCAATGTCGAGCGAAATCAGCCCAATGCCGGCCCAGAAGCTACTGTGCCAATTGATAAGGTGCGGACAACAACAATGCCGTGGGATGGACCATTAAAGTTTATTCCCTTGTCACTATGAGCACAATAAACAAATGCCAGAGCTTCAGTATCATGCAGACAACCTCAAAAGGAAGAGCAGAGAATCAAACATCTGGTGCAGAGGGAAACAGCAGTGAGGGACCAAACAACATTAATTTCTGGTAAACTGTACCCTAACACAGACAATGTTTCCAAGACAACAAAAAAAAAAAGATTGAGAAACTGCAAAATTTGTCTATTTCCCCCTTCAGCTGATTCAGAATTTTGTTGAAATGCATTCCAATCAACCATGCCATTTTGCACTGTATATTCTTTGAGAAAGAAAGCACAAGTCTTATTCATATCGGCATAGGGAAGAAAATCAAGAATCAGTTGGTTGAGTGAATGGATATAATTTTTGCACCTGACACATTATGCAAACTTGAAGCAGTATAGTTAATCTTCACTACAGCCAAGCATGCAGGGACAGAATGAAAATCTTAGCAGCAAAGCATGTTTTGAATAAGGATGTTGCTGATGAGGGAGAACAGACTGGTTTAATCGCTGATCATATAACTTTTTCGCAATAACGATCTTTCAACATGCTATCATATTAGCTTCCTACAAGGATGCTGGAAAAGAGACATGGTTCTGTAGCCTTCAGTAACAGGTTGCTTAATATTAAAAAAAAGAAAAGGAAAAACAACAAGGGATCATCTTGTCATAACCCACTCACAAATATTAAGCTGCCCTGCCCATGAACAACCCAGACTATCGAAACCAGGAATGAATGGTGTCTATTACGTACATTACCTATATCCAGGGCGCACCATTTCTCTACAAATCCATTTCTAGAAAATAAGTACAATATGCTACAACATGGAACATGATTACAACCCTCTTAGCTATTTTTGATAGAAGATTCAACTACCTCATTGATAATATTGTCGCATCCATGTTTTTCTAACCCTCCACAAATTATCTCGTGTCACTTTCAGTAGTTCAGCAATATTTCTAATCACAAACTTGTAAAAGCTTGAAATATTTAAAGACCCTTTCTTTGGATTCTAGCATATGAATGTGCTACTAACACAGCGCATAGTTCAGATTCTGGAAGGATTCCTAAAAACTCCCCTACTATATCCCAACAATGCAATAAAAAGAACAAAGAAAAATCTAGGTCTTGCACCTACTCGTAACCACATGAATTCACTAAGCACTTGATTTCTTCAATGGAAAAATTGGGCATAATGTTAGAAGCATATGTTCCTTCACTAAATTCTTTTTGTGTTCCTTATGAGAATATATAATCCGTACGAACCAAACTAAATTGATCAACTAGGAAGAGGAAAAGGTCAACTGGAAATACCCCTAGCATAATAGTTATAAGCAACTCTTTTAGCTGATTGCCACCTCTACAAGTTGGAGTTGCTCGAATTGTGCTTATTGATTTTTCAGTTAGCAAGGATGACGGACAAACAAAATGTCAAGGTATCTCTCAATTATTTGGACATTTTGTATAGATAGCAAAAGGCTAGGTAATGCCATGGAGAAGTACTAGAGTTGTACGAGTTTAGGGTGCACATATTGTAAGTAACTAGATGTCAACTGAAGTAATATACTTATCATCATATCATGGATAACTTTCTCTACCTGATTATACTTTTGAATATGGCTACATTATATGATTAATTTTTTCTGAATATTCAAATTAATTTTCTAGACAGTGCTCACATGAAATAATGTTACGCCAGACACAATAGCAGCTGAGGATTAATATTTATCCACACTGAAAGTGTAAAATGAAGAAATGCTGTTGCAAGATTATACAAATTTTAATTTGTGGATGGACTAACACATTAAGCTTCCACACATGGAAAAAGTAAACCCGAACAATTTGCAATAAGTTTGGTGGGTCCATTACCGCAAGAAAATATACAATAACATGGTGTTAACCTAAAAAAATTGTCAGATTAATCATGATACTGACCTTTTTTTTTTTGGTCAAAAATCATGATACTGACCTAAGCAGCCAATATGCATATGCTTTGAGCTGAATCCTGATGCTTCTCCTTGCCCTTGTGGTTCATGAATACAATTAGAGCTGTCAAGAACGAGGCAAAATATGTTAGATCGCAAAAATATGCTTCTACTAGCGACTAGTAGTAAGACGAAGCAAGCTGAAAACTCTTATTTCATCGACAAGGACCTCTTGCGAGGAGGTGTAAAACCTCCTTCAAGGGACACGCCACTGGTCTTGAGCCGAAGTCTTACCTGTGCCGGACTGGAGCGGCCGATTTGCCGGACTACGCTCGTTATCAAAACATGTTACATCGACAAGGAGCAATAACATGGCAAAACTCAGCGCAAAAAAATCTAGAATCATCAAGCTCATTCACGGTTTTCAATCATCTAAATGCAACCGAAGAAGAAACTTAGAAACCCTTGATCACTATAAACATACCACTTCAACACAGCAGAATATCGTTTAGAGCAATTCAGCATCAAATATTGCATCCACGAGCTTCAATGAATACTCGATTAAGATCTGAAACTGCACCGATGCAAATCGTAGGTCGCAAAATCGCGTCGTGGCGCGAAATGTAAGATGGAGGACGAAGCGTCAGCATCAGCAAGCACCGAACAGAAACAATCGGCGCGAAGACGGAGGGAGAAACGAGCAGCATAGCATATGCTCCGTACGATCGTACTTTACCTCACGGCGTATGGAGGGAGAGAATCAACCATGGCCGGAGACGGGGAAATGTGAGGAAGAAGCGAAGGAGTAGAGACTGAGAGGCCCTAATGCCATCTGTATAAACTATAAATACTAGAGAGTGATTATCAATTATTTAATCAAGATTACGGGATTGATTATTTAAAAAATAATTTTTTTTTTTTAAGTTTTTAAGTTGTACGGTTCATCGGCTTGATTTTATGGGGACACCAGCTGCTTCACCATAGCGGGCAGCTTAAACGGCTTAGCTCCGAGCCGTAGCCCTCAACTCCACACGAGAGTAAAAAAATGTTGTCATTTGACTTTCTATTTGTAGGAGTGGACAATTTAGTCCTTCATCTACAATTTATTGATGAACTTTAAAAAAAAAAATACATGGAATTTTCAGTGATATTGTTGGTACGATGTACCAAAATTAGTTGTAATTTGTTGGAGTTAGTTGATAGAAATCGATATTGGATATTGTAATTTGATCCAAACACCTTCAAAATGAGACGAATAAAAGTATTTCTCTAAATCTTTTTGATGATTTAAATTAACGTGATGTATATTGAGATCATATTGAATGTAAATTGCGTATGAAGGGACCATAGTAAGAAGTATATATACTTGCATAACTCTTATGTCCATGTTAACGTTGAGTCGTTTACTTTACAGAATGTGTACTTTATCATATATTTGAGCACTGAGAGTAAACTTTAACCCCTTAGTGATAAAATATAAATTTATGAGTAACACCATATCTTTAAGAAACAAATTATGCATGAATTGTGACCCTAAAGACGAGATATTGGCGCTAATATTGTTAAGAAATGACCCAACAATGTTACATTAAGTACTCGTCTTAATTCGAGTGTTTGTATTTGTCAAGGTACTTGTTGATATTTCTAGGGATAAGTATTGAAATACCGGGCATCGCATAGTATTTAACTGATACATTTTTATTTGATTGTAACTCTTGTATTGAAATTATATTTAAAAGCAACTAACGTTACTAACATTGTCATTTATATATTCTATTGGACCCAAAATCATCTCTAAGGTAAGGTATTGGTAGTACATTTTGATATTAAAATAAGGTTTAAAAGTTATATTTTAAAAATTTATAAGGATTATTAAGAACTGAAATCGTGTATATTAGTAAATATATAAATATTAATATATGTTATACACAATATAATGTATAATTATTGTGTTTTAAGGTATCATTGAAAATTTATCATTTGTTTAGCTTTAAGATTATTGTATTGTTACAAATAAATTTGTATAACCTTTGGGGTCAGGGACTCAGGTAGAAATCAAACTACTAGAAGCTTGGATGGAGTAAACAACAAACTTCAAGGCTGCAAAGTGTCCCAAGGCCAAAGTTAAGGGTGCAAGTTGCATTTTCCCTTCTTCTTAAAGTCTAGCCAAGCCCCAATCAACTAAGCTAATAATAATCATTATTTAAAATCTGTAATGATTTTTATTTTATTTTTCTGTTAATCGTTCCTGTGAAATTACAGCAAATAGAAAGAGAACACGTAGCCTATATTCTGACCCTGCATTTAACCTTACTTTATTGATCAGCACGAATTTTTATTGTTGATGCTTTATATGTTTTATAATTAATTAGTACTTAATATATATATATATATATAAATATATACGCTGGCACCACCGCATAAAGATAATTAATTTAGATACTATTATTTAAAGACAACTGAAATTAGTAAATATATAAAATAATAATAAAGGACAAGATATTTCCATGTCAGCGTACAATGTTTAAGATATTTTGAGAATTTATAAATATGAGAAAATGAGACTAACCGATCATTGGGTCGTACTTGTAAATTCGTGCTTTCGTCTAGAAGTGTCCATTAGCCACTCATAATTTTTTCTACCAAAAAAGAAAAGAAAGCCACTCATAATTTAATTAGTTAAATGATTATTAAACTGTTAATGCATTAATTAATTATTAGTGTATAAAATATAAATTACCAATGAAGAAAGGAGATATTTCCACGTGAGCAGCAGTGTTACTGGTGAAACCGGACCGGCCTGGCCGTTTTTATTGCTATTTTGATCGGATAATTATATTTTCGGATCGGTTTTTCTTCACAAAAAATCCAACCAAAAAACTGTATAAGGAAAAATAAACCGTCCTTTCGGAATTTCGATTTAAACCGAAAAAGTAAAAAAATACTTATTCAAAATCAAATTAAACAATAAAATAATTCGATTTAACAATGTTTACATAGATTTATACTAAATCGATTAAACAAGTAAAATAATTATTAAATAACAAAATTATTATTTGTTTGTATTCATTGATTAATTATATTAATTAATACTAATTAATATAATATATAAAATTATATACATATAAACGGTCGGACCGGACTCCACGGTCTTTTAGAGTTGTAGATCGACTGTCTAAAAAAACAATTCAAACAAAAAAAGTCAACCCTAAACCAAACCGTACATTTTCGGACCGATTTTTTCGATTCGGCTTTCCTGACCAACCCGTTTTTGCTTTCACCCTAAGCACTCCTGTATTTCTTCATAAGGCCAGGCAACCAGGGTGTTTAACTTTCGACTCAACCCGTGAATGACTCGTTTACGGGTCGTGTTTGAATCAGATTTTTTTGACCCACTAATCATTCTGTATGACCCGTCTAATAAACGGGTCGTGTTTGGATCATAATCTTTGACTCATGGGCCGACTCACCGACACATTGAATAATTTATATTATATAAAAAAAATATAGTCTCATTTTCTTTATAATGATGTGAGGAGTTAGGGGTTATGCGGGTCAAGCAGGTCGAGCGGATCAAACATGTCATTTTGACCAATGTCTTTCGTGGGTAATGTTTTGTCACGAGTAAGTGGATTACACGAGTTGACCCATTAACTCGTGGGTCGTGTCTGAGTTACAATAATTGACCCATATAAATAAATGAGTCGTGTTCGGATCAAACAATTTCTGACACAGCCCACTGACTCAAATCGACACTCCTACTAGGCGACGCGTAACATTATTTACTTTTATGAAATGCTAAACCGTTACATTATATTATTATGATATTTAAATATAGCATGAATTTGATAATATTGCATTTCATTACTGGACTAAAAGTAAAAAACTGAAAAGATAAAATAAGTTAACGTTTTTATTTAAATTTAATTATTGTTCGTGCAAATAAAAATACCAATAAGTTGATGTTGCTAGTATAATATTAAATCAAATCAAACTTATAATATTTTTTTACAATTTATTGTTGAAAATGTTAAAAGATAAGAACATATTAATATATCATTTGCAATAAAATTCAACTCAAATTAACTTTAAAATTACAATTTGTTTTAAAGCTAGTTAGTCTAGCTTAATAAACTTGAAAAATGGGCTGGATTGGATCCCAAGTTAACCAAGACCCAGTTTATTCAACCATGGCTGAACTCAAATCTGAACAAAGAATCGTCTTCTTGGGCCCTTCAAATCCATAAAACGAGCATATCATTAAAAAATTGTAAATTATATATACACTAAATTGATAACTCTATTTTACTTGAATTTTGATTTTTCATTTTATTTTTAAAAGTGCAACATAATTCTATCTCTGTCCATTTAACGGGTAAAAATAGATGAAAATTGACATATGTATCACGTAAATATTTTTCAGCCCAAATGACTAAAATAAACATGCTAAAAAACTACATATTTTTTTTCAAAAGTGCATTATATTCCTTGACAAGAACACAATTGATATACTTTTTTTTTTATATAAATTATATGAAATTCAAATATTTTTTCTTTAATTAAACTAAAATTGTATGGAGAATGAATCAAATAATGATATGATTATCTAGACTATTTTTTTTTGACCAAATATTATCTAGACTATTATCTGTACCATTTTGTTTCTTTTCAATTTAATACTTTTTTTTCTCATATTTTTTGCCATCAAATAATTAATCTTGGACCTGCTGAGAATCGATCTCAGACCTCTTGCATCCAAGCAATGACGATACCGTTGGATCAAGTGTCTGTTGGTTCTCATATCCTTTTTAAGAACATATATATTAATAATATAATTTGCCAATTAATCTGCACATAATTAATTAAAGAGCTAAATATTAAGGAACTATCTTAACTTTAGATGTTTTGCAATGAGCTACTCTAACTTTAAAAATTCAAAATGAGCTACCTCAATTTGGACGAAAGTGCAAATAGCTACCTCCGTCCAATTTCTATCGAATTTCCGACGAAATTCTGTAAACAGTTGACGGTAAATTGGGTGGAGGTAACTATTTGAACCTTCGTCCAAGTTGAGGTAGCTCATTTTGAATTTTTAAAGTTAGGGTAACTCATTGCAAAACTTTCAAAGTACAAAGTTATTGGTATTTAACCTGACAAATTTAAACAAGGAACATCCAAAAGGATCTAAAAGAAGAAAACCAATATCAACCTCACCACCCACCGATCCACGTCCACTCTCCGCCGCTGCAACCAAACAGAATCTTTCCTCGGCCCAAAAGTTGATATATATAAATTTATACATTACATTCATATTACCAACTTTAGATCACGCACACGGAGGCAGAGCACCAGGGTGAGGATGGCCATGGCAGCAGCTTGCCTCCGGAGGCTCTCCTCTTCTCCTTCGAGGACAAACATTCGGTTTCATGGCGTTTCGCTTTGCTACATGGTTCGCTTTGTCATCGTATCATTATTCATCTCCCATTCGATTAGGTGCGTGGAAGGTTTAACGTTATTTCTTATTTGCTTGCAGTCTTCGCTGTCGAATGAAGTTGGGCAGGACAAAGAGTCAGCTCGTGCTGCTGTAAACCTCTATCTCTTGTTTGCCTCTTGCTGCATATGTTTTACGTTTTGATGATTCATAGATGGCTTGATATGTTATCAGATTCATATTTTTTGTTTTGTTTTGTAATTGATCATCTTCCAGTGGGTAAAACAATTGAATGCACCTCTTGAGGACATCGATCCCGAAATCGCCGACATTATTGAGCTAGAGAAAGCAAGGCAATGGAAGGTCTGTTCCAAATCCTTAAATGCGATTTCTGGCTCATTGGATTGACTTTGTGCTGATTTCTTTCACTATGAATGGATCAATGATGAAGTTTGATTATTCTCCGCGGCTGGGTTGCTACGCAATTGAAAATCTGCTTTTTGGAATCTTTGAGTTAATTTGGCTGATGAAGCTACCAAATTTTTGCAGGGCTTTGAACTTATACCTTCGGAGAATTTCACATCGGCTTCTGTAATGGAAGCAGTTGGTTCAGTCATGACTAATAAATATAGTGAAGGCTATCCAGGAGCTCGATATTATGGAGGAAATGAGTATGTGAAATTCCAACACCTCATTTTCATTATTAAAGAAGCTTCCTTTCAGTTTAGTTTTTCCCTTACACAGCCTATATCTAAAAGTTTGATCATCAGAATTTCAGTCTCAAGTAGTAATCTTATCACAGGTACATTGATATGGCGGAGAGACTGTGTCAGCAGCGTGCATTGGAGGCCTTTAGTCTGGATCCTGCAAAATGGGGAGGTAAAAAAAAGATACAACAGCCAACATATGTTGGATATCATTTGCAATTACACAAGAAACACTATGTTTGCTATTGCTTCAAGCATTTTTGTATCTTTTTGACCAAGCAAAATGAGTTATATTTTGTCTCTGATTGATTTTTAGCCTAAACTAAAACATGGCTACTGCATAGTGGCATTACACTGTAATTTGTTAAGGTGCTGTAGTGTTCCGTCACTCGTGACACTACTCTCTGTTTGTTCTTTAAATTTCTGACTGATAAATGGAAAATCATCTAGGGGAAGTGCCACCTCTTGATTGCTCTATTGATCCATTTTATGCAGTTAATGTGCAGTCACTCTCTGGGTCACCTGCTAATTTTCAAGCTTATACTGCATTGCTAAAGCCTCATGAAAGAATAATGGCACTTGACTTGCCTCACGGAGGGCATCTTTCACATGGTTATCAGGTGAAAAACGTCTCTGTAATGTATAGTTTGATTAATAATTGATGTTATTGTAACTATCGAACCGTGTCTATCTTGGTTATCCATTTGGTTGCTGTTCCTGTGGAGTGGTACTGCACGAACTTGTGAATCATGGCCCATGATACTAAAAGTAAACTTCTGAATCAACTCCCATGATACTTTTAGTAATATCCACGGCACTAACTGTTTGAAGGCCGCTCCCACTAGTAATGTCCACACTTTGAAGAGTGCCTGAAACTGTATCTTCACATTAAAGCCACAGTATCTTGGCTTATATAAATGCTGTATTGGGTAATATTTGCTTCTTCATGCCATCTTGCAGACTGACACGAAGAAGATATCTGCTGTCTCTATATTTTTTGAGACAATGCCCTATAGACTTGACGAGACCACTGGCTATATTGACTATGACCAGGTTCTTTGTTTAGATTGAAACATTCTACAGTATATTAATATGTGGTGTTACGTGTTTTTGATGTACAAATGCTCTTTTTACTTTTTAACACTAAGTTGCTAATATAGTATTTCTCCCTACTACAACAGCTGGAAAAAAGTGCTACACTTTTTAGGCCAAAACTAATAGTGGCTGGTGCAAGCGCTTATGCACGACTCTACGATTATGCACGCATTAGGAAGGTAATACTTTGACATCAGTAAATATCTGGACAGTAGTCACATAATCTCATACCGTTTTTTTGACATTGGGTACTGCTCTATATATGACAGGTATGTGATAAACAAAAGGCTGTTTTGTTAGCAGACATGGCACACATCAGTGGGTTGGTCGCTGCTGGTGTCATCCCATCTCCTTTTGAATACGCAGATATTGTGACAACCACCACACACAAATCACTCCGTGGTCCACGTGGAGCAATGATTTTCTTCCGAAAAGGTGTCAAAGAGATAAACAAACAGGGACAAGAGGTGTGTAGGATACTAACCGATGAGATACATTTTAGTTTATCAAGTCAACTTTGTTATGATAGAATGAGAATATAGTGCCACTTCAAAAGTGAACACATAGTCGGGTCTGTATATAACAAATCCCCTTGTTCTCCAGGTGATGTATGACTATGAAGACAGGATTAACCAAGCTGTTTTCCCTGGACTTCAAGGCGGTCCCCACAACCACACGATCTCTGGCTTAGCTGTAGCCCTCAAGCAGGTTTTAATATATCAATTCATTTATGCAGAAAAGCTTTTATTTGTTGCATGATTTCTTTGTTTCTACAGAGTTTCGGATTGGACTGACATTTAGATTGCTGCAGGCTATGACTCCAGAGTACCGGGCCTACCAAGAGCAAGTTTTAAGTAACAGCTCCAGGTTTGCTCAGGTGAAGTATGCCGATGTTTCCTCTTACATCACCATTATTCTTCAGTTTGTCTGCATTTTTATTAAAGATTTTTGAACCTTACCATGTAAATTGACATATATGATGTTCATTTCCAGAGGTTAACAGAACTAGGGTATGATCTTGTATCTGGTGGTACCGACAACCACTTGGTCTTGGTAAATCTTCGAAACAAGGTAAACAATGCTTCATTATGTGGCAAAAACTTATTATTATCTCGTAAGAATTACCTCCAGAAGACCTAAATTCTAAGATCAATTTGCATATGCTAGGGTATTGATGGCTCAAGAGTTGAGAAAGTACTAGAATCCGTGCACATTGCAGCCAATAAGAACACTGTTCCTGGAGATGTATCTGCCATGGTTCCTGGTGGTATTCGAATGGGTAAATCAACATTTACTCCGCTATCTTTTCGTTAATTCATATTCAATAGAAAACTTTCTGATTTGGTTCCCATTGCTTCTTTAGGCACCCCTGCTCTCACATCTCGGGGATTTGTGGAGGAAGATTTCGCCAAAGTGGCCGAGTTTTTTGATTCTGCCGTTAACTTAGCTCTGAAGATAAAATCAAATTCTAAAGGTTTGTATAAAATCATTAATCTTTTATAACACCCATCATTCATGAATTAGTTCTCAATATCGTCAAATTTTTCAGGAACAAAGTTGAAGGACTTCGTGTCGGCCTTGCAGTCCGATGCCACCCAATCCGAAATCGCCAAACTTCGCCATGGAGTTGAAGAGTATGCAAAGCAATTCCCTACTATTGGGTTTGAGAAGGACACTATGAGATACAAGAACTAAAGAGCATACGTGACTTGTGCTACAAGCAATTGTCGCCAAACCTTGAGTTTAATTTGGTGTAACTTTATCTTCAGGTGTAAATGCTTTCGCGTTTAAAGCAATTGATTTGACAATTTCATCCTCTGGGTAGTTCTTTAATAAATTAAACAAGAAAAACAATTTAACTTCATGTTCATTTCTTGAAGTAGAAAGAATGGAAAACCTTCTTAATGCTTCTTAATGTATGCTATGGCCTGATGGGACATCTTTCAAGTTTTAGAAAGTCTTGTTTAACCTTTACGAAGCTGTACCAAGGGAGGTGTCTATGGAGAATGAATCAATAACAGTCTGGAGTGTAAGGGGCAAATTTGGAAGTTCACTTTTTTGAAAAGCTACATAAAAGGACATAACTACATAAACACTAGTTTGTTTGCTTGAACGAACTAGAAAAAATCCGAGTTGCAACGGGAGAACCCACCATTATGAAATATTTTCTGTAATTTTTCAAATTTTGTTAGTACATTTTGTCCATATATATATATATATATATATATCCTGTATAATGATAAATGTTGACTGTATGAACTTCGAAAAACTTCCTTACACCGTCAGCATGAATAGAAAAGACAAACTGGCTATGCACCGACTCCTTTATTAGTTTGTACCCGATTGACCAAAAATATATATTAGTTTTTACCCTTCTGAAACAAACTATTTGAAATCTTTCTCTCTCAGACAGTTTCCTATAATTAAAAATCATGGCAACCTCTCTTATAATTTTGTATTTAAGCATATACAGACTTGACCCTTTTGTTCATCCATATGAAGAAAGCACAGCAAATGGAGTGGTCTAAAGCACAAGAAATCCCCTTCAGCATCGACCTGGTCGAAGCAGCTAAAAAGCAGCTGGTTTTCCTAGCTGTCATCGACATTAACCCTTGTCTATACAATGGCCCACTCCTTGATAGAGCCATTGAAAGGTAATCACATATACAGCAAGCTTTCAATATGTTACTGCACTTACATATATGTGCTTTCTTTAGGTACAAGTATTGCTGGCTTCCCCTTCTGGCGAAGCATATGGAATCTGTGGTTGAGTTAGGAGGAGCTATGGAAGAACCCTTAGTTGTGCCTCTTGACTGCGAGTGGATATGGCATTGCCATCGTCTTAACCCTGTATACTACTTAACCTCTTCTGGTTTTTGTAAAGGATATGCATATGAAAATGACTTGTATAACCTAACCTTTTTAACATATCGCTAGGTGCAATATGCACGTGACTGCAAGGAGCTACATGGGAGGATTCTGGACAACAGCAATGTATTGTCCACCCTTCAAGGACCTTGTACCAAGCACAGTGAGGCCATTTGGAACCAAATGTATCCAAACGACCCATACCATCTCGATCTAGCTAGAATCGACTCTCTGGAGATCAGCAATGGTGGCACAACTAATGTTAGAGCTCAAAGAAGCACCGAGTATGATCTGAAAGCAGCTGTTGAGAGGCAGAGTACTTTCTTCAGCAGGGTAAGTTGTCTCTTCAACTTTTGAAAATGTTTTTTTTACCAGAAAGTAGAAGAATTCTGAGTTTTATGCAGTGAATTTTGTTAAATTCCGTATCATGCCAAACTTTTAGAATAGTTGCTTAAGTGATTTGTCTTCAAATTCTTTACGAATCAGAGTTTGCATGTTCAAATCTGACGATTAGAGTCCAACTTAATTAAAAAAATAAAATTGTTTTGTCTATAAATTACACTAAAACTCCTGTCTTAAGAGAGAATTATTTTGAATTTTCTGTGTACAGATCACAAATTCTATGGTCTACAACATGAGGTTTCTTGAAGAATCTGTGTCCCGATACCGAGCATTCCTTCACATAGTGAAGCTGAACAAATCCTGCTTATGTGTCCCAACTGCAGATATTGACCTCATTTGGCATTCCCATCAGCTCTATCCAGTTGCATACTGCAAAAACACCACTGAACTATTCGGAAAACTACTAGATCACAACGACCGTGTTCGTGAGTGGGAGAAGTCTGAGCTTGACCTTCATTTTTCAGGAACTGCAAAGATGTGGGAAGATAAATTTGGTGTGAAGTATGAAAAGGAAGCTTGTAACCATGGTGCAACCCATGAGGACCCAAAGTTAGTAGATAATGGCCCTCGAGAATGCATCTGTGCACTTTGCTTATGTCGCGCCCCATAATCCACCTTGGAAGTTAGAGGTGACGATTGTTGTTGACGAGTAATAAACCGGTAAATAACGAAATTCAAAAATCATTTATTGAAATATAACTCCAATACCAATTACGTTCCCATATAAATAATCATGTTACTTACATAATCAAATAACTTCTTGTTCCATGCATCTGTTACGCACTCTGATACCTTATAAAATCCAACATCTCAGATATCAAACTTCCAACACAAATCAATTTCTCATGAAGTTGCGGAGTTGAATGGGGTAACAACTTAGTAAGTGGTCTTAACTTATTCCTACAGGATCAAGCTCTTAGAAAACATATTTTGTAATCAGAATAAACCTAAGACTTACAATAAACATTTAAACAATGCAAAGTTCAAAAGATTTACGAAACAGAGTTTGTCAAAATGATATGATGCAACTTACTAAAATTAATAAATAATTTAGAGTCAGAGTCAGAGTCAGAGTCTAATCAAAATGTAGGTTTTGAACTTATCAAAAATTCAGAACTGAATGGAAGCGGAGGTTCGAACTTGTCGAATTTCAGAACGGAACAGAACAGAGGTTGCTCTAGTCTTTTTACCCTGCCTACTGTGCCGCAAGAAGGCTCCAATGTTTAACCCCCATTGGAAGGATACAGAGCCCATATATATCCGCTAGGGTGGCCAAAGTTATCATGATCTTTTCGTATTGATACGCCAATGGACCCTCATAAGGGTTTCAGACCATAGTAGACTTACGAGCACAGAATCGGAAAGAGAGGTCAAACATTATAAAATGGATTACACTAACTGTTTTTCACTAAGATCCTATACCTTATTAGCTCACGAAAATATAGTTGGACAACATATCGGTTCAACTATTTGACTTTACTCTAATACTTGCCCCCACTGAATAAGTTTTCTGGCTTCGTCCCTGTTCATGGAGGAGGATACTAACCATATATAGCTCTAGATCTTACCTTAGTCTTGACCAGTACATATGTTGGTGTAGCTTGTCGATGCTAAATTTTGCCCGTTTCCATGATCGTTCGATCGGACGTCCAATTTTCGTCGCTTTCCCTCTCTAGACTTCTGTTGTTTGCCAAACTCTCTAGGGTTTGCTAGGCCACTAGCGTTCCAAAAATATATCGTCGTCCACCTTAAGTTGCAGACCTAAACAAAATATCTCCTCCAAATCGTGATCTTTGATACTTTCGGTTGCTGAAGATATGCAAAATATGATTTTCAATAGAAAATATTACTTTTATCCTTGAACTTGACCATTAAGTGTATTTGCTCCTAAAGTTGGAGGGTTTGGTCCTGAAGAATTATTGCGGGTGTTTCAGCATATGTTGCTGATTTGACAATTTCATCCTCTAGGAGGTTCTTTAATAAATTAAACAAGACAAACAATTTAACTTCATGTGCATTTCATGAAGAAGAAAGAATGGAAAACCTTCTTAATGCTTTATTAATGTATGCTATGGCCTGATGGGACATCTTTCAAGTTTTAGAAAGTCTCATTTAACCTTTACGAAACTGTACGAAGGGAGGTGTCTATGGAGAAGGAGTCAATAACAGTTTGGAGTGGAAGGGGCAAATTTGGAAGTTCACTTTTTTGAAAAGCATTTTATATAAAAGGACATAAACTACATAAACACTAGTTTGCTTGAACGAACTAGAAAAAAATCGAGTTGCAACGGGAGAAAACACATTATGAAATATTTTCTGTAATTTTTCAAATTTTGTTAGTTGTACATTTTGTCCATATATATATATATGCTGTATAATGATAAATGTTGACCGTATGAACTTGGAAAACCGTCAGCATGAATAGAAAAGACAAACTGGCTATGCACCGACTCCTTTATTAGTTTGTAACCGATTGACCAAAAATAAATATTAGTTTGTACCCTTCTGAAACAAACTATTTGAAATCTTTCTCTCTCAGACAGTTTCCTATAATTAAAAATCATGGCAACCTCTCTTATAATTTTGTATTTAAGCATATACAAACTTGACCCTTTTGTTCATCCATAGGAAGAAAGCACAGCAAATGGAGTGGTCTAAAGCACAAGAAATCCCCTTCAGCATCGACCTGGTCGAAGCAGCTAAAAAACAGCTGGTTTTCCTAGCTGTCATCGACATTAACCCTTGTCTATACAATGGTCCACTCCTTGATAGAGCCATTGAAAGGTAATCACATATACAGCAAGCTTTCAATACGTTACTGCACTTACATATATGTGCTTTCTTTAGGTACAAGTATTGTTGGCTTCCCCTTCTGGCGAAGCATATGGAGTCCGTGGTTGAGTTAGGAGGAGCTATGGAAGAACCCTTAGTTGTGCCTCTTGACTGCGAGTGGATATGGCATTGCCATCGTCTTAACCCTGTATACTACTTAACCTCTTGTGATTTTTGTAAAGGATATGCATATGAAAATGACTTGTATAACCTAACCTTTTTAACATATCGCTTAGGTGCAATATGCACGTGACTGCAAGGAGCTATATGGGAGGATTCTGGACAACAGCAATGTATTTTCCACCCTTCAAGGACCTTGTACCAAGCACAGTGAGGCCATTTGGAACCAAATGTATCCAAACGACCCTTACCATCTCGATCTGGCTAGAATCGACTCTCCGGAGATCAGCAATGGTGGCACAACTAATGTTAGAGCTCAAAGAAGCACCGAGTATGATCTGAAAGCAGCTGTTGAGAGGCAGAGTACTTTCTTCAGCAGGGTAAGTTGCCTCTTCAACCATGCATTTTTACCAGAAAGTAGAAGAATTTGAGTTTTGTGCAGCGAATTTTGTTAAATTCCGTATCAGGCCAAACCTTATTCCTGGTGGTGAGTGTTGAATATTGAGATTGAACTTGTAGAATAGTTGATTAAGTGATTTTTCTACATTATTTACGAATCAGAGTTTGCATGTTCAAATCTATAATGCAGTGACGAGTTAGAGCCCAACTTAATTAATTTTTTTTTTGAGTGCTTGTATGTTTTTATTCTATAAATTACACTACAACTCCTGTCTTAATAATTGAGTGTTTCTTCTTTTATTTTGAACTTTCTGTGTACAGATCACAAATTCTATGGTCTACAACATGAGGTTTCTTGAAGAATCTGTGTCCCGATACCGAGCATTCCTTCACATAGTGAAGCTGAACAAGGAGAAGAACATGCCCTGCTTCTGTGTCCCAACTGCAGACATTGACCTCATTTGGCATTCCCACCAGCTTTATCCAGTTGCATACTGCAAAGACACCATTGAACTATTCGGAAAGCTACTAGATCACAACGATCGTGTTCGTGAGTGGGAGAAGTCTGAGCTCGACCTTCAGTTTTCAGGAACTGCAAAGATGTGGGAAGAGAAGTTTGGTGCCAAGTATGAAAAGGAAGCTTGCAACCATGGTGCAACCCATGAGGACACAAAGTTAGTAGATAATGGCCCTGGAGACTGCCTCTGTGGTCTTCGATGTGTAGTGGGAAACTTTCGTGAAGAAGCAGTTAGTACTGAGCGTGTAGTGAGAGTTCCTGTCAGTACTACAAGTCGTGTTTCTGGTAGTGCATGCTGATTGGAGAAGAGCTACTTTGAACGGACCATAATAAGAGAATACTCAATCTCTATATTTCTCCAAACGTAATAATTAAGCTCCCATAGTATAACCCTATGTTAAATTCTATATCAGGCCGAATCAAACTCAATATATAAACAAAGAGAAACCACTTGTACAAATAAGGTTCTGTTCTAAAATCAAGGGTTAATTACCAAAAAAACAAACTGAACTTTTAGGAAAAACCAAACAGCAAACCGAACTTTTTTTGTTGACAAACAACAAAAACTAAACTTTTGGAATTGATCAAACAACAAACCTACCTCAAATTTTCATCATGTTTGAACATATTTTTCAATGTTTGAGAGAGTTATTAAGTCAACATTAGTTAAAGTATTCTAAGGAAAGTGTAATACGACTTAATAACTCTCTCAAACATTGAAAAATCCGTTCAAACATAATGAAAGTTTGAGGTAGGTTTGTTGTTTGCTCAATTCCAAAAGTTTGGTTTGTAGTTTTGTCAACAAAATTTTTTTGGTTTGCTGTTTGTTTTTTCATTAAAGTTCGGTTTGGTTTTTGATAATTATCCCTAAAATCAATGTACATACTCGACTCAGACAAATCTGGTACGTAAAATCAATGGAAAATAACACAACTCAACACCGAATTGATTCAAACTTAATGTACAAGGAATAACTTCCATCACACACGTTCACGCTTACATGTGTGTCGGTGGTGCTTCGGATGGTGTGATTTCTTTGATGGATCATGTGCAAGGACAATGTGTGCTTACATGTGTGTCGACGCACACATAATGTAGAGATAATAGAGGAAATTTATGAAGTTCACACACGATTTTCTCGTTGGTTCTTTTTGAGTTCCATTTTTTTTATAGTTTTTTTGGAGAAACAGAAAAAAGGGCAACTTCTATACGAAGGGTCAGATAACTTCCAAAATAAATTCACGTTGAGCATCAATAGGGAAAGAAAATGGCCAAGTTCATGTGAATCCTTTACTCGATAAGGTCTGTTCAATTCCTATAACTATCATCACTATTGAATATCTGTATCACCAAGAACAAGCATTGAGTTGTCTCTTGAGCTTGTCTGTGGGTTTATCAATGGAGGCAGCACCGAAAATGGAGTGGTATAAGGCACAAGAAATCACTTTCAGCATCGATCTTGTTGGGGCAGCAAAGCAGCAGCTGCGGTTCCTAGAGGCTGTTGACAGTGCTGGCTGCCTCTACGATGGTCCAACACTTAAACGAGCCATTTATCGGTAAAATGAAAATAAGAATCAAATATTGTTCTAGTTGTTCAAGCATGTACTAACCTAGCTAGAGTTTTGTCAAGGTGCATCACCTCTATGATTTGTTATATTTTTTATCAGGTACAAAAATTGTTGGCTTCCACTCCTTGCAAAGAATATGAAGAGCTCGATCTTAGAGGGTCCCCTAGTAGTACCTCTCGACTGTGAATGGATTTGGCATTGTCACCGCCTTAATCCTGTATATATGGGAAAAGAATTCATGCCTTTAAATTTTGCTCTTATGAGAATCTGTTCAGGGTGGAATTTGCATATGTTGCTGTTGTGATATTGTCAGTGCTTTCTTTCAGGTGCAATATAAGCGTGATTGTGAGGAAATATATAGGAGAGTTCTTGGCAAATTGAATGTCTTGTCAATGACCGAGAGTGCTTGCTCAGAAAAGACAGAATCGTTATGGAATCGCATCTATGTGACTGAGCCATACAATCTTGATCTTGTTAACATTGAGTCACCTGATAAGGTAGATGAACTTAGTGCAAAACCTCAAAAAGAAATCAAGTATGATTTGGTAGCAGCTGTCAAAAGGCAAAGTTCCTTCTTCAGAAGGGTAATGCAATATCTTGATGATAATCATAGTTTTCTTCCAACACTTCTTTGGCAACACAGACCCTTCATGCAGTAAGTAAGCATATTTCTTATTTATCTGTACAGGTGTCTAAAATGATGAACTATGGCGATCACTTCTTTGAAGAAGCTGTAGCTAGATACAAGGGCTTTCTTCACCTAATCAAGACAATCAAAGAAAGGAATCTTGAGTCCTTATGTGTTCCAACTCATGACATCGACCTTATATGGCATACCCACCAGCTGTTTCCCGTTGCATACGGCAAAGACATGAAGGCAATACATGGAAGAGTAGTAGATCATAACGATCGAGATTCCGAGCCCCAGAAGATGAAGCTTCAGTTCTCACGAACCAAAGATCTTTGGGAAGAACTATTTGGTGGCATGTATTATGTAGGTGGAGCTGTGCCAAAGAGCATGTTTGTGTCTCCTCCGATGGATCATATGCAGGCACTGTGTGCTTACATGTGTGTTGATGGTGCTTCAGATGGCGGTGCATCTGTTTGCTGCGATAATTGTGTTGACGGTTAGAGATTGATCAAAACGTTTAAATGTCAAACTTTGGTATTATGTAGTACAATCAAGGTTAATGAATGTCATCTGTCTATATTGATAGTCTTTATATTTGAACATCTCTTAATCAAAGTTGAGACACATCCTTCTCATCCTCCTCAATATTATACCCTGAAATGGTTAGAGATTGCTAAACGAATGAGAATGTTGGCAAGAGATTCCAACAATGTGAACTTCCACAAACATCGTGACTTTTGTATATGAATTAACAAAGATTGTAAGCCAGTGGCATAATACAAATTTTCTATAATGGCTTGGGTTTAGCAGATAAGATTGGTAATTGGAAAATATTACAGTAGTACAGTACAGTGTATGGGTTGTGTTCTATACTAAATTTGAATCATTTATATATATAAGTAGAACATGTTCTCAATTATTAGGTTAGATTATGGGGGAAAATATATAGATAAGAAGTGTTAGACAATTTGCTAGGTGAAATTGTTTTTAAACAAATTGGTAGTTTATCTTACAAAAAGTTACAATTTGCTAACACTTGTCTTATTTGTTGTTAAATGGTGACAAAGACATGATCATGTAAATTGTACATTTTTTCAAAGTGCAATTTTTTAAAAAATTGAGCTCGCAAATTGTAAAATTCTCAAAAGTACAGTTAATAATTTGCATAAAAAATAGAATAAGATAATAAATAAATGGTTAAATACCAAGTAGCTACTTGAACTTTGGACGTTTTGCAACGAACTACCCGAACTTTGAAAATTCAAAACGGTCTACCTCAACTTTGAAGAAGGTGCAAATAGCTACCTCCGTCCAATTTCTGACAAATTTCCTAAGATTTTCCGACTACTTTCCAACGACTTTCCGACGACAGTTGACGGAGAATTGGACAAATGTAGCTATTTGCACCTTATTCAAATTTGAGTTAGCTCGTTTTGAACTTTCAAAGTTCGGGTAGCTCGTTGCAAAACGTTCAAAGTTCAGGTAGCTACTTGGTATTTAACTCATAAATAAATTGTAAGTTTTCGTCACAATTTAATAATAAACTAGATAAACAAATTGTAACTTTATGTAAAATTAGATAGCAATTTGTTGAAAAAAAATCTACTAACAAATTGTTCAAGCCTCAAATTTCAACTAGTAAGTTAGTCTTTAACCCAATCAAAATAAATAAAAAAACATATTCTCAACTATTCACTTAATTTTTGGGTTCAATGTTTGAGATAACTATTTAATTACTCACTTACTTAAAAATTAAACTATTGAAGTTCACATTTAAAGTACACACCTATTTTGTTTGGCTCTTTTGAAGTTTCAGTTTTAGTTTTGTATTTTTCTGGAGAAACAGTTAATGAACGTATTTCCAGGAGGGATGGTCAAATAGTCAAAAAGAAGGTCACATTGAACATCACTATGTGAATTAAAAATGGCAGGTTAATGAACCCTCTTCCCACTTGGTTACAGCATGATCAACAAGTTTCCCCCCTATAAATACCACTCACTACAGAGGACGAAATCACCAAAAAGAAGCATCGAGTTGTGCATTCAAACTTGTTTGTGTTAGTTATCAATGGCGGAAGTACAGAGCATGGAGTGGTCTCGGGCACAAGATATCACTTTCAGCGTCAATCTTCTTGGGGCAGCAAAGCAGCACCTGCGTTTCCTAGAAGCTGTTGACAATGCTGGCTGCCTCTATGAGGGTGTAGCCCTTGAAAGAGCCATCTATAGGTAAAAGGAAAACAAGAAGCTTGTGTTTTTCTAGATATTTCAATCATGCATGTAGATAGATAGGTAGAGATCATATGTGAATCCAGGTGCATGTGCATGCGTGCAGTATTAACAAGTTTCATCAACTCAGGTACAAGAACTGTTGGCTTCCTCTGCTTGCTAAGAATATGAAATGTTCGATCTTGGAGGAACCCCTTGTCGTGCCTCTTGACTGCGAGTGGATTTGGCACTGTCACCGCCTTAATCCGGTATATACAGATAACTCATCAATCACTTTAAGTTTGTTCTTTGATTTTTTGTTCATGGTAGGATATTTGAGTTGTGTTGGTCTGTTGCAGGTGCAATATAAGAGCGACTGTGAGAAGATGTATGGAAAACTGCTTGGTCGGATGAATGCTTTATCCACTACCGAAGGGGCTTCCTCAGAGAAGACAGAGTCTCTATGGAACCGAATCTATGTAACTGAGCCATATAATCTTGATCTTGCTAACATTGAGCCAGTTGAACACACTGATGATCCTAACGTAAAATCTCAAACAAATATCGACTATGATCTGGTAGCAGCTGTCAAAAGGCAAAGTTCCTTCTTCAAGGTAATGTTATATATATATATATGTCTTAGTCAGTATTCTTCCCGCTCTTACTTATCTTGCTAATGAAAACTGCTCTAATTATATGATGTAGGTGTGTCAAACGATGAATTTTGGTGATCGATTCTTAGAAGAAGCTGTTGTTAGGTACAAGGCCTTCCTTTACTTGGTCAAGATAAACAAAGAAAGGAAACTTAACACTGAATGTGTCCCAACTCATGACATTGACATTATGTGGCACACCCACCAGTTGTATCCCGTTGCATACTGCAAAGACATGAAGGCTATACTTGGGAATGTGCTAGATCACAATGACCGTGATGCTGTCCCCAAGAAGGTGGAGCCCAAGTTTGCACGAACCAAAGAGCTTTGGGAAGAGATCTTCGGTGGCATGTATTGTCTGAGTGGAATGCCTAACAGCAAGTGGTTGACCCCTGTGATGGATCATGTTCCAGGACTTGGTGATAACCGAGCTCTTTTGGAACCTGCAGAAGCGGCTCAAGTTGGGACATGTTGGTGCAAGTGTAATATAGCTGAGTGTACTGTACCCGATAGTGATTGAGTATTTGGGTAGATTGATGAAAAAATATTATCAGGAGTCTGAAAACTTCTATGCTATGTAGTTGTTGAATAAGTTGTCATACGTATGGTCTGCCTAAATCTATATCATTGTATAATTACATATGATATTTATATTTGAACACCTCTTGATTAAAGCACTCAAAATCTATACTAAAGTCGTATTCTCTTATAAAGCTTCCATGCGACCGAACCATTTAATGATTGGAGTAGAATTGTAATACCTTGTCGCACATCAGATAGAAATAAGTTATTTGAAACACATATAAGTAGAGATGTACTACTCAAGTTCAATAAGAATTCCTTCTTTTCTGGACCTAAGTGAGGACAAAGAGTTCAGTCAGGCTAAGTTGGACTACTGAGTACAGTTGCTCAGAATTGGGGCGTTATGAGCATATGCATTATTTTGATACTAACCACCCGAAAATTGCAAAGATAAGCTTAAGAAACGGTAGTTTGGTCCTTATATTATTTAGTTAAGTAATGAACTCTCATTTTCTTTGTTCACTTGTACTCAAATCAAAAACCCTTACCTCTTTTTTGGTATCCATTTAGTCCAAAACATGAATGCAGAGGGTTAATTTAATGTTTGATAAAAACTTACCAAAAATGTTTGAACAGAAAAGGAAGGGCTATTGTCTTTGCTGATTTTCCTTTTGTGTGGCATTCTTATCCTAAGACCTTTTCTAATCTCTCTTCCCTATAAAGTAGCAGGTAGTATTGATGTCCAATCCACAATGCAAATTGCAATACAACAAGGTGAAGCTTGAAAGTGATTTATCCATGGAGGAAGCACAGAAAATAGAATGGTCTAAAGCACAAGAAATTACTTTCAGTGTAGGTCTCTTTGGTGCAGCTAAGCAACAACTACGATTCCTATCTGCTGTTGATAATGCAGGATGCCTCTATCATGGTCCAGCACTTGAGCGAGCTATCTATAGGTTAAACTATATTATAGATAAGAAATGTTAGGCAATTTGCTAGGTGAAATTGTTTTTAATCAAATTGGTAGATTACCTTACAAAATGTTACAATTTACTAACACGTCTTATTTGTTGTTGAATGGTGAGAAAGACATGCACGTGTTAGTTGCGTTTCAGCTACCAAATTGTAATTTTTTTAAAAGTGCAATTTTTTAAAAAAATCCAGCTTGCAAATTGTAAAATTTTCAAAAGTACACTTAGCAAATTTTAAAAAAAAAATATAGAGTAAGATAATAAATAAATTGTGAATTTTTGTTACAATTTAATAATAAACTAGATAACGTTAATAAATTGTAACTTGATGTAAAATTAGTTAGCAATTAGTTGGAAAAAAAATCTACTAACAAATTGTTCCAGCCTCAAATTTTAGGGTTAATTATCAAAAAACAAACCGAACTTTGAGGAAAAACCAAACAGCAAACCGAACTTTTTTTGTTAACAAACAACAAACCAAACTTTGAGAATTGAGCAATTAACAAACCTACCTCAAAGTTTTATTATGTTTGAAAGAATATTTCAATGTTTGAGGGAGTTATTAAGTCGTAATACCATTTTCTTAGAATACTTCAACTAATGTTGACTTAATAACTCTCTCAAAAATTGAAAAATCCGTTCAAACATAATAAAAATTTGAGGTAATTTTGTTGATTGCTCAATTCAAAAAGTTTGGTTTGTTGTTTGTCAACAAAAAAAGTTTGGTTTGCTGTTTGGTTTTTCCTCAAAGTTCAGTTTTTTTTTGTTATTAAACCCAAATTTTAACTAGTAAGTTAGTATTTAACTCAATAAAAAAAACATATTTTCAACTATTCACTTAATTTTTTGGTTCAATGTTTGAGATAACTATTTAATTACTCACTAGTTAAAAATTAAACTATTGAAGTTCACATTTAAAGTACACACCTATTTTGTTTGACTCTTTTGACATTTCAGTTTCAGTTTTGTATTTTTTCTGGAGAAACAGAAAATTAACATATTTCCTGGATGGACGGTCAAATAGTCAAAAAGAAGGTCACATTGAACATCACTATGTGAATTAAAAACGCCAGATTAATGAACCCTCTTCCCACTTGGTTACAGCATCAGCAACAAGTTTTCCCCCCTATAAATACCACTCACTACAGAGGACAAAATCACCAACAAGAAGCATTGAGTTGTGCATTCAAACTTGTTTGTGTTAGTTATCAATGGCGGAAGTACAGAGCATGGAGTGGTCTCGGGCACAAGATATCACTTTCAGCATCAATCTTCTTGGGGCAGCAAAGCAGCTCCTGCGTTTCCTAGAAGCTGTTGACAATGCTGGCTGCCTCTATGAGGGTGTAGCCCTTGAAAGAGCCATCTATAGGTAAAGGGAAAACAAGAAGCTTGTGTTTTTCTAGATATTGCAATCATGCATGTAGATAGATAGGTAGGTAGAGATCATATGTGAATCCAGGTGCATGTGCATGCATGCAATATTAACAAGTTTCATCAACTCAGGTACAAGAACTGTTGGCTTCCTCTGCTTGCTAAGAATATGAAATGGTCGATCTTGGAGGAACCCCTTGTCGTGCCTCTTGACTGCGAGTGGATTTGGCACTGTCACCGCCTTAATCCGGTATATACAGATAACTCATCAATCACTTTAAGTTTGTTCTTTGATCTTTTGTTCATGGTAGGATATTTGAGTTGTGTTGGTCTGTCGCAGGTGCAATATAAGAGCGACTGTGAGAAGATATATGGAAAACTTCTTGGTCGGATGAATGCTTTATCCACTACCGAAGGGGCTTCCTCAGAGAAGACAGAGTCTCTATGGAACCGAATCTATGTAACTGAGCCATATAATCTTGATCTTGCTAACATTGAGCCAGTTGAACACACTGATGATCCTAACGTAAAATCTCAAACAAATATCGACTATGATCTGGTAGCAGCTGTCAAAAGGCAAAGTTCCTTCTTCAAGGTAATGTTATATATATATATGTCTTAGTCAGTATTCTTCCCGCTCTTACTTATCTTGCTAATGAAAACTGCTCTAATTATATGATGTAGGTGTGTCAAACGATGAATTTTGGTGATCGATTCTTAGAAGAAGCTGTTGTTAGGTACAAGGCCTTCCTTTACTTGGTCAAGATAAACAAAGAAAGGAAACTTAACACTGAATGTGTCCCAACTCATGACATTGACATTATGTGGCACACCCACCAGTTGTATCCCGTTGCATACTGCAAAGACATGAAGGCTATACTTGGGAATGTGCTAGATCACAATGACCGTGATGCTGTCCCCAAGAAGGTGGAGCCCAAGTTCGCACGAACCAAAGAGCTTTGGGAAGAGATCTTCGGTGGCATGTATTGTCTGAGTGGAATGCCTAACAGCAAGTGGTTGACCCCTGTGATGGATCATGTTCCAGGACTTGGTGATAACCGAGCTCTTTTGGAACCTGCAGAAGCGGCTCAAGTTGGGACATGTTGGTGCAAGTGTAATATAGCTGAGTGTACTGTACCCGATAGTGATTGAGTATTTGGGTAGATTGATGAAAAAATATTATCAGGAGTCTGAAAACTTCTATGCTATGTAGTTGTTGAATAAGTTGTCATACGTATGGTCTGCCTAAATCTATATCATTGTAAAATTACATATGATATTTATATTTGAACACCTCTTGATTAAAGCACTCAAAATCTATACTAAAGTCGTATTCTCTTATAAAGCTTCCATGCGACCGAACCATTTAATGATTGGAGTAGAATTGTAATACCTTGCCGCACATCAGATAGAAATAAGTTATTTGAAACACATATAAGTAGAGATGTACTACTCAAGTTCAATAAGAATTCCTTATTTTTTGGACCTAAGTGAGGACAAAGAGTTCAGTCAGGCTAAGTTGGACTACTGAGTACAGTTGCTCAGAATTGGGGCGTTATGAGAATATGCATTATTTTGATACTAACCACCCGAAAATTGCAAAGATAAGCTTAAGAAACGGTAGTTTGGTCCTTATATTATTTAGTTAAGTAATGAACTCACATTTTCTTTGTTCACTTGTACTCAAATCAAAAACCCTTACCTCTTTTTTGGTATCCATTTAGTCCAAAACATGAATGCAGAGGGTTAATTTAATGTTTGATAAAAATGTTTGAACAGAAAAGGAAGGGCCATTGTCTTTGCTGATTTTCCTTTTGTGTGGCATTCTTATCCTAAGACCTTTTCTAATCTCTCTTCCCTATAAAGTAGCAGGTAGTATTGAGGTCCAATCCACAATGCAAATTGCAATACAACAAGGTGAAGCTTGAAAGTGATTTATCCAAGGAGGAAGCACAGAAAATAGAATGGTCTAAAGCACAAGAAATTACTCTCAGTGTAGGTCTCTTTGGTGCAGCTAAGCAACAACTACGATTCCTAGCTGCTGTTGATAATGCAGGATGCCTCTATCATGGTCCAGCACTTGAGCGAGCTATCTATTGGTTAAACTATATTATAGATAAGAAATGTTAGACAATTTGCTAGGTGAAATTGTTTTTAATCAAATTGGTAGTTTACCTTACAAAATGTTACAATTTACTAACACGTCTTATTTGTTGTTAAATGGTGAGAAAGACATGCATGTGTTAGTTGCGTTTCAGCTACCAAATTGTAAATTTTTTTAAAAAAATCCAGCTTGCAAATTGTAAAATTTTCAAAAGTACAATTAGCAAATTTACAAAAAAAATATAGAGTAAGATAATAAATAAATTGTGAATTTTTGTCACAATTTAATAATAAACTAGATAACGTTAATAAATTGTAACTTGATGTAAAATTAGTTAGCAATTTGTTGGAAAAAAAATCTACTAACCAATTGTTCCAGCCTCAAATTTTAGGGTTAATTATCAAAAAACAAACCGAACTTTGAGGAAAAACCAAACAGCAAACCAAACTTTTTTTGTTAACAAACAACAAACCAAACTTTGAGAATTGAGCAATTAACAAACCTACCTCAAAATTTTATTATGTTTGAACGAATATTTCAATGTTTGAGGGAGTTATTAAGTCGTAATACCATTTTCTTAGAATACTTCAACTAATGTTGACTTAATAACTCTCTCAAACATTGAAAAATCCGTTCAAACATAATGAAAATTTGAGGTAATTTTGTTGATTGCTCAATTCAAAAAGTTTGGTTGGTTGTTTGTCAACAAAAAAAGTTTGGTTTGCTGTTTGGTTTTTCCTCAAAGTTCAGTTTTTTTTTTTTGTTATTAACCCCAAATTTTAACTAGTAAGTTGGTATTTAACTCAATAAAAAAAAACATATTTTCAACTATTCACTTAATTTTTTGGTTCAATGTTTGAGATAACTATTTAATTACTCACTAGTTAAAAATTAAACTATTGAAGTTCACATTTAAAGTACACACCTATTTTGTTTGACTCTTTTGACATTTCAGTTTCAGTTTTGTATTTTTTCTGGAGAAACAGAAAATGAACATATTTCCTGGATGGACGGTCAAATAGTCAAAATGAAGGTCACATTGAACATCACTATGTGAATTAAAAATGCCAGATTAATGAACCCTCTTCCCACTTGCCAAAAGCATCATCAACAAGGTTTCCCCCCTATAAATACCACTCACTACAGAGGACAAAATCACCAACAAGAAGCATTGAGTTGTGCATTCAAACTTGTTTGTGTTAGTTATCAATGGCGGAAGTACAGAGCATGGAGTGGTCTCGGGCACAAGATATCACTTTCAGCATCAATCTTCTTGGGGCAGCAAAGCAGCACCTGCGTCTCCTAGAAGCTGTTGACAATGCTGGCTGCCTCTATGAGGGTGTAGCCCTTGAAAGAGCCATCTATAGGTAAAGGGAAAACAAGAAGCAAATGTTTTTCTAGATATTTCAATCATGCATGTAGATAGATAGGTAGGTAGAGATCATATGTGAATCCAGGTGTATGTGCATGCATGCAGTATTAACAAGTTTCATCAACTCAGGTACAAGAACTGTTGGCTTCCTCTGCTTGCTAAGAATATGAAATGTTCGATCTTGGAGGAACCCCTTGTCGTGCCTCTTGACTGCGAGTGGATTTGGCACTGTCACCGCCTTAATCCGGTATATACAGATAACTCATCAATCACTTTAAGTTTGTTCTTTGATCTTTTGTTCATGGTAGGATATTTGAGTTGTGTTGGTCTGTTGCAGGTGCAATATAAGAGCGACTGTGAGAAGATATATGGAAAACTTCTTGGTCGGATGAATGCTTTATCCACTACCGAAGGGGCTTCCTCAGAGAAGACAGAGTCTCTATGGAACCGAATCTATGTAACTGAGCCATATAATCTTGATCTTGCTAACATTGAGCCAGTTGAACACACTGATGATCCTAACGTAAAATCTCAAACAAATATCGACTATGATCTGGTAGCAGCTGTCAAAAGGCAAAGTTCCTTCTTCAAGGTAATGTTATATATATATATGTCTTAGTCAGTATTCTTCCCGCTCTTACTTATCTTGCTAATGAAAACTGCTCTAATTATATGATGTAGGTGTGTCAAACGATGAATTTTGGTGATCGATTCTTAGAAGAAGCTGTTGTTAGGTACAAGGCCTTCCTTTACTTGGTCAAGATAAACAAAGAAAGGAAACTTAACACTGAATGTGTCCCAACTCATGACATTGACATTATGTGGCACACCCACCAGTTGTATCCCGTTGCATACTGCAAAGACATGAAGGCTATACTTGGGAATGTGCTAGATCACAATGACCGTGATGCTGTCCCCAAGAAGGTGGAGCCCAAGTTCGCACGAACCAAAGAGCTTTGGGAAGAGATCTTCGGTGGCATGTATTGTCTGAGTGGAATGCCTAACAGCAAGTGGTTGACCCCTGTGATGGATCATGTTCCAGGACTTGGTGATAACCGAGCTCTTTTGGAACCTGCAGAAGCGGCTCAAGTTGGGACATGTTGGTGCAAGTGTAATATAGCTGAGTGTACTGTACCCGATAGTGATTGAGTATTTGGGTAGATTGATGAAAAAATATTATCAGGAGTCTGAAAACTTCTCTGCTATGTAGTTGTTGAATAATTAAGGTGTCATATGTATGGTCTGTCTAATTCTATATCATTGTATAATTACATATGATATTTATATTTGAACACCTCTTGATTAAAGCACTCAAAATCTATACTAAAGTCATATTCTCTTATAAAGCTTCTTCCATACAACCGAACCCTTTAATAATCGGAGTAGAATTCTAATACCCTTTCTCACATCGGATAGAAATAAGTGATTTGAAACTCATAGATGTACTACTCAAGTCAAACAGGAATTCCTCCTCTTGTGGCCTAAGTGAGGATAGTCGTTCAAGCTTGGGGTGTTACGAGAATATGCATTATTTTGATACGAACCACCGGAAAACTGCAAAGCTAAGCTTAAGAAACAGTTGTTTGATCCTTATATTATTTAGTTAAGTAATCAATTGAATTTTCATTTTTTATTCACTTATACTCAAATCAAAGGCCCTTATGTCTTTTTTGGTATACGTTCAGTCCAAAACATGAATGCAGAGGGTTAATTTAATGTTTGATAAAAACCTACCAAAAAATGTTTGAACAGATAAGGAAGGGCCATTGTCTTTGCTAGTTTTCCTTTTGTGGCATTCTTATCCTAATACCTTTTCTAATCTCTCCTCCCTATAAAGTAGCAGGTAGCATTGAGGTCCAATCCACAATGCAAATTGTAATACAACAAGGTGAAGCTTGAAAGTGATTTATCCATGGAGGAAGCACAGAAAATAGAATGGTCTAAAGCACAAGAAATTACTTTCAGTGTAGATCTCTTTGGTGCAGCTAAGCAACAACTACGATTCCTAGCTTCTGTTGATAATACAGGATGCCTCTATCATGGTCCAGCACTTGAGCGAGCTATCTATAGGTAAAACTATATTACATCTGTTATGTCCATTTTACTTTTTTTTTTTCTTTACATTTTTAATGCCTCTATCTGTATTGTGATGATATTTGTAATCTCAGGTACAAGAACTGTTGGCTTCCTTTACTTTCCAAGCATATGAAGGACTCGGTTTTGGAGGCTCCCTTAGTCGTTCTTCTTGACTGTGAATGGATATGGCACTGCCATTGTCTTAATCCCGTAAACATACAAACTCTAGTTTATTGTTTCATTAAGATTTTGCCACTCTATATAAATTTTACCTTTCTTTGAAATGAAATTTTCTTTTCCAGCTGCAATATAAGCGTGATTGTGAGGAAATATATGGAGAACTTCTGGAAATGTTGAATATCATGTCAACTATTGAAGGACCTTGCTCAAAACAATCAGAGTCAAATACAACCTTGATCTTGCTAATGTTGATGATCATGATAAGTCTACTGCAAAAGATGAAAAGATCATTACATATGACCTGGTAGAAGCTGTTAAAAGACAAAGATCTTTCTTCAGTAAGGTAGGTAACATAGTATTTACCATCTTTTCCTAGTTCATCAAGCAAAGTATATATAAGTAGTAACGTCTTGTCATTTGATTTTTACTTTCCTGTGTAGGTATCGAACGAAATAAACAGATTTGGTGTTGATTACTACCTAGAAGCATCTATAGCTCTAGATACAAGGCTTTTCTTTATATGATAAAGAGAGTCAAGGAGAGAGTAATCTAGAGATCTACGGTGTCCCCACTCGTGATATTGACCTTATATGGCACACTCATCAATTGAATCCTTTTGCATACTGTAAAGATCTCAAGGAGACTGTCGGCTCAATCTTGGATCACAATGACCGGGACATTGGAACCACCGAGGGGAAGGACATGGCGAAGTTTTGGTTCTTACAAACCAAACATCTCTGGGAAGATTCGTTCGGCAAAAGGTATCTTTTGAGGTCAGGAGTTAAATTTAACTCCTGACCTCAAAAATATGTCTTTACCGACGAAAATTATTTTTGCCGACAGAATGTACACCTTTTACCGACTAAATAATGTCGTCGGTAAAGGTCGAATTTTCAGTAGTGAAAGGACGACGAGAGTCTAGAAGATAATGCTCCAGGTTGCTCCTGTTCTGGTTCTTGTAGTTATAACTGTGTAGGTTTAGTCGTAAACAATGTTGCAGATGAAAGAAGCAATGTTTGTAGTAAGGAGGCTTCAACTTGCATGCCTCTGCAGACTTAGATGCATGCCTCTGCAGACTTAAGTCGTACAAACAATACATATATAACCAGTAAAGGACTATATATTCCATCTTCATACACATATTTACCAATAAAATCAAATTTTAAGGGCAGTTGTAGTTTTCTTGGAGTAACTTCCATATGAAGGGTCACGTAAGTAACTCCAAAAGAAGAACTTATTTGAACCTCAGAGTGGGAAAAAAGGCTTGAGATTCATGCTATGTCTATCATATTCATAACATCTTCACCAAGTTTTCTTCCTATAATTGTTGGTCGATCACAAAAGAATATCAAAATCACCAGCAAAAAGTATTGAATTCTGCACCATACTTGACTTTGTGGGTTATCAATATGGAGAAAGCACAGAAATGGAGTGTAACTGGTCAGTGCAAGACTTTTTTAATTACCATGTGTTGAACTTTCGAATGGGTTTTCTTGTTGAACTTTCTAATGGGTTTTCTTGGATTATTCTGAAGTCGTGACGACACTTTCAGATTGAAACAATTTGGAGGCACCCAAACTTTCAATCGGATAAAATCAGAGTACTGAGCTAGAACTTGAGAAGGATTGTGAATGTTTGACATGAAATTTTCGGACCTCCCCTATGACCAATTTATAGTGTTTGCCACACCCTTTGGAAGAGATACCACACCCTTTGGAAGAGACACTACACCTTTTGGGCAACTTATGTGACATTTCGGCCAAACCATGTCCCTTGAATTCAAAATTTGGCTCCAAAACACAAAGGGACACCTTGGGATGATGACTTGGAGCCGAAGCCATTGAAACATATCGGCCTAAATTTGGCTCCAAAGCAATTGTCCCAAAACCGGGAATTTTGAGGTTAAAATGTTATTAAGTCATTAATTCCAAAATTCAAATTTACAATGAATTTTAGAATAGTGACTTTATCAAAAATAAAAAAATTCTCAGCTGACCTGACAGCTTGACCCTAGTCAGGGGCAGATCCAATTACACTAAAATATCTAACACCATGTGCACTCTGTTATGCAACGTATATATAGATTGATGACAACATTATCAGATGTCTGAAACTTCTGTATTATGATGTCGAATAAGGTATCATATGATTGGTCTGGGTTTGGTCTGTCTAGACTAAACATTAACCTTTTTCCGATGATCTAATGAAAACCGAAAAACACAACTTCAAAACTGTTTTATTTAACAAACAAAAGTATTGAACTTCAATCAATTTGAAGCAGATTTTCTTTATACAAGTTCACACGTTAAATGAATCTGCAATATTCAACGGATGGAAACATATGAGAAACCCACAAACGGACACAAATGAATCATCTTAATTAATATTCAGTTTGTCATCTTTTTGGATGGTTATAGATTACATCTAGCACTGCACCGTATAGCAGTTGAATATGATACATGTCCCATGGCCATGTGGTTCAAAATGAGGGACATTTGTCACCCCATTTTCAAGTAATTTTGATAAGATATTAGGGTTATTGTAAAGAAAAATATATTATGAACCTCATTTCTAAAATACTAACTCATTATCTAATTTGTTTAAAAATTTATATAATGAAACCCATTATAAATTTTCTAGATAAACAATACTTTGATTACTTAATTTTGTTATTAGTTTATTTTAATTATTTATATATTTTACTTTTATTATTATTATATAAAGTACATAATTCAAAACAAATTTGTAGAAATTATTAGTATACATTTTTGAAAAAATAATAATTTTAATAGGATTTAACTAGATACTCAAAATTTATTGTTATCAACTTGTTCTAGGTAGATTTTGATTTTAACACTAACTAAAAGGGTCCCGAAAATCAAAAATCGATTTATATTTAATAGGTTTTAGTAATGCATAAATGTACAATATACCCGGAACCAATTAATTCTTTAAAAATATAGGGTTAGAATATTTTTTTTTTGTAAAAACAACTGAATTAAAAACTGAAGATGGCGAGTTGACTAAACGGCATCAAATTTTAACAACGCCCGTATTAAATGGTTCTATACAAATTCACACACCCTTTAAACTACTATCCCTTCATTGAACCGGATTAAAACATGAACCAGTTGATGTAGACCAACCAGAAACTCTTCCCAAACTGCCAAAATTTTAACAATCTCAATTAATGTACCCAATTTCTCTCTTTTGGTAACTATTTAAAACATGCAAAAATCTACCTAAAAAGGACAATAATTATGATTTTTTTATATAATTTGAATTGAGTTTCCTTCTTGGTCATCCTTATCCTAATTTTTTCACTAATTTCTACGACCTATAAATATCCTAAACCACAATGCAATAGACCATCACAGAAATTAGAGAGAGCATAAGTCAAGGTGCAAGTGAATTATCCATGGAAGGAGCACAGAAACCAGGGTGGTCTAAGGCACAAGAAATCACCTTCAGTGTCGACCTCTTTAGTGCTGCAAAGCAGCAACTGAGATTCCTAGCTGCTGTAGATAATACTGGTTTCCTCTACGATGGCCCTGCACTCGAACGGGCCATCTATAGGTATTTTGGAAAAACAAACATACGCAAAAAACTTCACTTTTTTTACATGTGATGTTGTATATATGTGTGTGATGTTATATATATTATTTGCAGGTACAAAAACTGTTGGCTTCCTCTACTTGCTAAACATGTGGAATCTTCAGTTTTGGAGGGGGGAATAGTCGTTCCTTTTGACTGCGAATGGATATGGCATTGTCATCGTCTTAATCCTGTAATTAAACATAAACACTTATCAGATTTGTTTCTTTGAGATTTTGGTTATCTAACATTGTTTTACTATGGTTTCTTTTAGCTGCAATATAAGCGTGATTGTGAGGAGATATATGGTAGAATTCTTGGAACGTTGAATGTCATATCAACTGTTGAAGGACATTGCTCGAAACAATCAGAGTCATTGTGGAACAAAATTTATGTAACTGAGCCATACAATCTTGATCTTGCTAATGCTGAATTACCTGTGAGTGGTGATGATGAGGCTAATGCAAAAACTCAGAAAAACATCGACTATGATTTTGTAGAAGCAGTCAAAAGGCAAAGTTCTTTCTTCGGCAAGGTAATATAGACATAAACATATTGTTTGTCTCTAAAGACAATGATATGCATATAAAATTGTTTGATCATTGGATATTTTTTTCCACCCGGATGGTGTAGGTGTCGAAAGATATAAACGGTACTGATGTTGATCACTACCTAGAAGAAGCTGTAGCCAGATACAAGGCTTTCCTCTACATGACAAAGACAGTCAAGGAAAGTAACACCGAGTTCTACTGTGTCCCGACTCGTGACATTGACCTTATATGGCACACTCATCAGCTGTATCCTTTGGCATATTGCAAGGATCTTAAAGCTACAGTTGGGACAATCTTGGATCATAATGATCGGGACATTGGGACCGCAGAAGGGGAGAAGATGGCGGAAAATTGGCTCTCAAAAACCACACAGCAATGGCAAGAGACCTTTGGCAACATGTATGGTGTTGCACATGGAAAAAGCAAGGTTTGTACTGACCATGCAAGGTGCTGGTGTCTTGCAGCTGCTGCTGAAGAAAACAAGACTGCGACTAAGCAGGAAGCAAGGTGCTGGTGCCTTGTGGCTGCTGATGAAGAAAGCAAGACTGCGACTAAGCAGGAAGCAAGGTGCTGGTGTCTCGTGGCTGCAGCTGATGAAGAAAGCAAGGCTGCAACTAAGCAGGAAGCAAGGTGCTGGTGTCTCGTGGCTGCAGCTGATGAAGAAAGCAAGGCTGCAACTAAGCAGGAAGCAAGGTGCTGGTGTCTCGTGGCTGCTGCTGATGAAGAAAGCAAGGCTGCAACTAAGCAGGAAGCAAGGTGCTGGTGTCTCGTGGCTGCTGCTGATGAAGAAAGCAAGGCTGCAACTAAGCAGGAAGCAAGGTGCTGGTGTCTCGTGGCTGCTGCTGATGAAGAAAGCAAGGCTGCAACTAAGCAGGAAGCAAGGTGCTGGTGTCTCGTGGCTGCTGCTGATGAAGAAAGCAAGGCTGCAACTAAGCAGGAAGCAAGGTGCTGGTGTCTTGTGGCTGCTGCTGAAGAAAGCAACGCTGCGAATAAGCAGGAAGCAAGGTGCTGGTGTCTTGTGGCCGGTGAAGGGAGTGTTACCGCCGAAGGGATCTCCGTTCAGTGATTGGTGTCTGGGTGTATCATTTGAATAAGTATCATGATTTGGTCTGAGAGGAACAATGTTAGAATATATTTTATTCTAATAAATAATAGTATCATCCGCAGTTTTATGTTTAATATGTGAGTATTATGAAATAATAAATAAACTTATTTTATCATCTTCTAAGTAAAAATCACAAAAGTAATATCTTGTTTATACATCGATATTCCCAACACAAATGGATGCAAAGTGTTATCTTTCCCGTAGATCTGACTCATATGATTATTGAAGAAAAATGAAATAATTTGCCACTTCACAATGGGGTTGCAATACAACATGATAAAACTGACAAAATAATAATCCCAGCTAGTTCAACCAAAACATGCATACAAAGGGTCATAATTGAACTGATCAAAAAATACTGTTGGACCGAATTTCTGATAAGATCGGCCCGACTAGGTCCGAGACCGAGCGAACGAGTTTTTTTCTTCAAGGTCGGGCTCGGTCTCGGGCTTTTTTTTCCGAAAGCCCTATTAGGACCGGCCCAGACCGAATTTACTATTCAAATTCTAAAAACCAATTATATATGTTTGAAACTATGGGAGAAAATGAACTTTGTTTAGAACTTTGTATGTTTGTTACTTTGATTTGTATTTTGTATGTTTGTTACTTTGATTTCAATGATGTTTGTATTTGGACAAATTTGGTTGTTTTTTGGGGGGCAGATTCGGTTCAATACCAAAACCGGCCCGAGTCAAGAAAAACCGACTCAGACGGACTTTTTTGGTTGAGGTAGGTTTCGGTCCTCCATAAGGCAAAACCGAAATTTCGGTCTCGGTCTTGCCTTCAGGACCGGACTGGCCTCGTTGTAGGCTTGTTCATGAACCGGTTCGACCCCGAACCGGTTCTGAACTGAACTGGTCTGGTTTGAAAAAAATCAGTACATTTTTCTGTTTCTAAAAAAACTGGTCTGGTTTAAGGAAAAAAGAACTGGTCTGGTTCGAACCGATTCAGAACCGGTTCGAACTGTTCTGGTCTGTTTTTTTAATATCAATTTTGGTTCGGAAATATTTCAGTTCAAACCGAACCTAAACCGGATGAAAATTCTGTCCAACACACTGAACCGTCTTAAAAAATACTGAACCAACTGAAAAACACTGAACCGGCTGAAAAAACACTGAACCGACTGAAAAATACATTGAACCGACTGAAAAACACACTGAACCGATTGAAAATCTGTTCCACAACCGACTAAAATCTTGTCCAACATCAACATACGAGAGTCCAATATATCTCTAGGTTTGGTTTATTGAAAACATATCTAGGTTTGATTTAATTTTAGACCGGTTTAGTTAATTTTGCTTCAAACCGGTTCTAAAATTATATAGGTTTAAAGTGGTTTTATTGAAATTTAAGTATAAACCAGTATAAAAAACGAGTCGAGTCGAACCGGTTCGAACTAGATTTTTGGTACTATTTTGAACTGTTCTATTTGAAGGCAAAAAACACTGGTCTGGTTTTGGAACTAGTTTGGCCGAACCGGTTCGAACCAAACCAGTTCCAGACCAGTTCGCCCGAACCGGTTTATTTGGCCAAGCCTACCTCGTTGTTCATGATCCACCCTACTTTGAACTGTGCTAAACTTCAATGCTCTGGAGGATGCCTTTGGGAGCTTGTATTGGAACAGAAAGCTACTGAATCTGCAGGGTGGAAAAAACAGACTAGACATAAATAAATAAACCTCGGCAAAAACATAAAACAAGCTGAGAGTGTGTCGGTTCGGTCTTTACATATGTCATTGACCCTTAATCATTCATCAAATTATTCAATTATGTATTAATTTGGTAACTTTTGTCAAGGTTTGATCCACCTCTCGACCCTTTTTTATTTGTAGGGTCAAACCGAACATTTTAAATGGTTAACTGAGGGCAAAATTATATATAATTAAAGGTTTGAGACCAAATTATAAAAACTTATTAGTTGAGGATGAATTCGGAATTAACTCTGTCGGTTCAGATCCTGAAATAGAAAATGTTCCTCCTCTGATGAGCGGTTGAAGTCGATCCGCGCGGCAGTTGGGGAGAGAAGAACACCCAGACGACGGCCGCCGATCAAACATGGTGAAGGCCGTTATCGGAGAAGAAACCCAACTCCAAATACTCGAGGATCGTCTCTCCCAGTCCTCGAACCTCGCTCAGGTACACCCATCTCGAATGATAAGTATGCACTGCTGTGCTGTTATTCTGGAATTCATGGGTTTCAGAATTGTGAATATGCAGGTGGGTTTGGTGATTGGAAAGCTCAGCTCGAGCCTAGACCGTGGGTTCGTGTTCGATCTGGTCCCGACCCCAAACAACGATGGTGGAGAACCTGCTTGTTTGATCATTGACCCGGGTAGGGACGAGAAAAAGAAGAAGGGTTTGTCCTCAAAAGGGAAGTCTCAAGGAGTTGCCGAATCTTCAACTCTGTTCATAGACAAGGACTGGGTTGCTGAGCATGCTAGACAGGTACTTCTCATGAACATTGTTCGGATTTTTGTTCGGTTCGATGATTCCGCATTCGTTATAATCTATGTCTTTTTTATTTATATAGTGGTAATTCTTGAAATTTCTTATTTTTTCTATGATCAATTGTGATTTTGCAACATTGTTAGTTCAAGTGTGATTTTCTATTATCCCTTATTTTTGTGTATTGTTGCCGAATTACAATTTACTAATCATTATCGTAATTAAACAACTTTAGACTATACATTACTGCTAGATACATCTTCTGCTTTCAGTATTGCACTTTCATAGTGATCCTGCATACTGCAATGGTAATAAATTATCAGCTTGTAATGCTAGGTCTCAAGAATGCTCGTTGGTGGCATCAAGGTGGTGGGACTTTTCATCTGGGTTAGTGATACTGCATTCAAGAATTCAACCTCAGTACTTTGCGAGGTACTTTGTTAAGTTCTTGCCAAAATTTCAATCTTTCTTATTATTTTGGTACACACTACTTCATTTCAGTGATTTTGCTTTTATAATTGCCTGATTTAATATCTTTTGCATGTCCTGTTTTCCAGGTTCTTAAGTCAGTTGCAGAAGCAGCACCTTTCACTGAGACTGCTTACAATGAACGATTGCTTATTCATGTTTGTTATAGTCCAAGGAGGTATTTTTCTGTCTCAAACTACTTCTTCTAATGTTGGATTTGGATATCATCAGCCTGATTGGCTGGTTCATATACAGATGGACGTGTCGAAATTGCTCGATTGCATCAAACATGACATCAAGCAACCTAAGACCTTGTGACTTCAAACTGGGAAAGGTGTTAAGCTCACTTCAAAGGTTTAGATGTTCGTACAATTTCAATATAAGGTACATGCATGATAGAAAAATATATTGGTATAGTCTTGTTTTCAGTTATATTTTGATAACAATCCATTTAAAGTTTAAACTATATCATATTTTTTTTATAGATTGCCTGTAAGTCGCAAAAGCATGTCCCACATCCGAATTTTAAGTGATGCACTCCAAAGAGGAATCTCAGTCATCGCTAGAGAGTTGAGAGGTGCAAAGGCCCTAGTTGATGGGAAGTTGGTAAGAACATACCTAATACAAGCTCTTGTTAAAAAACGATCAAATGTGCTCGATCTTACCTGGCTCTTCAAGATTGGAAATTTGACAACTTTGTTGTGATTTATAGCTCTTGAGCCTTTGCTTCTAAACAATTATAGGTTGTTGAGGATGAGACATGCACATCAGATGGTTTTCACGACATTGAATTACTTCTTCCTTTCATGAGAGACACATCGATAGAAGGTTTGTCATAAATTCTTTGATGCATTACAGATTTTCCTCTTACTACATATTTCATTCATCTAAATCTTGAATATCTACCTATCTTGTAAAGCATGCAGCTTAGAAGATATTGTTGGAGTTCTTGTATTCAGCGGTTCAGTAAGTTCATTTGCGTTCTTGACTTCAAAGGAGCCAATTTCTCAAGCTATTGCCGATGTAAAGGTACTATAATAAATATGGATTTTTTTTAATTGAAATAACAAAAGATTTAAGATTATATCCTTAAAAATGTACGATACATGTTCCACTTTCAGGAGGATATCATCACGAGCCTGCAGAGTAGATTAGACATTATCTGTGATGAAGCCGATGGTGATATTCATCAAACTGAATCAACCAATGAAACATTGAATGAGAAGGCTGTTTCTCAAACTGACTTGCAGTCTTTAGAGTACGTTTTCTCCCAAAGTTCCTTTTGTGTTGATTGTGCTCAAACAAGATTTACACTGCTACCTTATTTTTATCTTACAAAAATAAGAGTCTTTCGTTATTCTGTATTTCAACAGGAACTCTGTCCAACTCCCGTTTCCTCGAAGAGTATTTGCTCCATGGTTGTCAGGAACATATATCTGCGACTACTTACAGCCATCAGAGACACTCGAGGTGTCTTTCTTATATACATTTTGAGGCTTTTAATTACACTGAATTACTCGCTTCATTTTTAATTACACTAAAGTCCGTGTTTTCTGCAGGTTGTGAAGGAGCATTGTTCCGAGCTATTATCAATGGAAGTACAAACAGATGAATCTAATTGTATATTGGAGCTGGAGCAAGAAGCGCCCTTATTGGTGACCAAAACCTTTTGGGATGCAGTAGCTTCTTCTCCCTCTGCCTCTTCTAAGTCTTCTTCAAGAGATCTTAGAGACGATTCAAGCCAACTGAATCGAGCAGTGAATTTCAAGTCGATCAATTTCAACACCGTGGCGGCTGTTCTTGCTCTCCTTGTATCGATCCTGGTCGGGTATCTTTTATTTGCAAGAACATCTTGATGCAAACCAAGAACATGGGTATGTTTTTAATTACACAGCTTCCTTTGCATATTTATATGAATTTCTGTTGAATTGACAGTGTTGGAGGAATACAAGCAAACTGTTACTAGACATGATATTTGCACGAATTTCAGTAAGAAAGTATGAAAATGCAATTTTTTTTCATTAAAAACTAATAAATACACATTATTATTGACAATCAATTCTAAACATTCGTAGTAAAGCGCACGAGCTGCATGTCCTGTCCATCTGTGTGGTTTTCCTCGGATGTGTTCTTCTTCTTCTCGACAAGCATCATCGAACGCAGCTCGCAATTGTTCAAGCTGTTTTTTATGTATGGCAAGTCATCCTTTTAGTGTACCACTCAGCAAGAAAAAACTTCATGCATTTTTGTAAAAACTTCAATAATTAATGAGAGAAAAAGTGTCTTACAAGTTGGAGCCATCAGAGATAGGTGCAGCAAAAGTATTGAGGATATGCTGCAAGATGACGCTGTGCGTTACTATCGCTATCGCCTTCTCCGGACGGGTACGCAACCTGATGAAATTACACACTTTCGAGACATTTTCAGTGTTCTTTCGGCATACGAAGACAGAAAAATGCATCTGTTGAGAATTAATCCGCATAACTTTAGTAAAATGACCCGACCCGAGTAAAGGGTGCGCGCCTAGGTAGGTCTAAAAGGCACGCCCTTGAGGCACGTCTGACCTAACTTTCTCTTGCCTTTGTGGCCAGCCACAAAGCTCTATACCAGATAAAAGGTAATGGAGAACAGTAATACGGGACAAGGGTTCGGGAAACAAGGGTCCTATGTTCAGGGCACCATAGACAGTGCACCCAGCGCCCCAGGATTCGAGGGATGACTAGAGTGGCAGGGTTAAAGTCAAACCATAGTCATATTAGAGTTGAGGGCTATAAAAACCCTCACCCATCTGCATAACAGGTTAAGTGCAATATTACATACTTGAGCTACACACTAATTCAACAAACAAACTCTCGACTGACTTGATCGTCGGAGGGGAAACAACGGGAACACCCGAACTTTCCTTCTGTACATGTTAACAGAGCGACACGGAACCAAGTCGGAAAGTACCGGAGAATACCCTACCAGTAAACGTGATTCAACATCTTTTTTCCGACATGTTTTGTTTATGAAGTCTATACATACCAGTTGATGAATTTAACTCCTCTGACAGCAATTTCTTCAGGTGTCTCTCTGTAATCAGGCTTCCACTGTATATCATTATCACTTTCAATCTACCCATTTGAACAATACATTAAAATCGTCAGATTTAATCAGAAAGTTGAAAACAAACCGGGGCAATAAGTGATTACCTCAGAAAAATCAATGGCAGGGAACATAGACTTGTACTGTGTGACGCTTCTCCTACTATCACATGGATGTACTCCCTGCAGAAAAAAACGTCGCTAAAGATCTGTGTCTTCATATCAAACTGTCGCATAAACTATATTAGGATGATGTCTGATCCATACCAGACGCTCTCGGCAGAGCTCAACGGCCAAAAATGGCGGACAACTGCAGCTCGTTACTGAAGGAAGTTCGGTCCCACCCGTATTTGCAACCATCAAAATGGATCCTTTTTGTTGGATGTGAGAAGAAGCGTCACTAATTATGTCACCCCCGAACGCCAGAGCAGCTGTTTGCATAGTCCTATATACAATTACCCTCCAACATCAATCTTCAAAACAAGAACATTTGAATGTTTCTTTTGAAACAAAGCTACTGTACCTTAACAAAGGAGAGGTGATGACGAGATCGATCTTTTGAAGCAGCTCAGAAGAACGAACATGGTTGCGCAAATCGCGAACTTGCTGGCAACCGAGAGGTGAAAGTTGCGAATCGAAAAGGGAGGAAGACATCAAGAAATCGTGGTTTTTTCGTGATTCGACATTATGAACACCTTCCGCGTGTCTAACCCAGTGGATGATTTTGCAGCAGCCGGGAGGAGACTCCATGCTTCTGCATCGTACACAGCGTAATCGATTTGAAGCCGCAGCAGATTTAAAGAAGTATATAACTAATAAATGTCAACGCGCCAGAAACAGAGACACTAAATTTCAATTATATTGTTGGAGAAGAGAAAGAAGAAGATCTGAAATTCCATGAGAGGAAAAGAAACGACTTACATGGGAAGGAAGGAGCAGAAGAGCCACCAATGAAGCGAGCGAGTCGTTCAACAGAAATGGAAAGATGATATTTTGGTTGAGGAAGATGAAGATATGAAACAGACAGACAGACAGATCACGTTAGTATTGTTTTGTTTTATTTTGTTTTATTTTATCATGATGAAAATAGCAAAGAGACTCACGTAATCCCCCAATCATTTCCATTTTGAGTATGGAATTTTTTATTTTAGAAAAAATGAGTGAGGTGGTCTGCTCAAAATTAAAATAGTTTGAAGTAATATTTATTGACTAGGTGCTTTTTTTTACGGAATAATAATAAATAATAGAAAATAAGGAATATAATATTTGCAATAAAATGGAATAAGAAATTCGGTTGATTTTTGTTGTGAAGTTGTATATGAAAAGAAAATTAGATGTGGTAAAATGATATATTTGTCTATATTTTCTTCGTCTATTGGACACTTGTTGGAATTAGATTGGCAGGTATGAATGACAGTTCGTCCCGTGCGGATTTAATGGTGAAACAGATTGTGGGCCTCTAAGAAATATTGGGCTTAGGCTATATTGTTAAAAAAAATACTATTTAGAATAAACATATTATCTAAATCGGGTCAGTCTATGTGACCCGTGAGAACCCGTCACTTTCTTACTGATTGATCGGTGAGTATAGGATAGGTTAGGATATATATATATATGCGCACTAAATAATATTATGATTTCAACTTGTGGTGGTTATTATCTCTCCTCTAATTCCTTGTTAAGATAGGTTAAAAACGGTATTTACTTAATTAATGAGCTTCAGATGCTGTTAACAGCATCTGAAGCTCATTAATTAAGTAAATACCGTTTTTATGTTATATTTACTAAACACAAAAATGAGGCCATAAAATTAGGAATCCCGACCCAGAAAGCCCATAAAATTAGGATACAGCCTTGTAATATTGTTATTGGGCTTTAAAGAGGCCCAATAATGAGCCCAAGTAATCATTGCCAAGAATAAACAGAAAAAGGCTGATGGTTGGTAGTCTCTTGGTAGGTGACTGTCAGAAGCGCGTGGCGGTAGAATATGGAGTGCGGCAGACGCAACCATTATGCTCCCACCCGACCAAAAGTGGAAATTGATATTATTAAATAAATAATAATAATATTTTGTAAATAATAAAAAAAAATGGTAAAATACGACATTGTATCCTAGAGTTTGGTCCGTTTTTTAATTTTTCTCTTAATGTTTAAAATTTAAAAAAAAATCTCTGATATTTGAAAAAAGTAAAATTTTGTCATCTCCGTCAACTTTTCCATTTAAATTTAACAGAATTAGTTTCGAAAATTGCAACAATAACAGACAATTTTTAAAAATATTATAATTTAACAATTCAAACTTTTACAAATGTTACAATTGAGTCTCGATTCGATCGGACTCGATTGAACCCCAATCGAGGGACCCAGACCCCCTCCTCCCCGATTTGGGCTCGTTTTGGGGGTTGATCGAGGGGACTCGGATCTGGATCTTGACCTAGACCGACCCTACAAGGGTAGGCGACCAGGTCTAGTTAAAGACTCAAACCCTACCCCTGGTTGGGGCTCAGTCGAGTCCCAATCAAATCAGAATTCAATTATAACATTTAAAAAAATAAAATTGTGATATTTTTCAATTTTCTAAACTAATTATGTTAAATTTAGATGGAAAAGTTGACGAATGGGACAAAATTTTACTTTTCTCAAACATCATAAGAATATTTTAAAATTTAAACATTAAGGGAAAAACTGAAAAACGAATCAAACTTTATGGACAATGTCGTATTTTACCTTAGAAAAAAAAAACTACTTACAAAATATGAGATTAAAGTAGTGAATTTCCTTTAATATAATGTATTTTCCATCAGCCATAATAATGTTTCACCCGAAGTTATTGAGTATATTACAGTATTGTTTCAAGTTCCATAAAATATCTAGTTTAACTTATTTATTATTTATAAAAGTGGGTTTTAAAATAGGATTTAGGGTTTATTTATTATTCATCAAAATATAATACAGGTAAATTTATACTATTTTATCATTGTTTATATCGTGTTAAAATTATCAAATTTAGATACTATATAATTAATAACACATTAAATAACAAGATTATACACAACTGCCTGCACTAACTAATATACGGTCTAGAAACTAGAAGGGGTCCGAGGAAACCAAAGCGTGCAAAAGTGGTGATGACAGTTGATGATGTCTTGGTTTTAACTTGTAATAATAATTCACATGTAATAATTAATTTATTCTTTCTTATTATGGTAATAAGTAATTTATTTAATTGAACAAACATATAGATTAGTTATTGGTTTGGTTGACTAATCTGTCCCTTTGCTTTATTTAGTAACAATAATAATTATGAGCAATTATGTTTAGGAACTGTGGCAGTGGCAGTTCTTAACGTAAAAGATAATATATATATATATATGACCATATTTTGCATCAGGTAGGTATTAAAAAAGTCATGATTAAAAATTAAAGTTTTTGCTAATTTAATAAAAGAGTTAATTATTAAAAAATAAACTAAGCTTTGAAAAAAAAACAAATAGCAATTTTGTTTTTTACAAATACCAAACCAAACTTTTGGAATTTATCAATCAGCAAACCTACCTCAATTTTTCATTATGTTTAAATGAATTTTTCGATATTTGAGAAAGTTATTAAGTCGTAACGCCCTTTACTTAGAATACTTCAACTAATGTTGACTTAATAATTTCATACAATACTGAAAAATCCGTTTAAATATAATAAAAATTTGAGATGGGTTTGTTGATTGATTAATTCAAAAAGTTTGACTTGTTGTTTGATTAAATCAAAGTTCGTTTTTTTTTTGTAATTAAGGCTTAATAAAAGATTAAATAATTTAATCTTACATCTGATAAGCAAAACAAAAGGAAATTAAAAAAATAGCAAATATATTAATGAAAAAAAAATGGGAGGAATTCATCAAATGCTATGATGGCGCGTGGAAGAAGTGAAGTTAGAATTAAAAGGGAACATCATGATTGCTGGTCTGAGTAGGTCCCACATCTCCTCGATGGGGGATGGACAGTGAGTTACAGTGGCCTCCATACGAGCGTGGTGGAGTTGCTGAGTGCCGACAAAACTAATTTAAAAGTCGTTTTCTTGTCTCCTCATCGGTCCCACCGCCACATTATATCTGCTACTGTTTTTATTTCACAATTTTAAGTATTCTGTTATTGTTGTATTTGCCCCCCAATTCTTTAAATGAGGCCACACTAGTATTCATACATGACTTAACTCTCATTTATACCCTCCTACGATAATATGGAACATACATAATATAAAATTGTTAATTATTTCAATAGTTACTTATATTAGACACACATGACTGAATACTAATTTGTGCACAATTACTGATGTTTCAAAATGTGACTGAACAGTTAAAAAAATAATCATGCAACACCCTACCCATATCTTCTTTATCGATTCAACCAGAAATCTGATTTTGAACTCGAATTTGCACAAATATGAGGTCAATTCGAACTCAGATATGCAAATATGGATTAAGTTCAAACTCGAATATGTAGATTTGAGTTCAATTCGAACTCAAATTTGTGTTTCTGGGTTCGATTTGAGTACTGATTTGCGCAAAACTGAGTTCAAAATCATATTTCATACATGAACATGAAGAACAATATAAAATGAAAGGGTAAAATCGTTATTTTACTGACCATTTAATCACATTTGTCAAACATAATTGACTGAATATGATAAACTTAACTTAAAAAATATATTTCTGAGACGTAAGTGACTGTTTTGTTTAAAAAAACTATTTAATCACATAGTGTCAATATATGTGACCGCTGAGGTGATTTACTCAAATATAAATCAATGTTTCCAAACATTAATTTAACAAAGACTATTAAAGTATATTTAATGGCATATTGAAGTCATCACTTACAAGTAATGTATATGTTCATACTCGTATGCTGAAGTAGCACAGCTTCAATGAAGTTAAATAAATTTGCTTGATGGAAGGTGTAACGAGCTCTAACTTACATACTTTTGGGGTGCTATTTGAGCGTGCAAACTAATTTAGGGTACATTTTGCATAATCTACCATTGTTAACTCCGTTTAATTTGTTGTTAAATGTTGATTGGTACATACTCGTGTTTGTCACATGTCAGCTACCAAAACATACAAAATTTATAAGTTTGGCTAATAAATTGCACATTTTTTAAATGTTTCATTAGCAAATTGCATTAAAAAAAGTTAGTAAAATAATAAATAAAATGCAAATTTTCATCATTTTATAACAACAAATTAGACAGGTCTAACAATTTGTATATTTTGTAAAAGTAGCTAGCATTTTATTTTAGAAAGTTCATCTTTTACTCAAACTCTGTATGTTCAGCTAACAACTTGGTCATTAATTCTATAGAATACTTATTCAGAATATATACTTGGGGGGGGGGGGGGGGGGGAGGGGGGAAGAAAATGGGGTTGTGTCTATTATACTGCATATTTTAATGATAATATTTAAGTAATGGTAAATAGTTTTTAATATATAAGGAAGTTAATTAGTTTATTAGATGATATATTTAATTGTGAAAGTAGAGATGATGAACTTAAGTTTCACTTCCATCCCTTCAGTTAAATTTTAATATTTTAGAGTTTATTTTTAAGATTCCACTATCTTAACTTCCATATATATAATTTAAAATTTTAATATAAGCCCATCAATTATTTCTTCTTTTTGTACATTTTTCTTGAATTAAATTGTGCAGTGGTTGATTTTTGATGGTTTTGGCTAAACAATAAGTGTGGAGTCATCTTTGTTGCCCCAGCATGCTTCTACAAATTACAGTAAGATACCATTTTCTTTCCTCTTTCTCCATTTTAATCATCTTCCCTTATACTATATTATATTATATAATAAATACGTAATTAACCAAAATGTTTTTTTTATACCATATAAATTATCTTAATTTCATATCAGAATTATAAATATTATCGTTCTTTCTAAATAGTATAGACATTTATGGCGGACAAACCCCTATAATATAAGCTCGTTTTATCTGTTAGTTTAATTAATTTTAGAAAAATCACATTAAGAGAAATAAAAGCAGAAGCATATAGTGAATGAAATTTGACTAGGAAGAGAATTATATAATCTTCCATAACATAAGTTCTGAACGCTGACGCAGTCAACGCTTTTGGCTTTTTAAAGTTAAAAATGCTAACTCGGTCAGTAAGTTTGTTCATTTAAATTGGTTCAATCGAATTGACATGGTTTTGGTCTGATTTGAACCGATTTAGCCGAACTGATTTTAAAACCAAACTAGTTTTTTAGGCTTCAAGTAGACCTGTTCAAAATAATAGTTTCAATTTAGTTCGAATCGACTCATTTTTTTATATTGGTTTATACTTAAATTTAAATCAAACCACTTTAAACATATATAATTTTAGAACTGGTTTGAAGCAAAATAAATCAAACCGGTCAGAAATTAAATTAAACCTAAAGATGTCTTCAATAAACCAAACCTAGAGATGTATTGGACTCTCGTTTGTTGATGTTGGATAAGATTTCAGCTGGTTGTGGAACATATTTTCAGTCGGTTCAAATTTCAATGTGTTTTTCAGTCGATTCAATTTCAGTTTGAACCAAATTAATTCCTAACCAAAATTGTTATTAAAAAAAACATACTAGACCAGTTCGAACCGATTATGAATCGGTTTGAACTATACCATTTTGTTTACATAAACCAGATCAGTTTTTTTAGAAACAGAAAATTACTATTTTTTTTAACAAATCGGGCCAGCTTAGTTATGAATCGGTTCAGGGTCGAACCAGTTCATAAACAAGTCTACCAACCAGCGTTCTGTCCTATTTTCGTATATTCGAAAATACGAGAGTTAGTTTGTTAATTAATTATTCAATTTGAAAAAAAAAAATCCCAAAATGTGTGAAAAACATATCTAAAATTGTCTTTTTGGTTGCCTATATAAAATTAGGAATGGACTGCCTAAAAAAAGTTTGGGCACATAATAATTGATGCTTATTTTAATCAAGCAATGTGGAAACAAAGGATTCCAAATGTTGCTTTTAATTGACACAAGATGCTCACTAGTGACTATACACTTTGGAACAAACTAATCCACAATAGAGTCTTATTCGTCTTGTATCGTATCTAGATATTCAACTTTGTATGTACAAGAATATATCAAATTTATAAAAAAAATTAGGACGTTTTGTATTACAAAACACACATCCATTTTACTATTATAAATAATTTGGTTAAATACCAAGTAACTACCTGGACTTTGAACGTTTTGTAACGAGTTATCCGAACTGTAAAAATTAAAAACGGACTACCTCAACTTGGACGGAGGTGCAAATAGTTATCTCAGTCCAATTTCTTATCAACTGTTGACAGAATTTCGTCAGAAACTGGACGAAGATAACTATTTGCACATTCGTCCAAATTGAGGTAGCCCGTTTTAAATTTTTAAAGTTCGGTTAGCTCATTGCAAAACGTCCAAAGTTCAGGTAGCTCATTAATATTTAATCCTAAATAATTTAAAATTTTACTATTATCATTAATTATATATCCAATACCAACACCCATTTCTCTTCCTTTACCTAGTACGGCTTGGTCCTTCTTCGTAAAGTAGAGACTTTATAGGTCTCATTTTTGAAGAGAAATAAAGTTTCGGGTTATTTTGAAGATAACCGCGAAGAGAAAGGATGTATCAGTAATTTTCCGTTCTATGGAGACATATTTTAGAGCGTGTGCATATTTTAATGCTCGACGCAGCTTCACATCCGACACGCAAAACACTTTTGTTACTTGGTACCAAATGGAGGGTCCTTAGTTCTTTCTCTGCAAACCCAAAGCTTGAATCTGTTCTGGACTCACTAATTCTTCATCAGGTAACGTGATCTCCTCAAAATTCTCGTCATTTTCAGTGCATTGCAGGCAATACTAGCTTAGTTTTCAATTTCTTGGTTTTTAATTGGCTTACGAATCTTGCTGCTCAGTTAATTAGAAACTGCTGCAAATTTTATCATGTTAAGTGAGCTCTCAGAATTTCCTTACCTGTGTTCATGCTAATGAAGAGTTTACTGAGTTGCATGTCTCTGTTCTTTGTGGGTTCTGTTCTACGAAGAACTCATTTTTCACATGTTTTATTTTCTTTTACTATATTTACTGCCCTTCGTTCTTCTCTTTGAGTTATTTTAGTTACTTTGGAGAACGTCCTGAGGATTATGGACTATAGTCTATTTTTTTAAAAGAATCTGGAGCAAATTGTCTTAAGCTTATCTAAGTTCTAGAAAATATTGATCATTTTACCTGCCCTAAAAAAATTGTTCTTACTGAGTTAGATTTTTTCGTTTTCGGGTGGAAGCAACTTTGAATCTATACTTAGCTTATTGATTAAATGCTTATTGAGTTTGATTGCAGCAGTTCCAATTTTGCAATGCCGTGCCTAACTGAAGATATAATTGCCTTTTGAATCTCAGTTAATTTACTTGCAGAAATCTCATTAGAAATATTACTGGTTGGAACATACATGATATGGTGATTAGGTAGTTTCTCACTTGATTTGGTGCAGTTTAGGTAATATACTGGTCGAGTTGTTGCACAAAATTAATCAGCCTTTTTCTTGGATATTCGTTAGAGCATAAACTTTAAGGTATGGTCAGTTAATTAAGGTGCCCTTTTCACTACTTCACTCAAAGATCCAGCTGTTTATGAATGGTTGCTTTCCCCTGCATATCTCTTAATCATCCAGTTGAAAATTTCCTAAGACAGCGTTATACTTCTACCCGTTAAGGCTATTCATATGTCTGATTCTAGCAGGTGACAAGAAATTGCTAAGTGTTTAAATATTCTGATGTCTCCATCACTTCTTGTTACGTGTGAGGAGGGTCAAAGCAATGATCCTCTTCCTGTTTCTTCGCCTTCCATGGAAAGTATAGGGCAAAACAGCCCAGATTTGATTGAGTTCAATTACATGGGCTTGTCACATTGTTCCTCTGGAGACAGCTCCAGAATTTCCAATATTGGAAACAATTGCAAGAGCAAGCTCAACCTTAAGGCTACTGAACTAAGGCTCGGGTTGCCTGGATCGGAATCTCCTGAAAGAGATGATGAAATTTGCCTCTTCAAAGAGAAACCCCTCTTCCCTTTGCGCCCTTCAAATGATAATCAATTCTCAGGCAACAAAAGAGGCTTTTCCGATGCTATGAATGGGTTCAAACAGGTCATTTTTTTTCCCAAGAATATATATATTTTTTTAATCTTTATTAACTGTTGGTTGATTTTCAGACCCTTTTCTGATGCAGGAAAAATTTGCTGCCAACTCTGAGTTGCTATCACCAAGACCCTCTTCTAATACGGTACTGAAAGGCTCTTCGGGACCTGACAAACTCGGTTCACAGCCTGCTAAAGTGAAAGAGATGACAATGACTGAGGTTACACAAGACAAGACTCTAGCTACTAAAGTGAGCCAACCAACCAATGCTATGGTAAATAACGTTAGCAGTGCCCCTGCTCCTAAGTAAGTTTAAAATACAATTTGTCATTCCTCGAAAAGTTGGGATTTGGTGACATGGTTATTTACCACGATCTTTGTAAACAGGGCACAGGTTGTGGGTTGGCCACCTATAAGATCATTCAGGAAGAACTCGTTAGCTACCTCTTCGAAGAATGCTGAACCAGTGGAAATAAAAACTGTTGGTACACTTTTCGTCAAAGTTAGCATGGATGGGGCTCCTTATCTGAGGAAAGTTGACCTTGGAAATTACTGCACCTATCAGGAGCTTTCTTCTTCGCTTGAGAAAATGTTCAGCTGTTTTACTTTAGGTCAGATTCTTATATTCACGATACGTTGATTTTCACATCTTTGATTAAACATGCGTTTTTTCGGGTTGTTATGTTTGCTGTTTTGTGATTATTATTTCAGGTCAGTATGAATCTCAGGGAACTACGGATAAGGAAGTGATGAGTCAGAGAAAGATGAAAGATCTTTTAGGTGGATCGGAATATGTTCTCACTTATGAGGATAAAGATGGTGACTGGATGCTTGTTGGTGATGTCCCATGGGAGTAAGTTTGATTATTCTGTTGCTTCTTTTTTATTGCGTTTAAATTAAGTGTTTCTTATATGGCCTAGAATAATGCTTAGATTGAATTTTCATTCAGTGAAATGAATTGATGACTTGAACTAACTTTCGATGCTGTTACAAGATGATGGAACTTACCTTTAGTAGTAATATTGTGCTGCAAGTTTTATTAAGCTTACCATTAACCTAGAAAGAGGGTGCTGTGCATGTGGGCTCTATACCATCTGGGTCAAAACTAAATCTCATGTACTTCAAATATGCAGAATGTTTACTGAAACATGCAGGAGGCTGAGAATCATGAAGAGCTCTGATGCCATAGGCTTAGGTATGTCCACTTTTTAGTACATTAACCGTTAATTCCATGTTATAATGTCCATAAAACATGTTTCTTTGGTTGTCTGCTTGACAGCACCAAGGGCAATGCAGAAGTCCAAGAACAAGAACTGAGGAGGGGAGAAGCTTAAGCAAGTGGTTATGATGCTGGGTAGATTTCGTTATTATTATTATCATCAAAGTATTGGCACTGGTTATGCTGTTATAAGTTGTGTGTTTAGTAGCGTTATTTACTAGTATGTGAGAAGAAACCAGACACCAAACATTTGCTGCTTGTCTTATGAACTAAGCTGGATGCTGTATTGCTGTTGTATTATTGTTGTGTAAGTTGTAAAAAGTGGTTGATGTTGTGGTTGAACATGTTGTGCTTGCTTTGAACGACTAATCCGTGAACCTAAGATGTTGATTTTGTCCTTAGAAGCTCACACCTTAGTCCTTACAACAAAACAAAAATAATCATCTAAACTTTATTGTCCTCGAGTAGTCAGATCTTACGGCGTCCTTTTGGATAGCAATTGCTGTTTCCGCCGGTGGAATTCTATGAATAACATAGATTTGAGTTTGGTTAATCGTCATACCCGACATGATGTCTGCAACTGCATTTGTTTCTCGAAAGATATGTCGGAATTTCATTCTGTCGAACTGCAACATGAGTTTTCCTACAATCCGTAATGATGGACATTCGTTTTAGATTTGAAATATTGTCATCAGAGATAAGCTTATGGGTGGACATGACATCCGTTTCTATGTGAATTGATTTGAATCCGAGTTGTTTTGCCAGGAAAAGTCCATCTCGGATGGCCCAATGGAGCAAACCCAGCTTCCTAGAGAAGCTAACTATCCTCAACTATTGTTGATTCCCCTCGTTTGTGGTTCTTGATTTTGTGTGATTCCCCTCGTTTGTGGTTCTTGATTTTGTGTCATTTCAAGAAACTTAAGATGATATGTTTTCCTTCCCAATACTTATTGCGAATGCTGCAGAATCTTGCAGAATCAGTTGCAGGTTGTTTTCTGGGAACTTGTTTTCTGGCTTCACTATTAAGAGTTGATGAGCGAGAGAGAAAGAACACGAGAGAGATCTGGTTCGGAAAACAGTATGATGATCGAGCATTGATGATGAAGACATTAGGTGCAGCAGCAGGTGATTGATTGAAGAGGGAAGGAAGCATCTTGATCTGCCCATTCCATCCTTCTCCATTATTATTTCTTCTCTCGAAACGGTGTTTCCAGCGATGCTCTGATTTCATAGCAGAGTTTTTGCAGGGAATGGCGAAACTAGCCCGAGCAAATGTCCTCACTAGTCCAACCCCGTTTAATTGAGCTTGTTGTTCTCACTTGAGCCCACAAAATGAAAAATTCATGTTGGACTTGAGTAGTACATCTCTGATTATATGAGTTCCAAATTACTTATTTCTATCCGATGTGGGACGGGGTATACCCCTCTCAAAGAGCGCGGCGTCCTCGTCGCGGTCCAATTCAGAATCTTTGACCCCGGTAGGTGACTCGGTCTTGCAAATCCTTGTAGGACATACATCATATATGCATTTTACCATCATGATGTCTCAACACACATGTAATTATGAACATAGGTAATGTCTGAGATTTAAATTTGGAATTCCATGAGAATATGACGATCATATCAATAATAATTGTAGATATCGAATGGGAGGTTGAATGGGCCCGAGAGGAACATAGCATCTGTAACAATATTAACGACCAGATGAAGAGGATGTTGGTGTTGGTCAACACCAAAACATGGTCCACAGTAATACATACCATGGATAAGATTATAGAAGAATTTTAGAGGCAATATTATTTTTACTACCTTGAAACTAGGAGTAGTAATTCATATATGTTAGTGTTTAATTATCCTGTATTATTAATTGCATCGTGTGTAAATTGATAGATTTTAAACATGTCTTCAAGATTCAAACATAAACACGCACATAATTAATTTTTTGAATAAAAAAACTTCATATAGACATGATACAACTCGTGTCACACGATACGTTGATTAAAAAACAAGTAAAAGAATTAACCTTCTTTTTTTTTAGAAATGTGATAATATTACAAAACAAAATACACTGGGAAGATACAAGTCTGGTTTTGGTCAAAACAAATATGTCTGATTTAATAATCGACACAGTTCTTAGTGGATGAGAAATTAAAATCACAAAATATTATTCAAGGTTGACCGCTGTCTTGGCAATGTGGTTTGCTGCACCGTTTGCTTCCCGATAAATGTGTCTAAGTTTGAATATTTGAAACACTAACAACAATTTTCTGCAATAAAAAATTAGCGGCATTAAAAGTCTATCATCATTGTCCAGTTCTTCTAATATCTGATGCCATACTTAACCTTATATGTATATGTATTGTGATGACTTGGTGTGTTTGAGTTAATCCATGACCCAACATCCTAACCAGTCCAATCCTGCTTTTAACAGTCAAAGACACTCCACATGTCGTGTTTTATACTTTTATTATCCTTGATCTTGGTTGCTTGTCTCCTCTCGTTACTTCTCATTGGCCTAGTCCTCATCAGTGTCACATCTTCCTTTCCTTTTTGTTCATTTACATGGTCTCTCAATACTACGGGAATTAAAGAGAGGGCCAAGACAAAAATTCATCTTAATGATAATAAATCTAAATATTAAATAAATTTGTATCCCTCAGTGATAAGATATACTTTTATAAATTATTATCATTTTAGTTTAAATGAGGTTCTTTTAGAATAAAATTAGGATTTAAATTATATTTTTTTTCACAAATATGCCTAATATTTTATTAAAAATTAAAATCCATCGTTTGCTCGTATAGACCTGTCAGGATCTACAACATCCGAATTTACGCGCTTTAATATCACTATTATAAAAATACATATTGTTCTTATAAACTCGAATTTATGAGCAAAGACGTTAACAACAAATCTTAATATTAACATATGATTGCATATTGTTAATCATATGGGTATGTGAGATCTTTATAATTTGATTTGGTTGAGAGGTATATATATAGCTTAATAAATGAGATTCCTTTCAACGTTGATTATAGAGTAAAATATATTATTGGGAGATTATATATGATACCTAATAATTTGTATATAAATATATTTATATATTGTATATAATTATTTATTGACTATATATGTTTGGATCGGATCCCATAGTGGGGTGACTGTCCAAATATTTATTCTTTAATTTAACATCTTTTAACGTGTTATTTTGCAAATCTGATTCCCAATCATTGATTTTTTAGAGGAAGAACCAAATTATCTATTATCATATGAACAAGAACAACGTACTTGAATTTGATCTTAGTGCACGTATTAAATAGATTGGGTACGGGGATTAGAGTAATTATATGAGAGTTGGTATTAATATGTCCAATTAAAATATCTAGGCTATAATTTAAAATCATTATGTGTAATTATTCATTTTAGTGGGTTATTATATATATATATATAGGCTCATATATAATAATATTTTTATATTAAAATTACACTGTACGACTTAAGACTACGACTTAATCAATCTCTCTTATAATTTTAATTTGTGAGTAAAAAATTTCAGTATATTCCCTAGCATCAATTTACATTTGGGTTTAGTGTTCAGTATCAGCTTTTAAGAGAGATATTTTTTTCACGTACTGCGTCCTCTGATAATATATGAGACTTCAGACATATATTTTAATTAATTATCTCATAAGTTTGAATTCATACATAAAAATATTTAGTATACTCTTAAAATATTTAATATATAAAAATAATTGTGTATTGAAAATATGTCATCCAAAATTTCCAAACCCTAAGACCATACACTCACAGAAGAGAGGTGAACCCTTGATTGGTGAGGTTCGACTTCTACGAACCATGACTAATCCTTGGGTCGACCTTAGAGTTAAAGGTTTTGTCTATTTTGGCAAACAAATAATCTTCAAAATCAAAACATAATAAAGAGAAAATAAATAAAATAATAAAATCTCGGTACTCACAATAATGTACTGACGAAAGCATTAATTCGTTGACCGAAACAATATCGAATTATAAGCAACCCAATTTGGACCGCCCCATCTTCTTAATACCATTATAATATAATAAATATGTTTTCAATCATTTTTCTGAATTTAAATCTTATTTTTGACCCATTTTTTTTAATTAAATCTAATTAAATTTTAAGATTATAGATTGTAATAATGTTGAATGTGGCCCATTATTTGCCAACAATACTTACATTAAATAATGAGTTGTAATTAAGTTGTACTTATCGATTTGTTGATCTAAGTCTGATATTTTTACGAGTGAATTAATTCATGTCGTGTATATATAGTGAAGACAAATTTACATCTTAATTACTTCGGGAAACCAATAAAAATGTGGTTAATTAAAAAATAGTTCTGTTATGATTATGTATTAATTAAAAATGGAAATTAAAATCCCAAAAAAGGTGTTGCTATTTTGCAAAGCATAATCCCATGAATTCCCCGAATTTTTCATGATTAAGCAAAGTTTCATGTATTAAATTTTTGTACAAAAGAAAACTTTAAAAGTCAAAATGAAATTCAATTATATTTTTTTAATAAAATTATATCTAATACTAGTGATCGCTTTTAAAAATATTATAAAAATTCACTCCATTTGACCTATCATAGAAAAATGACCAACTAGTGAAAAATGTTAGAAATTATGTTCTTAAAGATTTTCTAAAATTCATTCAAAATCAAGTTATTAACTTGTTCTAATATAATAAATTAATAATCACGTTCTGGCCACTTTCTAATATATTGTGTGTAGACTTTAAAATTTTATAAAACCTCTATTATTATTATTATCATAAATTATCTTGTAACATAATTTTCCTAAAAATACATTGGATTATAAAATAAAATGTTAGTAAATCAGTCTAGTGTTTGTCTCGTCCCGTAGAGTTGTAGATTAGGGTGAAAGTCTTTATTACTGTGTGTTGTAGAAAAGAGGAAGCACTGCACGTGAGTTATTGATGACAACACTGAGGACTCAGTAGGATTTATTGTCAACTCCATCTGCAGATAAACAAACTATTTTAGTTTATTAATTAATATATAATTTATTTTAAATAATTTAATTACAATTTACAACTCAGTAAATCCCATCTACGGGTGGTGGAAACTGGAAGCCCTAGCTACAGTGAAGGTCCGATCAGAAACAATACAGCATGATTGGGACATGATATATGAGACACCTAGAGAGAGAAACAGAAACAGAGACAGAGAGGAGAGAGAGACACACAGACAGTAGTCCTCTTCGATCTCCTAGACCTACCTTAGGATAGCTGCTAGCTAGTGAACACAGGCCGCCATATCCTAAACTAAAAGGTTTTTATGTTAAATTTATGGATGATATATCGAGAGCTACCTTAATTTTTTACTTTTTCAACTAGCAATGTGACCTTTAAAATTTTTAAATGGATTACCTCAACTTGGACGTAGATGCAAATAGCTCCGTTCAATTTTTGACGAATTTTCGATGAATTTCTGTCAACAATTGACGATAAATTGGACGGAGGTAGCTATTTGCACATTCGTCAAAGTTGAGGTAGCATGTTTTGAATTTTTAAAATTTGGGTAGCTCGTTACAAAACGTCTAAAGTTCATTTAGCTCATTGATATTTAACCCTAAATTATTATAGGAAACCACACTTGAATTGGTTTTAGGATGAAACTTAAGTTGTTATTTGAGTGCGTCTCCCGATAATAAATTTAGCGTGGTATCAGAGTCCGGATCCGTTTGACGGTGTTGGGTTGTTTCCCATTGTGGGTACCCGATGTGGGTTTGTTGTGTCATATTTACTCCGCGTACCGGAGTTCAGGTTGAGTCTGGACGTGACACGTGAGTGAATTTGTTGAGTCTCAACCCGTCTAGATTAAATGTATCAGTGCCATGCTTTAATCGAGTTATCACAGTGCGGAGGAGTGTTGAAATCAATGTGATTGAAAATATTACACCGGTGGTTTCTCCAAAATTAACCACCATATATATAATAAGACTACCTTCTCCTATCACCAATTAATTTTAAGATGAAACTCAAATTGTATAATGTGGTTGCTATTTCAGGATACACTCCCGTAAGAAATTTAAGATTAGCCTTATTTTAACCTCATTGACTTTTCTAACCCAAATAATTTTGACTTTCTTACAATTACTGAGATCGAGGAGGACCAATTCAAAAAATAATTGCGACATCATTAACAACATATATAATGATTCCAATTCGAGATAAAAGCGCAGTACTTTCGATGTCGGTTGATCATTTTTTCATAAAAAAATTCAATTCGTTTTATTAATCAAATGATTTTGAAAATTAATGAATGAATTATGAATTTATGACATTACTATTTATTCTTTTTGCCGAGCTTTGTTGAATAACCAAACCCATAATAACCAATTAGGAAGGTCAAAATAATAGAGAAGATGAAGTTATGACACTAAATTATTAGGATATACCCACTTTTTTTACTTGTTTTACATTTTATTTGTCTCAACTTCCAAAAAATAAATTTCCAAATGTGTAATGGATATTAATATATATTATAAGATGAAATGAAATAATAAAATAAATTGTCATTAATGAGATACTTTTCTGTACAGGGATTTTGTCATTAAATCATCCGGATTCACATATCAATGCATGTACTTCCTCTCGGCCTTCCAATGCATCTGACCACGAAATGACAACTCTACCCCTCATCAGTAAATAAAATTCACCCTCCGTTTTAAATCGTGTAGTGTTACAGTAAGACCAATACAAACACTAATTTACTATATGCTTTTATTTATTTTATTTTTGGATTATTGTCTAAATAGAATTTTGTCTTTGTGGACTTTTGTAACGATATATAATAAATTAATTTAAAGTAGATAATTAATGGTGGGAGGACACATGTTCCATTACAGTCGATGACCACAGTAAAAACAAAAAATTCCTTATTTACGATATTTACACATTTTAACTTCCAATAATAATTCATCCCTCCCTACCTCCCTCATTCCTCCTCCTCAGCTCGACTGAATACTCTACTCTGTGGTGGTAGCGAGATCTGATACCTTTCGGTTGCAGAGATCTTTCCTGGTCATCAATGGAACAAAATGAATAGAGAGAGAAGAAACAGATTTTACCCCCATCGCCTTCAGTTCTCTTTGTCTGTATTCTATTTCTATATTTTGATTTGATCCCCACACTCGTTTCACTGAATTCGATCCTGTCCTTTTTGTCTTCGGTGGCAGCCTCTGAATTCTCGAACCTCGATCGATCTATAATAACCCACATCACACCGTCTTCTTCCACTTCCTTCTACTCACGGTTGCCCTACAAACGAGAAGTGTCGCTCTCAATGGGAACCGGATGGAGAAGAGCTTTCTGCACCACCATACCTCGAGAAACGGAGATGGAGAACCGGAGTCCGAGGAGCTGCAAAAAGCCGTCTTCGTCTTCCTCAAGCAACCCCTGCACGCCTCGTTTGAAGTGCCGAACATTGGCGGAGGCCGCGGCGCAAGCTAGCGTCGATGACACCCCTAAGCTCCGATGCAAGACGACCACCGCTGGTTCGTCCGCCTCCGCTGCCGCCTCACCGAAATCAACAAAGAACTCTCGTCTGCCGTTCTTCGCGTCGTTGTCTAATCCTTCGTCGCCTAGATCTCCGCTCAAGCTGTCTCTATTCAGGAACAGTTTCAAGTTCAGAGTAAGTTTCTGGAATATAATTCGATTTCTTCTGATGTTTTTTGTTGATCTCTGACGGCGTCAATCTATCGGTGACGATGTTGCAGAACAACAGCTGCGGTGTGTGCTCCAGCAGTGTAAAGACAGGCCAGGGAACGGCGATATACACAGCAGAGTGCGGCCACGTCTTCCATTTCCCTTGCATCACCGATCACGTCCGCAACCTCCGCGCACTGGTCTGCCCCGTCTGCAACGCCATATGGAAAGACGTTCCTTTGCTCGCCGTTCACAAGGATCTCCACGTCGATTACCCTCAGGCTGACGTTACCCCCCGGACAACCACCAATAACAACGTGGAGGATAAGGTGAAGTTCGAGGCGTCTCCAAGAACTATCAAGTATGTGAAGAAGGAAATGGTGTCCACTCCCAAATTGGTTGAATCCAGAAGCTACGATGACGATGAGCCGTTGCTGTCTCCCACGGCGGGAGCGAAATTTGTGCCGATTCCAGAAGCCGATGAGAATGTCGAGGAAGAAGATCAACGTGAAGAGCCGGAGCAAGAGGAGGAGTTCCAGGGGTTCTTCGTGAACCGAAGTCAGTTTTCCGACAACGTTCCGGTAGATGATTTCCGGCAACAGAAGCACGTGGAGGTCAGGCTTCTGCCCGAATCTGTTGTTGTCTCCGTGGGAAAGTCTCATGAAACGTACGCCGTTGTGGTTAGAGTGAAGGCGCCATCACCGCCTCCGGTGGGTTGGAGCAACCCTGCCCACCGCGCCCCCATCGATCTGGTGACGGTGCTTGATCTGAGCGGAAGCATGACTGGAGCAAAGCTGCAAATGCTGAAGCGCGCAATGCGTCTGGTGATATCCTCCCTTTGCTCTGCTGATAGACTCTCCATCGTGGGCTTCTCCACTATCCCAAAGAGGTTTCTTCCTCTCAGGAGAATGACGGCGCATGGACAGCAATCAGCACGGCAGATCGTCGACCGCCTCGTCTGCGGCCAGGGCAGCAGTGTCTCTGACGCTCTGCGGAAGGCCGCCAAGGTGCTAGAAGACAGACGGGAGAGGAACACCGTTGCCAGTATAATGCTCTTCTCCGACGGTCACAGTGACAGAGTCAGCTCCAGTAACCAGAACCACCGCCAGCTCGCCGGTCATGCGTCGTCCACGCGCTTTGCCCACATTGAGATTCCGGTGCTCTCCTCAGGGTTTGGAAACAAGCGTGGCTACAGCCACGAGCCGGCGGAGGATGCCTTCGCCAAGTGCATCGGTAGCCTTCTCAGCGTGATGGTTCAGGACCTTAGGATCCAGCTCGGCGTGTCGTCAGGCTCCACTCCGGCTGAGATCGCGGCCATATATACGTTGAATGGTCGACCAGCAGTGGTCGGTACTGGAGCGATCCGCCTCGGCGACCTTTACGCGGAGGAGGAGAAGGAATGCCTCGTGGAACTGAAGGTACCGACTTCCTCGTCTGGGTCCCGCCACGTGATATCCGTACGATGCTGTTACAAGGACCCCTCCACCCAAGAAATCGTGTACTGTAGAGATCGGTCGCTGCTGGTCCCGCTTCTCTACACCGTTCGATCCTCCTCCCCCAAGATCGAACGTCTGAGAAACCTCTTCTTGACCACTAGAGCAATCGCAGAATCGAGGAGGCTAATCGACCACGGCGATTTCAGCAGCGCGCAGCAGATGCTAGCCACGTCTCGGTCTCTGCTGATGCAGCTCGGCGGCAGCTCGGAGTTAGCCGAGGATTATGTTCGGTCTCTGGATGCTGAGTTGGTGGAGTTTCATCGGAGGAGGCAGAGCGGTCCTGAGAGAGAACGTGTTATCCATCGTCGCATCGTGGATGAGTATGGAGAGCCGCTGACTCCCACCTCAGCGTGGAGAGCGGCTGAGCAGCTGGCTAAGGTGGCTATGATGAAGTCAATGAATAAAGTCAGCGACTTGCATGGCTTTGAGAATGCTAGGTTCTGATTTTTATGTTTAGTTATTATTAGCTATTAAAGTTTCTTATATCCGTAAGAACAAAAAAATAGTATTTTGTTAAGTTATTATTATATATATTACAAAAAATGGATGGAATTGGAAAATGTAATTAGTTAGGGGAAGGAGAAGGGTTGATTTGTCTTTTTATTCAATATATATTCTCCCGATTTAGTGAAAAAACAACGAATATTTAATTGAATTAATAAAGAGAAAATTGCATAATAATATATATAATTAGTATGTCTTTTGGCTAACTATTTTGTGATTTTTTTAATCATTGTAAATTGACTCTTTTGGTCCAGAATCATTGTTGTTACCTTTTCGCTTTTCCTTAATTGGAGAGGGTAAAAAGTTGTCATGACTCATGATAATTTGATAATGCATTATTTGACCACATATATCTTCTAGAAAGTGTATATGGAATGAGTTACTAATAATTATATTCAGGGTTCATTAAAAACAAATCGAATTTTTTTTTTTTAACAAATAATAAATCAAATTTTTGGAATTGAGCAATTAACAAACCTACTTCAAATTTTTATTACGTTTGAACGAAATTATTAAGTCAACATTAGTTGAAATATTCTAAGAAAATGGTATTACAACTTAATAACTCCCTCAAATATTGAAAAATCATTTTAAACATAACTGGAATTTGAGGTAGGTTTGTTAATTGCTTAGTTCCAAAAGTTTAGTTTGTTGTTTGTTAAAAAATAAAGTTCAGGTTGCTATTTGATTTTTCCTCAAATATCATTTTTTTTTTTGTTAATTACCCCATATATAAATGGTAATATTTGAGTTTAAAATATACATAAATTTGCTAAAAAAAATAAAAAATGTGTAAAATTGCATTTCTCTTACTTTAATAGACAATACGAACCCACGATACTCGTCTCCGAGAAGCAGAGCAAGCAGCACCCAATGAGTAATTCCTCCTCTTATCGAGGATTCAATTCAATAATAAAAATAAAGGGTGAGATGAACAACTCTATAATCTGGGCATCAATTCTCTACTTTACTTCTTCGTCTGCTCGATCTTTGCACGAATCTTTGTCTCGATTAACGAAACATCGGACTCGAGATCATACATTCTGTTCAATGCATGCATCGTCTCCAGCGTCTCGCTCAAACTCCTCCCTTCGGCCTCGTCACACCTCAAATGCTGCATCGGACCGTGAAGCAGTTTGTTGATGATGCCTCGGCTCAAATCGTCCACCGCTTTCCTCGATTTCTTCGTCAAATCGTCACCCATCTTCACAAAACACTTCTCAACCTCCTGGCTACGAATTCCCTCCGCATATGATCGAAGCTTCTTGATAGTCGGCACAGTTTCCAATGAATCGTTCCATGCCTCAAACTGCCTCGTCTCCTCCTCAATGATCACCTGAGCCTCGCTTGCCTTACGCAGCCGGTCCTCTTTATTGGCTTCCACTACCTCCTTGAGGTCATCCACGTTGTACACGCGGGTCCCGCTCACTTCAACCACGCAGGACCCCACATTTCGAGGAACGGAGATGTCGACAAAGAGTCGAATGCCACCAACACTGGAACCGACTTTCGGAAGGATTTCAACATCGTGTTTCAGAAACAGAGGGGTTTCAGATGCCGTGCTGGTGAAGATGACGTCTGATTCGGCTGCAGATGTCAGCATTTCGGTCAGCGGTTTGTAAATAATCTCGATGCCCTGGATCTCGTCCCTTATGGCTTGAACTCGTTCCTCAGTTCGGTTAACCACTACGATTTTCGGGCACCCCTTGGCTGCCAAGTGCTTGATCACGAGCTTCCCCATCTTGCCCGCCCCAACCACTAGCATTCTCGCGGTGGCGTGGGCTCCGTTAGGGATCTTCATCAAGGCGAGCTCGACCGCGGCTGAGCTCACCGAGACGGCTCCAGAGGCAATGTTTGTGTCGGTTCGAACCCTTTTCCCGGCCGTGATCGCGCCCTTGAATAGTGCGCTGATCTTTCGGCCGAACCCGTTGACCGCCTGTCCGATTTTGACAACCTGTTTGACCTGGGCGAGTATTTGGCCTTCTCCAAGGACAAGGGAGTCGAGGCCCGACGCTACTTCAAAGAGATGTTGAGTTGCGTCTTTGTTGAAGAAGAGGAATCGGTGTTGGCAGAGCTCCGATACCGGAATCCCGCTTTTCTGAAATAGAAGAAGCGTTAAATACCAAGTAGCTACCTGAACTTTAAACGTTTTGCAACGAGCTACCCGAACTTTAAAAATTCAAAACGGGCTACCTCAACTTTGAAGAAGGTGCAAATAGCTACCTCCGTCCAATTTTTTCGTCCAATTTTTTTAAAAAATTTGCTGAAAATTAAGTACCTTGGACATCCATTCGGTAACTTCTTTAACTCCACGTTTTTGAGAGAGAGCAACAACGTATATCTCCATGCGATTGCAAGTGCTAAGAACAGCAGCTTCCTCGATGTGGTTCAAGCTGCAAAGTTCTGAAATGGCATGAGGCCACTCTGCCTCTGGAATGGCAAGCTTTTCTCGCATTTCAACGGGTGTTGTGTGGATACTGAGCCCAATGACCACAATACAGCTATTTTCTCTGTTGTATCCTGATAATTCAAAAGGAAGGGGGAATCAAATTGCGGAAATTCATCGAGTATGATACAGTATATTAATCCCCACGCCAAAATATGCAGAAAATAAAACCACAGAAGAAAAGATGAACAATCCTAAAGATGTAGTAGTTTACCAGTTTCATGCAGGCATAATATGGAAGAAATGGAAACAATGCTAAAGATGGACTGGATTGCCTGAGGGAAGTTAGGCTTAGTGGCTATGCTGCAGCTACTCTAATCACTTAATGCAAGAAACTATGCAAAAATGATGCAAATTGTTTATAAAAAAATGATTTTTTTTTGCTATCAGTTCAATGCTTCAGTGCGATAGAATCATCAGAGGCATGGGATGGTCAATTCGAGCATAATCAAGTTTTGGACCTATAAAATCCAGATCAGATTGCCAAACAGATAACCAAATACTTAAGGTGATTGATTATTAGCCAAGCCATTCATCAAACTGAAAACCCTTGTTTTCTGTAACCTTATCTTTCTTCTATGAAACAATAAATTCGAACATGAAACAAGAAAAGTAAAGAACTTAAGCAATTAAAGCGGCTAGCTCAACCTCAATGTATATAGCTCTATCTCAATCCAGTTTGAACAGATCAAATCAATCCTCCAACTACAAACCACCACCCCACTGAAAATTTCAAAATCCGACTTCATATTCTAACTCGGTGTTTATTTAAATTGAAGGTATTCGATATCAGTAAATGCATCATTGATGCAGCCAAGATACTCTACATTATGCATTGGTTCTAACAGCAGCGTATCACAATTGAAGCAAAAGCAGGAATAAACATCGAGCAATAAGATGAAAGCATAATTAGAGACTTACGATCAGCAGCATTGGCCTTGAATTGCAGCGCTGCAGAAGCCAAATCGATCACCTTCGGCTTATCTGACCCAGCGGCATCACACCTGACTCCAGTCTTCTGCACAAGACCTCTCCTTTTCGACGACCCAGCTTGTGAAACTTGCAGGAAGCTCGCCCTGATCGCAGAGGAAGACGATGAGGATGTCGGCGCGCAGCAGAGGAGTAAATTCTCCATTTTGGCACCAGTAAAGCTGCTGGAAACAGCCATTGCCGCTTTGGAAATCAATCGGAACAGCTAGCTCTGCAGAAGGATAAAGAATCCGAGGATCTAGGCTCGCCTCGTCGTCAGAATTGAAATTGGTGAAGTGGGTCGTCTTTGGGGTTGAGGGATGGGTTAGGTAAGTGCAAAGGAGAGGAGATAAAGTCAGAGAGGCCGCGTGGCTGGCACAAAAGCTTTGACCTTACTGTTGAAGAAGTGCTTATTCATTGATTTGTCAAAGAGAAATAAGGAAATCGTGGAGAAGGTGATGGAATTGAGATTTCTCTGGGATCTGATTGGCGGGTGAAATTCAGGTTTTATCCTCATGTTCACCACCAAAGCTCCGAAGTCCCCTCCTTCGATCCGATAGGGGCCCAGTTCCTGGGTTTGGTTGGCTTTCTTTCTGCTACGTCTCCTCTCTATTTGGCCATTCCAAATTGAATTTATTTATTTTGGTAATAAATATAATAACAAAAACTTTTTATTTATTTATTTTTGTCCACAATATTTCCTGCTCATGGAAAAAAATATTTTTAAATATTTATCTTTTTAAGTATGATAAAAAATGTGTAAATGGGCCAAAAAAAAATAACACCATTTTCTTAATATCAATATTTATCTGTTATGTTGCCCTCAAAACAACAACAACTACTGTGTCTGTCTTCTAAAAGAACATTATAATTGTTGAATGAATAAATCAAATCAGATCAGATTCCTCTTCTTCTTGCTCAGAGATACAACTGCCCTGAAAAAACCCTAGTAAGAAAAGCCTGACATAACATTAGCTTCTCTTGTGTTACCAGAAATGCACCTCAATGAAAACTATAGAGGGGTTGTTCATCAACTCTTCCAATCAATATCTACTCTTAATTGTACTTTTTTTGGCGAATCACAATTCAAGCATATCAACGCTACCTGTTTCAAGTAGAAACTCTCAGCTGCTTCAAATCTCATGACACAATCGAGTCAAGGTTTTTCTCAAGCTGCCAGCCTTTGGGGTAGAAAACGTTATGTGCATCTAAATGTAGATGCCAATTCATAACTGTTGAGCAAGATGGTGGAATTGCTTCCATTTGACTTTCATCTTCAACAACTTGTTCTATAAATGTAGTCTCCTGCAATGCATAGTCAAATCCCATATCGATATATTGATCCAGGTGATGATATGATTGAAGACAGCAAATTGCAAGTTGTTTTTCAAACCTGGAAACCTTCCTTGATGCTGTCCAGCTGTCGAATCGGGTCCCGAGTGGGGCGTCGCCACCTCTTTGGGTCCCACAATATCGTACTGTTGAAAGCGAATCCAGACATGTCGACATGGAATCTACGTAGACGCTTACTTTTCTCATTTGTGTGCCACCCAATCACCTGACTCCCATTGCAAACTGGTCCTTCCAATATGGCCTTGCTTTTGCTTGGTGCGACCATAGCCACAGGCCAAGTCCCAAATCGTCTAAAAGAAGAGTCACAGCAATTCTTATAAATTTTCCACATATCCAATAAATGATACAGCTTTTAATGTCATAATAGACATAAACAGTTAGGAAATCAACTTGATAATGACAGTTGAATTAAGAAAAAAAAGGACTAAGGAACTACAAAACAATGTAGGCACAGCATACAAACAACTAAGCTTCGGATCAAGTAATTTAAAGAATCAAAACGACTGGTTCTAAAGATAATTACCACCCTACAGACGTTTACCAAATGGCAAGTAACAGTTCTATGTTCAAAGAAGTCAGATAATTATCCCAAATAATACAGTAGGCAAAAATACAGAAGACTATCCAATTGATGAAAGAACAGCTAATTAAGCATATAAATATTATCGTCAAATAAGTAACTGGATCTTCAGAGCATACCTGATTCGCCTCATGTTCTCGAACAATTCCAATGAGTAAATATTATCATCGTCAGCGAAGTAAACAATCCCATCAAGCTGATGGAGGCGGATGTGTTCCAGTGCCGTGTTTCTCTGATGCACTCCCCTGTCCTTAACATTGGTCATGTTCTTAGTGCAGACTAAGTGTCTATACAAAACCTTAGACTTCCTCAATATCTCAGCAGTTTCCATCGAAGCCACATTCATCTCGACCACAATCCACAACAGTGGAGGCTGCACAAGCCTCAGTACCTGACTAACCCTATTCAAAAAATAAGCTTGAAACGCCCTATTATACGTTGGTGTCACAACAATCAATTGTTTCCTTGCTGTCAAGCCCCACTCTTCTGGGTTTAATTCAACCAAAGCCTCGTGAAGTTGTACTACGTGAGTTATATTCGCATTTGCAAATACATCAAATCGCTTAGTCGGCCGATCGGTGCTCAACTCCGACTGGGCATTGTCGTGATCCGACTTGAATTCGAAAGAAAAGTCATTAGCCTGCAAATCGTTTACATGTCCAAATGGAGTCATACCAAGTAAGAACCCACAGAGGAAAAACAACAAACACCTGGTGATCGATCTCTTCCATGAAGACGGTGACTTCTTTGGATACTTTCCCATCAAAGCTGAAACCAAGATTCGACGGAGCCCCTCGGAGGATGATTTGCCATGGCGGAGCTGAGGCGAGGACTCAGCAAATGGAGATGCGCCATTTTGGTTATGCCGATCGTGATAGGGGGAGAGAGACCTTCTAATTGACGCCATTGATTTTATACCATTAACTGAGCAGAGAAAAGTTCTACCAATTTACATAATTGAAGCGATCACGGTGGTCAACTTCACCAAATCAAGAGAACCCTTGTGCTCAGACGCAAAGACCAAATCAAGAACAGATCCCAACTGAAGAAACCGCTGAATCTGGACTTGGGTTCGCTCAAGCTCCAGTTTTCAACAAAGAATTGAAGTGAAATAGATCGATTATGACGCGAACATCGATGCGGATCAAGATCTAAAAAAACAGAAGCAAGAAATGGAGGCAAACAAGGAGCATGAACCCATTATTTGTTTTGTTTATTACAGAAGGATTTCAATTCATACGACATGAGAGAGAGAAAGACTGCGAGTTGTAACTTGTAAGCTTCAAATCTGGCACAGATGAAGAAGAGCTGCTTACAAAGACGATCCTCAGAATGGTAATTTTAATCATTTTTAAGTTATTAATTACACGTTTGCAGTACATTAATTCATTTTATTGTTTTCTCAAAACTAAAACTTTCCTTTAATTAATTGTAAGAAACACAGTAAAAATAATAATTTTCCATTTAGAAAGAAAAATAATTCATTTTCAAAACAAAAACTGAATCTTATTAACATAAACAAAAAAGCTTAGTTTCCAACTAATTACTCCATTTTTGGGAAATGAAGGTTTTATTAAATGCTATATTTTTTATTTTTTTTGTATTATTGGAAGGTAATTCAAAATTTGTTGTACTCCAAAAAAGGCTTTCCATAAGGAATATTATTAATGAACTTTATTATGAATTATGGAAATTGGAAAGTGTTTAAATAACCTACATTTTAATAATAAAATATACTAATTATGTTGTAGTCTACTTTATTTTAATTCTGAAATGGAAGTGATAAAATATAAGTATTTCCAACTTAGTGTTTTTAGCTTTATTTTTATAACTTAAAAAAAAACTTTTGTAAGTTTAGACGGTGAATAATTAAATCTAAATCCAATCACAAGGCTTTATATTATAAAGAGTTTTATTGACAAATGCTCTGTGAAATAAGTAATTTTTATAAAAAATAACAAAATGGTAAAAATGATTCCCGTGAAGTCTCCTAAAAAATATTTATATACTCACGCTATATCATAATCATCGCTTCACACGTGTTATTATTTGACGACATAATTCCATGGTGTAGTAATTTAAACACGTGTGTTGGGCTAAATTGTGGTATTTTGGGCCGACATAATGATTTTTTTTCATGGGCCGGCCTAGTCTTCTATTTATGGAGTTGCGAGGATTCAAAAAATGGAAACATGTTGCCGACAATATATATATATATATATATACATACGACTCTCTTCAAAGGATACTTAACACTTTTCTTTCGGTAAAAGTAAAATCATTTCAACCTTTTTTAGTTAATCTTTTTATAAACTGAAGTTTGTAAGTGTATATTTTCTAGGGGTGAGCTCGGACGGTCCAATCCGGCCTTTTTGGCAAGACCGAGTCCGAAATTTTGGTCCTCATCTATGGAGGCCCGAGATCGATTTCGATCTAAAAAGCCCACATGAATCGGTTTTGCTTGACTTAGGTCGGACTCAGTCTTAGACCAAAATTTTCCGTTCCAAACAACAACAAAAAAAGCCAGAATCAGTACACGCCAGAAACATGTGAATCAGTAGACACCAGAATCAGTACAAACCTTGGAGAATAAACATGCTCGCTCGGTCTCGATCCTAGTCAGACCGGTCTCAAACTGATTTTATCATGATTTCGACCCATCCAGTCTGTATTTCTCATACCTAATATTTTCAACATACTTTTAAACATACTTTCACAACTCTAACACAATAATTTGAAGGACTCTAGAACCTTACCCTAGTTTTTCTAGTACATGTTGTTCGATTGATAATGACCTGTGCTTTATATAAGTAGAATGTATTTGACCAACTTGTTGAATCGAAGACCAAGGTTTGAATATATATATATATAAAAGATGGATGAGGCACTTTCTTTTTATTTTCTCTCCATATATGTTTTTGTTTCTATATTTGTCAAAGAATCAAGTTACAGTTCAAAGATGGTGATCAAATAAAAAATCCTTCTTCTATGGATAATGATAATGAAAAGAATACACAATATTCTACATTGGACTAAAAAGCATGCACTTGCACCCCTTTTGACTGCTTATTATTAGGGCAGTCATAGCAAAAACATATTTCAACCTTACTCATATATACATGTTCCTAAAGACATATAATACCATCACATGGGACGAAGCCAAAAATTTCATTCAATGGGGGCAAGTATTATAGTAAGGTCACATAGTTCAACTAAAAAAACAGTGAGTAGTTGTGGTCTAGTGGTTGAGAGCGCTTACTCCCAAGTTGGTTTGGCTCCGAGGTCCAGAGTTTGAATCCCCCCTAAAGTGTCTGGCGCGAAGCGCTGGCTTAGGGAAAGGATTGCGACATGTGCCTAACGGGCCGGCCTCTCGACTATACTAGACTGCTGGTGGGGCTACGTTGACGGGGCCAGTGCATGCGCTGGTTGTTCAAAAGCATCATGCACGTGATTTGTGTGCAAATGAACATGGCAACTTCAGACATTACGTAGTGGGATGGGCTTAGGGTCGCCACTACTAGCCCATACCTTATATGTTGTAAAAAAAATGTATAATTGAAAATTATTACATTTTTTAGGGTAAAAGTTGTACAAATTTAAAAGTTGAGGGGACAATTGTCCCTAACACGATAATATACAATAAATTTTTAACTAATAATTTGAACTTATAAATAAATATATAATATTATATATGTTCTATCATCCCAAACTTGTTTAATTATCCAACCTCCCAAAACTTGCAGCATTAGGTGTAGTTATTTCAAAGTGTACAAGTTTAGGATCAAATTCAACACGACTCGTTCTCACAGTCTTTGAAGTCTATACACATGCCATTATAAAAGAAAATGATTACTACAGCAAGAAAAAATCTTCAACTACAAATGGTCCAAAATATTGACTTATGGTAGAACTCCACTAATATAGAATATATATAGATATAGATATTCTTAAATGTCTTCAATATTTCACATTGAGACTTGGTCGACCTCGGCCTAGTATTTATATATATATATATATATATTATCCTTTGGAAGAGTGTTAACCTTATAATGATCACCAAATTAAAGATATCATTTTCAATGTTCTCATAGCTTCTCGGAGTATTATTATTCCTTTCTCCACGTCTCTTTCTTCCATCTTATAATTAAGTGACACTAATTACAATTAGATAATGTAAACAAATTAAATAAATATTATTTTTTTTCACCACGATCGATCTCTTTACATTTCTCGGGTTGTGATTCAATAAGAATGTCAACCTATTAGATAATGTAAACAAATTAAATAAATAAATAAATAAATTTCACCACGATCGATCTCTTTACAAGAAGAATGCCAACCTAGCTATGATTATATTGGATACTAAATAATTATGCCCGAGAATATAAATAATTTAAAACCCTTTATTTATGCTTTTGAATATTTTCAAAAATAACTTATCATTTTTTATGTGTAATTTAATTATTAGGATAATTTATGCATGAATACCACTAACTAGTTGCACGAACCGACATCACAAACTAGTCAAACGACAAGAGCAGTGTGTGCGATCGTGAAAGAGTGTCAAACACAAATGTCAATAAGGACAAAAGAGATAATAAAACAAATTACTTGTCAACAAAACAAACACCACTTAACACAGTGGCGTTTTTTTTATATCTCAAAAATGATTTTTTATTAATATTATAATAATAATTATCACAACCTTAATCTTGGACTTGGACGTCATTGAATTAATTTATGTGTTTTTAATGATTTTTGAATTCATCCACGTGTGTTTCATACATGAAGTGGGCGGTCCGGACTGATTTGAAGACATAATCTAGATCGAAATTTCGGTCTTGAAATTTGGAGGATCGAAAATGAGACCGAGATCGACTTTGGCCAAAAAGGTTTGCCCAAGTCGGTCTTGCTTGACTCGGACCGATCTCGGTCTTGGACCAAAATTATTGATAAAACAAATCACTTGGTTTGGCAAAAACAAATCACCGAAATTTTGGTATTGAACCCGCTCGCTCCTCGTCTTCCGTCACATTTTTCTTATGGAACCGATCCAATGGTTACGTTGTTGAATACTTCAAGGTCATGAATTACTAGTGTTTCAAGGGTTACACCATGAATTTCTACGGTTTTCTTCAAGGTCAGGTCAGTTCGGTCCTAGTCAGAGTTTTGAGAAAAAACCCGAGACCGAGACCGACATTGAAGAAACAAATCTGCCCGTTCGGTATCGGTCCTAATCGGACCGGCCTCAGACCAGTCTTGTCGGGAATTCGGTTCAACCAGTCTTTTTTTTTATCACTTCTATTTTTTTTTTGGACCAATTATCACCTCTAATATGAGTTGTTAATTGTGTTTTACTTTATTATCTTAATCAATTTATGGTATTGGGCGGTGGTGGATAGTTAATTGTAGTAAATATAAATTGAATGCTGGATTAAGAAGATAATTATTAATTAGTATGTTAATAATATAATTTATTTGTGAAAACTAAGAATTAGTATATTGCTAAGAAATTTGATTGAGAGTTATAACTATTGTTTAATTTATTATCTTTTTAAATTTTTATATTTGTCCAATTAGGGTTTATTATTATATTGAATAATATGTACACAATATGTATGTATCAAAGCAACCATATTAAGTCATAGTCATCTCAAGGACCACCGTACCATATAAACTAATAATGTATATATCGTTAAAGAAAATGAATTAACATTTTAAATGCTCACTCGAGTTCATAAAAATACGTCTTATAATTTTTTTTTAAAATATAGAGTAAATATAAAACTTAAAAAAAAAAAAAATTATGTTTGAAAAATTACCCATGAGGTCATTTACTATTATATTTTTTTTATGCTTTACAAATATCAAATTTTCATTAATTATTTTCAGGGTATCAATTATGGTGACATCAAATCAATGATATTCTTCTACTGTGGTCTATGAACGTACACCATGTTTTGCTATGGTATTGTTGGCGCATGAAACAAAGGTACGTGAACGAGTCAGAGAGACACTCCAATATGTATTCGAATTCTCTACATATCCATGCATGCAGGCCACTCAACATTTTAATTTAAATAAAAATTATAAATAAATATAATTTTTTAATAAAGAAAGGGACATTTAATGTACAATAATAATACTTTAATTTCCCAAATAGTATTATATCACCTCTGATTTAAACCGTCTAAAAGAGATTCTATCAATATGTAAATATAAGAGAATAAATATAATAAAAAAGGGAAGTGATAGAGCGGTGAATATTGATGAATAATGAGCTGAGTTTTATGCATTTTGTTTTTCAAAATAAATAAATAAAAGTTTGTATAATTAACTAATTATACTTTTCATCTATCAGAAAAGTCTAACACCTAATTTGGTAAGTTTTTTTTTTATAATTAACATAAAAGAAAAGGTGCTCCGATCCATTGGGTACACATAACCACGGGATTACATATAATATATCTTGCAAAGATAAAGGGCACTTACTCATCAAAAGGAAAAGGTATGTAAGGTTACATCTTTGAAATTTCTAGATATATTGATTCATAATTTATTTTTTTATTATTAATATATATATATATATAGTCTCAAACAATGGACACTAGGACATGGGGCCAAAAATCACATTAATTTCAAGCATATTTTAGATGGTATATATATTACATAATATCGTTGTTATATTCATGCACAAACGCAGTGATAATAACTTTTTTTTTGTTAACAGAAAGGAATGAGCTAGTAGTAGCGACCCTAGATTTATTCTGTTGCGTAATGTTCAGACTTTTCGTGTCTCGGTCTTCAAACTTCCCAACAACCAGCGTTTTGCACTGACTTCGTCAACGTAGCTCCACCAGCTGTCTATGATTGAGAGACCGACTCGTTAGACTCAAGTCATGAGACAATTTACCCTTAACTTTTGATGTTGTGCAATTTTAAATTTAAAAGAAGATATTTATTCTTAATTTAGACCTTTGAAATTTGATATTTACTCTATACTTATTTTATTTTTTCCGTATCTACTTTAATTTTTATTGGCACTAAAATATATTCTTAATTTGATATCTGATTATATTATACTTTGAAAAGTAGTCTTTAGAGGAGACTTTTTTTTTTTTTGGCCGAATCTTTAGAGGAGACTAAGCATAGTCCTTTTTTCCTTAATTGTCTCTAAATAAATTAAATTCTAAGCATCAAATTGTTTGAGGGTGTAAAGTTAACTCTTTTTCCTTTCTTGAAACTTGTGCATCGTATCAACCCTACCACACCCATGCACTAAGCCACTAACACGATGGGTTGCATCTTGCAATTGGGGCGGTTCATTTATTTCAAATACTATTATTTTATATTATACATTTTGCATGTGATAATATTTATATTATATATTCTAACCATTTAAATGTAAATAAAAAGTGTTTTATATATTATTTTAAAACCACCTTCATTAAATCATTTCATATCATTAATTATTTTAAATAAAATAGTATGATATGAAAATAATAATGTGAATCTATCTTCGTGTGATATATGAATAGTAAAGACTTATGTTGATTGTTGAGTGTTCAATGAAGGAAGGGACACGTTCGGAATGATGAGTGGGTGATTTTAAGAAGACGTTGTATGACACTTGGCATAACCTTATTCGTCATGGCAATGTGGGTGGATAGGTAAATGAGGATGATAAGAATTTTGGGGAGATTCCATTGAGAATAGGAAAAGTTTCATTGTGAATTGTTTCGATATGTTCATTGAATGAAAATGCCAAGTAGCTAACTTCTTCTGTATAGAATTGCAAATTTTATTTCTTTAGGATATTGTTGATGAATATATGATGTATAAAACTATTCATTAACCTAATTAAAATACAGTAAGAATGGATCAGGAAAATGTGGGTTAATGGCTGATGAAACATAAAGGAAACCCTAGCTAGACAAGTAAGTAGATACCCTATTATATACATACACCAAACAGTATATACATATATTCACCCCCACCCCCAAAACATGTCAGCCATGCTGTGTCGTCTGATGTTTGTATATTCAGTAAATGAATGGTAGGGGAAGGAAAGTGAAAGCAAACAAAGAGACCGGCCGGGGAAGAGAAAGTGGAGTGGGTGGCTGTGTTATAGCAGAAGTAGACAGAATTATAATAATGGCGACTTATTTGTTGCTTCAATTTGATACAGGGGACCCCCTTCTCCATCACATTGCAGTATACTGTATATATATACATATATATATATATATATATGTTTGTAGTGATCGTTGATGATCCAACTGGTACGGTGGTACCCTCGCTAGGGTTTTGGAATATAGTGTCGACCTGGGTTTTACCCCTTTTAGGAAGGGGCCGGGGGGTAGTAATGGAGTTTGGGAGGAAAGTTACATTGATTATATAACACTTGCAGTAACAAAATGACGTAAAGCTTCCACTTTTCTTACGCTGTCATCGATTCTTTCATAAACAGCAAACCTTTTTCTGGCGGTGCAGAACACTCAGACAGACATGTCTTTCTCTCTCTAGTCTGTCTCTACAGTTCGTTCAAGAGAGATTTGGATAGCCATATACAGATAGATACAGACAGTAAGAGATAAGAATAAGATGAGTAAAGTTTTTAAATTTACAAACTTTTGTCAAAACACGAGTTTGAGTTAAAAAAAGTTGTGCAAATCATATCTATGTACAAAAATCACTGTAGTAAAATAAAATTTTGGGGGAGTTTAATTAATTATTGGAATGTTTTTTACGTTAATTTTCTATTTAAGGTAGTCCATGCTTTTTGCCTAATATAGAGGGGATCAACGACAAAGTTATGCGTCTCTCTTTTCCTCACGCTTCAAAAACAACCGACAGCTGATATTATAGTTATACTTATTATTCTCTCTCTCTCTTTAAAAGGACACCATATATTAAATTATTATTAATATATATACAAAAAGCAGCAATATATAGTAGCTACACACAAAAGTAACATGATAATATGATATAGCAACAGAAAATAAATAATCGACAAATAAGGTTTTACCCATATGGTAATTTCTGTCGATGCAAAAAATTAATGGTCGGGAAATTATGATCACTGTCATTAATAACTTAGTAAATCATATTGCTTTAATCAAATAATTAATGGGTCATACGAATGTATGATCGTCGTTAATTAACCTCTCATGTTGAAGAACGTGGTGCCATAAGAGGGTCGGTCTCTGATGAGCTGACGAGGACCTCCTCGAGATTATTAACTTTCTGGGTTTGATGATGATCTCCCTTTGTGGTGGTGATTGGCAATGGTGGAGTTTTAGAGGAAGTTGAGGTTGCTTGGGTAAGAAGCTTTGCTCTCTTTACTTGAGCCTTCCAGTCTGTGGTGCATAAATTGTAGATCATAAGCACAGCGCAGGTACCTTGCGCCGCAAGCAACCCATACCACAGCCCTACAAACCCTACCTTTACCACGAACCCGAAGAATATGGCAACCGGCATCCCTATGAGGTAGAAGGATCCCAAGTTGATGTTTGCCCCAATGGTGGGTCGGGCACTGCCCCTCAGAATCCCGCAACCAGTTGTTTGAGGGCAGTTTCCGAGCTCGCACAACCCTACAATTGGTAGGGCAGCAGCCGTGAGCCTCAAAACCTCGGTGTCCCTAGTGAAGAGACTACCCCAATGATTCCTCACTAGGACACCAAAAGTCATGGCCCCAAGGCCAAGAACCACAGCACAGACGATAGAAACGATGGCTGATATCCGGGCCCTGGCGGGTCGACCTGCCCCGAGCTCGTTCCCTATCCGTGTGGATACTCCAAGGCTGAGTGAAGAAGGGAAGACATAGACAAGTGCAGTAGTCTGTATCAAGATCCCCATAGAGGCGACTGTGGCTCTAGGGTTTGCGAGTAGGCCGCACATCATTATCATCAGTTCATACCACCACCATTCTAAGCAGACCGAGACACAGGTCGGGATTGACAGTGCCAAGAGAGACGACCAACCGCGAAGGCAGTCCGTGCTGGGAGCAACCCACGAGTCTTTATAAACCCTTGAAAAGTAGACAAACCCGAGGAGGAAGAGAAACAAGTTGAGATTGGTCCAGACCATGGCTATTGCCACGCCAGCAATGCCTAGCTTGAGGTGGACGACGAGGAGGAAGTTCAGGGGCACATGCAAGAGGACGGAGAGGGCTGAACAGTAGGTTAACGGCATGGTTATGTTCTGAGTTCTGAGATAGATTCTGAGTGGATGAAGAAGGGAGAGGAAGAAGAGGTCAGGGATGGAGAAGAGGAGGAAGGTGTGGGCAGTGGATGATATTTCTTCGTCTTGTCGGCACCATAATAGAATCTGTTTCATGTACGTCCACATGAAGGTTATGGGGACCGAGGTCGAGAGGAGGAGGAGCACTGTCCTCTGCAGAGTCAGACCCAGCATCTTCATCTGTTTGGCTCCATACGCTTGCCCGCAGATAGGTTCCATTCCCATGGCCAACCCCGAAATTACAGAGTAACCGGTGATGTTGGCGAACCCGATCGCCAGGGACCCACCAGCGAGCTCGAGCTCTCCAAGGTAGCCGAGGAAGAGCATCGAGATCATCGCTCTAGAGTAGAGAACCAAACCCGTGATGGCCGTCGGCCCCGAGATCTTGCCGATGGCTTTGATCTCCTCCATAGCCTGGAAAAAAAAATGCAACTTTTAAAGAAACAGACTGATGACTAAACTCACCTCCAAAAATTAATACGTACTGTCTTGTTTGTATTGGTGTATGAGTTATATTATTTACGTACGTACCTCAGAAGGAGTTGGCCATCTCTGCAATTCATCTTCTTCATGGTGATGATCATTGCCCTTGGGCTTACTAGGGTTTGTGTAGTCAGGAAGAACCTGAAAAGAAGGAGAAGATGGCTTTGAGTTGCACATGATCGATGGTTCAAGGGTATGATATATGTTTTGTCTGAAGGAAGCAACGGGAACGAGGAGAGAGAAAGACACAGGAGAGAGAAAGGAAGAGTTTGTCTGATAATAGGAGGTTTTGTTTTGGATGTGTTCGGTGGAAGGTAAGGAAGATTGGAGGGCTTATATATAGACACAGTAGGCTGAAAAGTGCTTAATTTGCCTTACCATTTCAGGGGTCCCCACTTGAAAATCTAAAAACATATATAGTACTACTCACTGTATCTAACCTTTTCCCCATTACCATAATTTGTGTATTTCTGTATATATATATATAAATCGAATACGCCAAAGAAACATACAGAATCATGATCACACAAAAGACCTAGACTTCATTTAGAGGTTGTCCATTAGGTATACTCCAATGAACCCTAGAGAGATGAAATCTTATCCAGACGACGGTGAAATTGCAGGAAGCTCAGTGGTGGGATTGAATTGCTCATGTTAACTGTCAATAGTGCTTGTTTTGGGTTTAGACTGTTAGTTTGATCTTGTTAAATAGAATTTACGTTATTTTATCTTTCAATCAATAAAGTGGTGAATTTAAAGCATGTTTTGGAGGGAATGTGCATGTCTAAGAAGCAGAGTCATGAAGTGTTGTTCCATGGCACAAGCAAATCCATGTGATTTACTATACACAAAAGGATCAAGTTAGGATTTTTTCCTCAAAGAGGTAAGATATATAGTATGGGCAAATAATCAAAACAATCAAATATCAAAAGTTGAAGAGATTTTCTCATCTTTTAGTACCTTGGACTTGAATCCTACATTTCCAGCATTTGCAAGGGCTGTCTAGAACCATTCCCAACCCAAACATCACTACATGCCCAATATGCAAGGTGGCTTTCTGCACAGAAAATCATATCAGTTTCTGGTATACCATTAGCATATTATCACTAAAAATGAACTTTGCTTGCAACAAACAATGAAATTGTGGTGGTGGTGGTGAGAAGCAAATAATAATATGAGTGGTAAGTGGAGGGGTATGTCTCAAGATATGTTATCCCAATAAGAGATATGCATAGATTGGTTCTTCTCTGTAGCACAAAGTCATCACTTTGTCTGTCAACTATAAACAAAAATGACTTATTATTATCTAGTGGAAACACTATAGTCTATAGGAGGGCGGTTTGTGGGACAATTTCAAAGTTTGGTATTTTCTGCAGTTTCCCTCCCTACTCATAGAGGAGGGGCTCTATCTATGAAAAACATGATTTAATTTAATTTCAAGACCCCACCTTAAAATGTGTCCGTCTTCGAGCACGCCTGATCCGGTCCATTGGCTTCAACCATCGATTAAGGTTAGGACAGAGAAACCTAGAGGTTAGGGGCATGGGACATGGGGTTCTAGGGGGAGCTTTACTATTTTTTTTAAAAAAATGGTATCTTGAAATGTTAGCTTTCGGGGAATGGTTTATCTTCATTGGGACAGGAAATGGGGACCACTCTCAAGAAAGAAAGATATTGAGAGATGCAGTGGAAATTGAGGGGAGTGGTGGCAGAGGAGGGAACAAAGAGACAGCTACGTGCACAAATTGCCACCATTTAAAACGAACCCTGTTCTTTTCTGCTCTGTTCTGTTCTGTTCTTCCAAGCAGTAGATAAGATGTTGATGATGATACTCTGAAGGAAGGAGGGAGGGAGAGAGGGAGAAGCTTTTGATTGTGTCCTCAAGTGTTTTGTTTTGATTTAGGGTTGGATTGGAGCAGAGCATCCCTCACTGCTCTCCCGCAACTGCACACCTGCAAAATGCTAGCCATTATGGAGTCATATTTTTAACAACTTTTTATCACATTCATCTTTACCAAACATCAAGAATCACTTAACTTCACCTTTGTTTCCATGCATAAGAAAATCCCTCCTCTGAAATCCACATCCTCAGTGTCAGAGTCCATGTGTCTCCAGCTCATTCAGCTGCTGTCCATGAGAGGTATGTGACCTGGACCTGCTGCTACGCCAAAATGGACCAATCTATTTAAATAAAATAATGATGTGGGTGTCCTTCCCTTCCAAGTTCAACCCAACTATTTCCACATAGGCTTGCTCAAGCTTTCCACCTCTTTTTCTTTCTCAATTTTTACAGAGTTATAATGGTAATAATAAAGTCCCCTCCTAAACACACAGCCATTAACATGATTAGCAATACCAATGGAGGAAAATGGGGTCTGGAATCAAATGGAAATGCAGAACAAATTCACAGATTCTATCCTTCACAACCCACCACTTCTCAACCCCAGCCCCCTTCTTTCTTTCAAAAGGATGATGCCTTATCTTTTGGTTCAGTGATCCCACAACAAAGCAAACATCACTCTCACCAACCGATGTTACCACTGGACCGAGCTAAATATGGTCCGTAAAATGTGGCCCCTGCATTCAGGAGATTAAGGATAAGTGCATCACTATTTCTCTCGTTGATTTTGGAAAAATACCTTTGCTTTGTTGCAAGAGAATATGGGATTGTGTTTTAGAGAATTCGGAAAGGTGGAAAATGAGTTCTGGAATATCAGCATACAAATGAAGTTGAAAAGATTGCTCCATAAAAGGCAGGTCCAATCGAAATGTTCCTCTAGACAAGACTTTGATGAGATGCAATTAATCAAAGAACTTATTCCATTAAGATGCAAGCAAGGAACAGAAGGAGAAGAATCCAAAATGCTCTACCACTAAATATCTATCAAGAATTGAGCAAAATATATTGTCTCCATCATGGCCTCAAACGGCACATTTCAATTGTGAGCTGTTAATCACTAAGCATAACTCACCTTATCCATCAAACAGATTCGAAGTGCGTCCACAATTTTGTGATTAAAACTATCATGCGTTATCACGTATAATACACATCATTATGGAAAGGAATGATTTTTTTCAGCAGGAATCTATGCTAGCCACCTGCAACTCCTTTGGTTGGTGAAGAATTAGGCATCTGAGTTAATTCCACATACTGATTAGACAAATATCACAGTTTCCATAAGAAGGAATATGTTTTCAGTAACAAAAGTTCTGGATTTGTAGTAACATAACATGTCCCAGAGAAGTTCAATTGCTTTAAAAATGCTGTTTTTGTTCATCAAGTCGTGATGAGCAGAATGTATACCATTTTCCTGCTGAAGGTATTTTAGCTGTAAAGTGGTCCAAAGAAGCACATTCCTTCAAAATTGAACTCACTTATTAGGTAATGTTACTTTCATTGGTATCAAAGTGTCGATCATTTACTGGTTGATACAAAGGGTACAAATTGGATGAAAACAACTTCATGAACAGTTGAAAGATCTATAAGTGCTTCCAAATTTTCCTACAGGATGAAAGCAACTTCATGAGCAGTTGAAAGATCTACAAGTGCTTCCAAATTTTCCTACATCATTCCATGAATCTGTGCAAAATATTTAAAGTTTACCTCAAGAGAGGGCTCTGGGCCTTTGAGCAACACCATTGAACAATAACCAACGAGGCTACATACAAGACCATTAGAGAGAGTAGCGCACTCTAGATTCTACATCAAATGCTGAGTTTCAGTCATAAACTAGCTGATCATGGTCCACTTAGAATAACCTGCTCAAGAAAAGAAAATGAGTTCATGAGTTGAGGGTGGACGAGTGACAGTTGTAATCTAGTGGTTGAGATCGCTGACTCCAAGTAGTTTGGCTTCAGAGTCACGGTTCGAATCCCAAGTGTTCTTGAGAAATAGTCAACTTGTGTCCAAATGACCGACCTCTCAACTACAGGCTGTCGGTGGGGCTACGTTGACGGGGCTATATGTTGACGGGGTCAGTGCAAAGCGCTGGGTGGTAGAGGACGATAGAACTCACAAATGTTAATAGGAAAGTCCGAACATTACGTAGCGGAATGAGCATAGGGTCGTCAATACTAGGACAATATTTTGTTTGAAAAAAAAAAAATTAAGGGTGGGGGAACTACATTCCTACTTCTTTGACGAGGAGTTACGGCGGGAAGAGGAGTTGGACTTGAGCTTCGATCTTTGAACATGGCCATACAGTAGAGGCCGTTATGTGAAAGTTTAGGTCGGGCCCAGAGAAAATTATATGGCTTATTTGATAACAAATTCAATGGGTGGGAACTGGGAAGTAGGAACTATAAATTTAATTTATCAATTATAAATATATTTAGTTGCAATAAAATATTTCAAAATTATATTATATATATTAAACCGATATAATTGTACTTTTTTTTAATACTCTTATTTACAAATTATTTTGATATACAAAATTTCCTAACTTTATACCATATAATATATGATTAAATACCAATGAGCAACATGAACTTTGGACGTTTTGCAACGAGCTACCCGAACTTTAAAAATTCAAAACGGGTTACCTCAACTGGGACAATAGTGCAAATAGTTACCTTCGTCCAATTTCTAACGAATTTCTGTTCGAATTTCCGACGCAATTCTGTCTAACTGTTGACGATAAATTGGACGGAGGTAGCTATTTGCACTTTCGTCTAAATTGAGGTAACCCGTTTTGAATTTTTAAAGTTTGGGGAGTTCGTCTAAAGTTCATGTATATACTTGGTATTTAATCCTATAATATATTATTAATTTAAATACACTTTGGTCCCTCATCTTCCGACTTACACTATCTGGTCTGGTAGATTTTGCTGTCACTTGTGTGAATGGAAACTCATAGCTTTTTTTTTGGGGGCCAAATGGAAACTCATAGCTCAAACCGTCTAATTATGTATTACTAATAATGTATCGCCTTGTCGTTAGCCGACAGAAACGGGGGACTGGCTGGATGCATTTTAACACGTGTGGAAATTGGAAAGTTCGATTTATTCAACATCGTCGGCTAAGTGACTGACACTTCCGTGTCCACTTTTACTCACAAAAAAGACAAAATAATTTCATTATCCAGATCACAGACTTGTATTAATAAGAAGATTCGATAATACTTAAAAAAAAAAAAGGTTTTTATAATATCGTGTTGAAAGAAAATTTTGTATTATTTAAATAAATTTCAATTTAATCGTATTATAATATGAGATAATAATGCAATAAAGTAATAAACATACATATAGACGATGTACATGTGTAATCAAATGATTAAAAATAAGTTAGCGGTCCCACCATGGAGTATTGAGGATGATATCGTGGGTCATTTGACGCACATAGTCAATGGGAAAGCAAGTACGTAGGCTCCACGTCATTATTAAATTTCCACAAGTAAATCCAAAACATCAACTTATGTAATAGAAATCAAGTGTTTTATTTTAAAATCAAATAATAGGAGAATATAAAATATTTGTGTGGGTTTAGGACTGGTTCAGATAAATTTGGTATGTCATGATACAAGGTATTGCGTGGGTCTCTATCACCAGATACGCTAACTTTTGTGCGGACTGAATTGCTAAACATGCGCTATTGATGGATTGGGTGATCTCACCACCAACTCCATTACTTCGTTGTATTTTTACGGATAACATCTTGTACTCAAACCCTAGTTCGGATTTGGTTTAATATAGTCTGATTATTTGGCAAAAAAAAAATGTTAGAAGAAAATAATAAGTTCGATAAAAGTGGAAAAAAAATATAAAATAACTATTTAATGACTATAATATTATCCACACAACCTTTTTTTGACCAGAATATCCACCCAACCTCACTGATTAAAGACAAATACACCAGCTTGGGAGAGATAATACATATAATCTGGGTAAATATATTAAATAATTATGCAACTTAGTAAAGACAAACATATCATACTTTCTGAAAGAACACAAACATATCAATATATTTATTCAAATTTGACCTGGACGGCTATATAGATGGAAAAAAGGATATACCAGAGTGATTGATTAAACTGGGGTAGTGGAATCAGTCTTGGCTAAAGACTCGGGTCTTAACTTGAGCTATGACGAACTACAAGGGCTACAATAAATATAAATTATAGAGCAATCATTATTTTAGAATTATAATAAAATATTAGTGTGTTTATAGTTTTTAAAAATATTTACCGTAAAAAATGACTTATGGAGCTAATTTTTTACACGATATAAAAAGTTTATCTAGAAATTTGCGCTAAAAATAATAATGAGCAAATAGTATAGTACACTGGTAAAGTGTTTTTTTACATATTATTTCTATTTTATCATATATTATATAAATGATCAAACATTTTCTTAAATTCACTTTTTAATTTTATTCTCTATTCTCCATACTATATTATAGCTCTTTTCTATTTCACCGACCAAACATATATACTAATAAACATGGGGAATATTCATTTTTTCAAATTGTTTAGGGAGCAACATGGCCATGAAAATATCATGTCGGTGTCGGGACAGCAAATTGCAAAGTAGGAGGGTCTTTCTAAAAATGGAAACTTCAGGTAGCATAAAGCAGAGGAAGGGCAGTTAAGCGTTACATCACAGTAAGCCGCCTTCCTCTGTTCTGTTATGAACTCCAACTCTACAAGTCAAGAAAGATGGCTTCCTCCTCGCAACCTCAGTAATCAACTTCTTCTACTCCTCCGACCACCGCGACTCCATGGCTAGACGAATCATCCCTCATTACCTTCTCGTATTCCTCTGGTTTCTCTGTTGCTGTTTCTGTAGAGCAGACGATGAGCGCCAGATTCTCCTCAACCTCACTGCCACCTTTCAATCCTCCAACCAGACATTATTCTCTTCATGGTCTTCCAACGGTCAGATCTCCCAGTTCGCCGGCGTCACGGCCAACCTCAACGGATCAGTCACGGAGATCGATCTCTCGAATCGGGGCCTACAAGGGTCTCTTGATATCGGGTCAATTTGCAGACTTTCGTCCCTTGAGAAGCTCGCAGTTGGAATCAACTCCCTCCACGGTACCATCTCCAGTGAGCTCAAGAACTGCGTAAAGTTAAAGTACCTCGATCTCGGCAACAATTTCTTCACAGGAGAGTTCCCCGACATATCCGCGTTAACGGAGCTGCAGTTCTTGTACTTGAACAGAAGCGGATTTTCTGGCAGCTTTCCGTGGAGTTCTCTCAAGAACACGACCAAGCTCGTCGTCTTGAGTGTCGGAGACAACCCGTTTGAAAAAACACAGTTCCCGGCCGAAATTTGCAGGCTTTCCGACTTGAATTGGATCTACATGTCGAACTGCAGCATCGAGGGAACAATCCCAGCCGCCATCGGAAACATCAAGAACCTAGTCAGCTTGGAGCTGTCGGATAGTTACCTATCCGGCGAAATACCGCCGGAGATCGCAAAGTTGACGAATCTCTGGCGGTTGGAGCTGTACAACAACTACTTGACCGGTAAATTCCCTACCGGGTTCGGAAACCTGACGAAGCTCGAGTACCTCGACGCGTCGAACAATAATCTTGAAGGTGATTTGTCAGAACTGAGATTCTTGAAGAACCTGGTGTCTCTGCAGCTGTTGGAGAACAACCTCTCCGGCGAAATCCCTCAGGAGTTTGGAAACTTCAAGAAACTCACCAATCTTTCGCTTTACACCAACAAGTTAACCGGCACCCTGCCGGAAAATCTTGGTTCCTGGGCAGAGTTTGATTTCATCGACGTATCAGAGAATTTTCTCAGTGGAACAATCCCGCCTGACATGTGTAAACTGGGTACCATGACGAGGCTCCTAATGCTGCAGAACAACTTCTCCGGCGAGATTCCAGCGAGTTACGGAAACTGCAGGTCCCTGACTCGGTTTCGAGTTAACAACAACGGTCTCACCGGAGAAGTGCCTCCGGGACTGTGGGGCCTACCGAACCTGAACATCATCGACCTTGCCTCAAATATGCTGGTTGGCCCGGTTACTTCCAACATCGGAAACGCAAAATCTCTCACCGACTTGCGACTGTGGGACAATCAGTTCTCTGGCGAGCTGCCACCTGAGATCTCCAATGCAGAGAATTTAGGCACGATCGGATTGAGCAACAACCGATTCTCCGGCGAGATTCCGGCAACCATCGGGAACCTGAAAAGGCTGAGCAGCCTCCATTTAGATAACAACCTCTTCTCCAGTTCGATTCCGGTAACATTGGGGTCTTGTGAGAAGCTCAGTGATCTTAGCATTGCTAGTAATTTACTGTCAGGTAAAATACCATCTTCATTAGGTAACTTACCAGCTTTAAACTCCCTCAATTTGTCCAACAATAGGCTTTCAGGCCAAATCCCATCTACATTGTCTTCCCTCAAGTTAAGCCTCCTAGACCTATCGAGAAACAGGCTGTCGGGCCAAATCCCGCAGTCTCTATCAATCAATGCATATAACGGGAGCTTTTCGGACAATTCGGGCCTTTGTATCGCCTCATTGTCGGGCTCATTCCCTCGGTGTCCCTCGCGGATGTCAAAAAATATTCTTACCCTCATAATATGCTTCCTCACGGGCTCTATCATACTCCTGACGTCTTTCGCGATCTTCCTATACCTAAAGCGCAGAGCGAAGTACCAATCGGGCTCCTCGGGCTCGTTGAAGGGTGAGTTGTGGAACGTTAAGTCGTTCCATATGTTGACCTTCACTGAAACTGAGATACTCGACTCGATCAAGCAAGAGAACCTCATCGGGAAAGGTGGATCGGGGAATGTGTACCGGGTTGGGCTTCCTAATGGGAAAGAGCTAGCAGTGAAGCATATATGGAACACTGGCCCAAACGGGCGGAAGGGGGTTCATCAAAGCTCGAGCCCAATACTCGGTCAACGCAAGGGTAAATCACAAGAGTTTGAAGCCGAGGTTCGGACACTGAGTTCGATCAGGCATGTGAACGTGGTTAAGTTATATTGTAGCATCACGAGTGAGGACTCGAGCTTATTGGTCTATGAATACCTTCCGAATGGGAGTCTGTGGGATCGTCTCCACACCGACCTTAAACTAGGGTTGGACTGGGACACAAGGTACGAGATAGCCATTGGCGCAGCAAAGGGGCTCGAGTATTTGCACCACGGGTGCGAACGACCCGTGATCCACCGAGATGTGAAATCGAGTAACATATTGTTGGATGAATTCTTGAAGCCCAGAATTGCTGATTTCGGGCTCGCAAAGATTGTTCAATCCAGTGAGATTAGAGATGCTACAGGGATCGTCGCCGGAACCGTTGGATACATTGCTCCTGGTAATTAAGCATATTATATTTATGAGATTATTGTTCAGGTAAGGATGACCAAAAGACGTCATTTTTGAGTTATCTTTAAACATATTTTGATGCAGAGTACGGGTATGCATGGAAGGTGGACGAGAAGAGCGATGTGTATAGTTTTGGGGTAGTATTGATGGAGCTAATGACAGGAAAGAAGCCCATCGAGCCCGAGTATGGAGAAAGTAAAGACATAGTCAGCTGGGTCTCGAGCAAGTTGAGGAACAGAGAGACTGCCCTAACCCTAGTGGACTCAAGGATCCCACACCCCTTGAAGGAAGAAGCCATGAAGGTCCTAAAAATTGCAGTCATTTGTACGGAGAGGCTTCCTTCTCTCAGGCCGACGATGAAGACCGTGGTTCATATGCTAGAGGACGTCGAGCCATATAGACTGAGCGCAGTTGTTATTGAAAAAGACTCGGGAGGGACTAGTGTTTGAAATTCTAAAACCTTAGTCCTAAAAATGTGAGTATCCAGATGACTTCGATCTGATAATTAGTTTTCTTAAAATTAGTAAGTTCAAATATGTAAAAAAAAGCTATTGAAGCATTATCGTATTTTAAAAAAAATGGTATGTATTAATCTTCCAAAAGAAAATTACCGAAGAATTAAAATTGACCCCTTATTGGGCCAGTCCATGTCTATATATGTCCATTATTTCAGGCCCAAAATTTATTTATTTTATTTTTTGAATGAGCCTACCAATTTATTTTTGGCCAATAATGAGCCAAACCAACCAATTGATGGAGACTTCAGAACATCTTCTCATTGACAGCTACATCGTAACTCCTCTGAAGGTCAATGTCAATACTACCCTCAAATCAGAAATATCATTTTCAGAAAATCCAGTTCAAGACCCGATGGTATTCTCGTAATTAATTCATAAACTGAGCCTTTATAAAAACCCAATTCGAGCGGGGCACCCAACCGGGGTTAGGTGTAGCCAATGGGCAATGGCACGTAACGTCGTAACCTTTCCTCATTTTCGCTGTCAACTAACCATAGTATGTTAACTATGGTTCATTTAGCGGATCATTTCCATCCGTTATAATCTCCTTTCTGATACTATATATAACCTCTGTATCAACTGCACCTTGCATCTTTCACAGATTTCAAAGGCGTCTTCATAAACGTCGATCTCTCTCTTCGTCTCCAACTCTCTCCGCTAGAGAGTGCTATCTCTGTTAGTACTATCTTAAGATCTCGAAGATGAGGGAGTGCATCTCGATCCACATTGGTCAGGCCGGTATTCAGGTCGGAAATGCTTGCTGGGAGCTTTACTGCCTCGAGCATGGCATTCAGGTAATGGGTTCTCTTGATCTGAGAAAATTGAACGTCGATTTTGGTTCTTGGTGAAGTTTAGTCTTTCCTTTGATGGTGCTAGCAGTGAGATCTGTGCTAGGATTGAGTTTTACATATCAATCATTCGGCATTCACGTACTCCTTGTAAATCGCATGGATCTGGATTTTCGAAGCTGCTTTTGTAATAGATTTGTATGTGCATGTGTGTTTTTAGCTCGATCTTGCTCTATGAGCTAGATCTGTTCATGGAACGATATAGTGATGCCGATCTGTTATAATTAGATGTCATTCGTCGGTCTCATGCTTTTGATTTCGTAAGCACGTAATGCGGAATTATCGAATGTAAGCATGATTATTATACTAGTCACGTTGGTCTTACATGAAGACTAGTTTCTGAGATTCTGATTTCCATGCACAAGCTCATTCAGTGTTGATCTACTGTTTGAAATAATTTCTGTTATTAACATTTGTATGATTTGGATTGTTTTCCATGGTTGATCTGATATATGGAGTTAATTATAAAGATTTATATTGTGATTGCAGCCTGATGGACAGATGCCTAGTGACAAGACAGTCGGCGGAGGAGACGATGCCTTCAACACCTTCTTCAGCGAGACGGGTGCAGGGAAGCACGTCCCTCGTGCAGTGTTCGTCGATCTGGAGCCCACTGTTATTGACGAAGTGAGGACAGGCACCTACCGTCAGCTCTTCCACCCTGAGCAACTCATCAGTGGCAAAGAAGACGCTGCAAACAACTTTGCTCGTGGACACTACACTATCGGAAAAGAGATTGTCGATCTCTGCCTTGACAGGATCCGCAAACTTGCAGACAACTGTACCGGTCTCCAGGGATTCCTCGTCTTCAACTCTGTTGGAGGTGGCACTGGATCAGGTCTGGGTTCCCTTCTCTTGGAACGTCTCTCCGTGGACTACGGCAAGAAGTCAAAACTGAGCTTCACTGTCTATCCTTCCCCCCAAGTGTCGACCTCTGTGGTGGAGCCCTACAACAGTGTCCTCTCCACCCACTCCCTTCTCGAACACACTGATGTGGCTGTCCTTCTCGACAATGAAGCCATCTATGATATCTGCAGGCGTTCCCTCGACATTGAAAGACCTACTTACACCAACCTCAACCGCCTCGTTTCTCAGGTCATCTCCTCCCTCACTGCTTCTCTGAGATTCGATGGTGCCCTAAACGTAGACGTCACTGAGTTCCAGACTAACCTCGTCCCTTACCCAAGAATTCACTTCATGCTTTCCTCCTACGCACCAGTTATCTCCGCGGAGAAAGCATACCATGAACAGCTTTCTGTTGCAGAGATCACTAACAGTGCCTTTGAGCCGTCTTCCATGATGGCTAAATGTGACCCTCGCCATGGGAAGTACATGGCTTGCTGCCTCATGTACCGTGGTGATGTTGTCCCCAAGGATGTGAACGCTGCTGTGGCCACCATCAAAACCAAGAGGACCATCCAGTTTGTCGACTGGTGCCCTACTGGGTTCAAGTGCGGTATCAATTACCAGCCACCAACTGTGGTTCCTGGTGGTGATCTTGCCAAGGTGCAGAGAGCCGTGTGCATGATCTCGAACTCAACCAGTGTGGCTGAGGTGTTCTCGAGGATTGACCATAAGTTTGATCTGATGTATGCAAAGCGTGCGTTTGTGCACTGGTATGTCGGTGAGGGCATGGAGGAAGGTGAGTTCTCTGAGGCTAGGGAGGATCTTGCTGCTCTTGAGAAGGATTATGAGGAGGTTGGTGCTGAATCTGCTGAAGGTGAGGATGGTGATGATGGAGAAGACTACTGATATGAGAGTCCATGAAGCTCTTGTAGTGTTGTCTCCCTTTATTTTCATTGTTGGTTTGCTCTTTGTGATGTTGGTTTGTGAAATTGTTCAATTACATAATGAATATGCTTTCAGTTTATTATAAGTTTGTATTCAAGATCTCAAACTAATGTGGGGTTTTACTTTTATATTAAAAAAAATACACTAATATCTTCTTAGTATGTGTTTGGATTGAATGATTTGAATCCTTTCTTCAAAGAAAATGGCTAGAAATTTTAGTGTATCCCGCCACAATTTAGAGGTTCGTTTCAGAAGAAACATGTATATAGTGATATACATACATTAATTGCAGCAGCTACCTGAACAAATCTGGGAAAGACCACATTATGAATCGCGCAAAAATGTCGGACTCAACAAACTCAACATGAGCAGCCCGGCCAATGAAGGTGTTCAAGTTCTTCCCATGCAAGGTTGAGTCGAAATTGACATCACAACGCATGAAGACACGATGTTCCCCAGGCGAAGAACGTATTTGGTCCAAACAGCTGTTCAACATTTCCAGAAAGATCTTGCCTTTCTTCGAGTTGTCTGTTACTGATGCTTGGCAGAATTCAATCCGAGCAGAATGATACGGGACATAACCATCCTGAGATCAATAAGTTTGATGAAAATAAAAATATGATGTTCAAGTGAACTAAATGTAAAAAGAAACGATTGTTTTTACCTGTGGTGAAGATAGAAGGATGATGTTCTTGAAGTTCTGCAGTGTTTTGAGCTGAAAAAACAATAAAAGATTCATTTTTTAAAAAAAAAGAACCTTATTTATCTCTCATTATGTTGATTTCACCAGTAAATTAGTATGAAAAATACGAGCTTTATACTACCTTAGAAAGTTGGTAAAGGAAAGTTCTTCGAAGATCTGGATCGTCAGTAAAAGTAAGTTGATGAATACACTGTGTGTTCTTTAGTTTCTTCAAAAGCCATAACCCAGAATTGAATAATGAATTTGAGCTGTACAGATAACCCAAGTGCGGCCCTGATACTGATAGATATGTGTAGAGATATCTCAAGTAAGGCTCCATAATGCTCTCTGCAGAACAAAATTTCCGAGAACATAAAAGGACATGAATTTCAATCTAAACTCCAAAAACAATTGCAAAAAATTACCAGCCAATGCAGTTCGGATGATGAGATTTCCAATAGAATGGCCAACAAAACTCAGCTTGATACCTCTTAATCCTCCACGCCTCGAGATTCTATCCATTTTCCTTTTCAGAAAAGTAATCACTTCCTTTGCTAGTCTCTGCCCCATTTCTCTGAAATCTCCAGTTGTTTTATCTTGATTTGCCTCTGACATTAAAAATTCTATTTTTGGGTCGATCAAGAGCCATTGATTTCTAACAAGCCTCAAATCAAGATGATGCCCCTGTTCAGAGAACAAGTAAATCGATTGATTCAAGAACCATAGAGACATGAATTAAGAAGATTCATCGATTTACCTGAAATCCATGCACAAAAACAACCACCTTTAAGATCCGACCGCCTTCCAGTGACTCACCAGATGCTGTTCTTTTATTGTTAAAGCTGCCTCCACTTAGAAGATTTGCAGGGTCTCTAAAATCTAAGTGAGTGAAGTATGAGCTCAAGCTAATGGAACGTTGAGGTGCATTTATAACACGCTCCACAATTACAATTGGTATTCGGGATGGATCTCCAAATATATGCATGTCTTGAATTGTCCTATTGTTTATCTGCAATATAACAAATATATTTCAAATAAAACAAACAGGAACTTTTCTTTTCTTTTTTGCTTGGTGCAAAAGTAAAACTTAAGACATAGTACAAGGTTATAAAGAGAGAGACCCTCATTTGTGCGATACTTCGGCGATGTAACTCAGCACGCATAGCTGCACGCTCAGCAGGCTGTACAAAGGCAAAGGAAATGGCATTAGACCATGTCAAACTATTAAGGGACAAAAAGATTTCATTTTTATTAACTTTGGAAATGAAAGGTTTGATTTTTGATGGATTTTATACATCATCTCCTATTTTCCACAGACTTGAGACTCTTTTGTGGTGCTGAGGGGGTTCATCAGATCCACTACTTATATAGTGATGGGGCATTTCAACTTTTGTATACACCATCCATATTGACCATTCTGCCCTTCTATCAGTAGCCCATGAATCCCGAAGATATTCCGTTATGTTTGTTCTGTTTGCCCTGAAACAAGCATCACTTGATCAACTGAAAACCCGATAAAGACATTATGATTCCATCATGTTACCCCAAAATGCACCATAAAGCCGAGAAGAAAACCTGTGGAAATTCAAGAACATGGTCCATAGATAAAGAACTTGGTTGCCTAGCAAGTGGAAAGATTGCACAAGAGCGTCCTTTGACAACGAATACAGCACCTTATCGTCCGAAAAATCCAAATTTTGATATACTTTTTCCTGAAAAATCACAGTGAAATGTAATGTATATTAAAAAGGAATGATTTTGAGTGGACATGTTTTGAAAGAAAAAAAATTAAAAGAAGCTGATGAACTAATGTACAACCTCAACAGCATTTCGTGGCTTTGCTCGCCTTGGAACTTGATTTTCCACAACAGTTGAATCTACTAGAAAATTGAACAAGTTTACATCATTGATTTTCTCAGCAAAATCAGCAAATTCACTAGCACAGTCAATCGCTTTGCTGAGATTCTGCATCTCTTCGAGTAAGAAATCCTTAGCAGCTACAAATGCTCTTATTATTGCTATATCTTTCTTGCTTACAGGAGCCAAATGACCCATAACCTGATGAAATTGAGAAAAATAAATGGAAGATGTGCATTAAATCGTAAAAAGAGAATTTTTGGAGCATAAAAATAAGGAACGAACCTGGGCCCACCCACCAAATTTTCCACGGGAAATGTCCCGAGTAGCTCGAGAATCTCTGAGATAATTTGAAACAAACCAACATTAATTAGCTAATGCCAAAATTTAAGTATTTTTATTATACATGGATTAGAAGATAAAATTAATGCCTTTGAACATTAGAAGGTGTATTAGAAGCAGCTCTCAATAGAGTAATGTGCACAGATGCATCAATAATAACAGAATGGAAGGCGTCAAAATGGATCGGACAATATGAATGTAACCCAAGAAGAGCCTTAGGAGGAATCCTGAATTCATGAACTGCTGCACTGCAAGCATCCAAGGCAGGCTGCAACTCCGACCTTTACATGATAGTACAACAAAATAATCAAATTGCTATTTTTCTATAAACCATGGTTGGATTTAATGTGTCCAGGACTCCTTGATTATGCTAGAGGAGATGAATAACTAACCATATCTCTGTGATGGGGGCATACATGAGCTCAAACTTAAGTAAAACTGCAGATTTGGATGGACCCTGAAAGTCAAGTTGAAGATGAAACAGAATAGCACATAATTGAGTTTTAATTTGACTTAAATTTGTGCTTCTCAGTTGTTTCAAAAGCAGAGAGACCTATTTCTTGTTCAATTTTACTTTGAAAGTAGAATTAGCAAGAAGAAGATCAATACCTCGAATTTACGAAGAGAAAAATTAAAAGCCACCATGATAGACAGCACAACATCCTGCCTGGTGTATTTGATACGAAAAGGCTGCGTGGAAAAGCTGTTGTCTACGTCGTTAATCCTCCAAATTCCGTATATATCAGCTGGACATAGATCTGGAGCTGCATTTAACACCAGATGGCCTTATCTTTAGAAGTTCTTATCTAAAAATAACAATGGAACTATATTTTAAAGCTTGTTTGAAAATTTACTCTATCTAGATTCCAAACTGTTCTACACAGTGCAAGCAATAGGATCATGTAAAAATTTAATAATTTATCCATAAATATAAGGTATACATATTAACCACGAAACATCAATGAAGAGACATATCAAGTTTTAAAATCGGCAATAAAATCATAAATAAAGGCAGCTAATGTGCATAATCTCTAGATAATGATAAATGTAATAGAAATAAAGAACGGTATAATCTTGATTAAGTTACCTTCATACTGAACAACTCTTGCTGGTGTTCCTGGAAGTCCGTGCTGAGAATCCTCCCATCTCATGGTAATTTTAATTTGATACCATCTGAAACAGGTGATAATAAATCCATTAAGAGAGTTCAAAAATTAGAGGAAAAACGGAAACATTTGGGACATACCCTTGCTGGAAAAGATCCAAGTTGTGAAATTTATGAATGTAAATTGCAATCTCCTGCATAGTCTCCATAATGGCCACAGCGTTGAGCTTTGGCAGGTGCAGCTTGGCATCGGTAATCTATAACCTTTGCTGTTTTCAAATAACCACCGAAGAAATTGAAACCAATGTGGTTAAGGATGCTGGAGATTCGCATCCCACCACCACCTTCTCATCGGCGGAGCAACAAAAAACTCTTCCCTTTCAAATTCCGTTTCACCCAGAAAATCTCAAATCGCCGTCGACAACAGCGGCAGACGTGGCGGGACTCCGCGAATGTTAGCCGTGTTTTGAATTTGGTAAATAATCTTGATTAATGGGTTCTTCGATTCCGGTGAAAAAAGTCGGAAAAGAGAAATCTTCTTTGAAAGTTGATTAGAAGGTAGTGGGACACTTGATTGCATCCATTCTAAATAAAGGTAGTTTGTCTTTGGCTATATGTAAATAAGCACATATATAGTATATGGATTAAGAAACAAAATGGAAGCAATTTGCAGTGGGAGAAGTTGTATATGATAAACGACGGACTATAGTATTATTTTCCAACAGATGTCCATTAATGAAGGAGGAGACCTCATTATTTTCTCTCTCAAAAATCAATTTTTGGCAGAAGAGGCTCCCGGTGAGTGTTGACTGATAATAAAGACAACTCTTTCTCATCAATGTCAATTTATATATTTATCTTTTTTGGGGTTGCTCTTAATTATTCACTCTACTTCCATACAAACCCAGACTCAGTCGTCTCTTCCGGACTTTCATTTCTCTCCTTACTCATTTTCAGCAAATTGCATTTATCCTTACTTAAATCCCTCTCTTCTCTCTCATTCACGGTATATTCAACATCCAATTCAAGTCTAGAGAGAGAAGTTGGTTGCAGAGAAAGAGAGAGAGAGAGACATGGCGCAAAACAGCTCCTTCTATGTGGAGGCAGGAACAACTGCAGAAGACAATCCTGTTCATGGTGGCAATAAGAACCTCGACGATGATGGCCGTAGCAAAAGGACTGGTACGATGTTTCATGTTTTCTGAGATTCCGACATATATATATACATATACATGTAATTGTTTATATTCAGGGACGGTGGTGACGGCGAGTGCACACATAATAACTGCGGTGATAGGGTCGGGTGTGCTGTCATTGGCGTGGGCGATCGCGCAACTGGGTTGGATTGCCGGACCCGCCGTGCTGATGGCCTTCTCCTTCATCACGTACTTCACATCCACCCTCCTCGCCGACTGCTACCGGTCGCCGGACCCTGTCACCGGCAAGAGGAACTATACTTACATGGACGTGGTCAGGGCCAACTTGGGTAATTAATGACGTCATCTTCTCTCAAGTCTGAAAAACATACGCATTTATTGTAATGTTTGACCAAAAAAACAGACATTTATTTACTTGCTTCTAAATCAATGAAGGGATTTAGACTTTCTATGTGTTCATTAAATTCGATTCCTCCTTTCATCAGGATTCGAAATGCATGCGTCTCTTCATAAATAATTGAATAGATCCATTTTCATTCTGACATTTGTTCACCTCTGAGGCTTTGACCATATATAATCAAACTATATATTATATATATCTAGAAAAAAGTCAGAAAATTGTTCTGACATGTTTGCACAAAATAATTTTTCAACCTAAAATGTTTTGAATAGTCCAACATGTTTGAAAATGATGGTAATTGGTACATTCGTTAATTCTCTGTTAAATATTTTTTATATTTGCAAAATTAACGAATATTTTTATAAATGTTACAACTAAACCCTATATAAACTTACACAAATATTACAACAAGTCCTGACTCGATTCGAGTCACACCGGGGTCCCCTAGTCAGGGTCCAAACCCAAACTATAGGACTCCCGATTGGGGCTCAATTGGAGCCCCAAACAGGGATTATATGGCTTGGGTCTGAGCCCAGACCAGGTCCCTAGGGTTGGGTGACCTGGTCTGGGTTCGGTTCATGGTTAGGGGACCCCCGATGTGACTCGAATTGGGTCAGAACTTATTTGTAACATTAATGTAAGTTTGTAGAGTTTAGTTATAATATTTAGAAAAATATTTGGTTAATTTTGGAAATATGAAAAATATTTAACGGAATTTTTTAACTGATAATTAACGAATGTATCAATTACCATCATTTTCAAACATGTTGTACCATTAACCATCACAAAAAAAAAATGTTAGTCCAACTAAAAATTTGTACAAACATGTTAGACCATTTTCAATTTTTTTCCTAATTTAATAGTTTTTTTTGGTGTGTGTTTTCAGGTGGTCGGAAAGTTCAGCTATGTGGATTGGCTCAGTATGGGAACCTTATAGGTGTTACCATTGGTTACACTATCACTGCATCCATTAGCATGGTGTAAGTTAACGTTATATATATACAAAATTATTTATGCAATTTCATACCCGATCGAGTCTTAAGTTGGTATTCTCACTAAAGATTCAAACGTTGTTCATTTTAATTATAAGTTTGTAATTTGATTTACCAATTGATCAAAAATTCATTTTTGTTATGTTTCACTAGTGCGGTAAAAAGATCGAATTGTTTCCACAAGTATGGTCACCATGTGAAGTGTACTACGTCAAATTACCCCTTCATGGCCATCTTTGCATGCATTCAAATCATACTTAGCCAAATTCCAAACTTCCATAAGCTATCTTGGCTCTCTATACTCGCCGCCGTCATGTCATTTGCTTACTCATCGATCGGACTCGGACTCTCCATTTCTAAAGTTGCAGGTACATTTTCTTTAACAGACCTTCAACAGTCCCTAACATTATATATAATTAGGGTAAATTGACCCAATGCAATCAGATGTTTGGAGATATTAAATGCACTCCACCTGTTTTTTTGTGCACCCGTATATTTTGAATTGTTGTTAAATGTACTAACATATTTTAAAGTATTATTTTGTGCACCATAATGTTTGAAGATGTTGTTACATGCACTCACTGTTATCTTTCTGTCTCGGTTTTCTGTTAAAATGCACGTGATTGTCCCGTGTGAGTTGTGACCACAAAGAAACCTCCTAGTTTTACAGACTTCATCACCATGGTTCAAATCAATTGAATTTCAGAACCACGTGACGAAATAACAGATGAAAGTAATAGTGAAGATGAATGTGGTGCAAATAATAACAATTTCAAACATACGAATGCACAAAACAACACTTTAAAATAAGTGGGTGCAGTTAACATCACCCAAATATACGTGTGCATTAGGTCAATTTACCCTTATATATATATATATAAGACATGCGCTATGTAGGTGGTGCGCATGGGACAACATCCTTAACGGGGACGACGGTCGGAGTAGACGTGTCGGGAAGTGAGAAGGTTTGGAAGACGTTTCAAGCCATCGGCGACATCGCCTTTGCCTACGCTTATTCCACTGTACTCGTTGAGATTCAGGTATATATATATGTACTCAAATTCGTAGTCCCCATATTCTTTTAATAACGTGGAGCCTTCAATATTTCAATTATAATTATAATAATATATATTGTCTAAACAATAATTTTAAGTATATTTTTATTTTCAGGATACTCTAAAATCCTCACCACCTGAGAATAAAGTGATGAAGAGGGCATCTTTGGTCGGAGTGTCGACCACAACCATGTTTTACACGGCATGCGGATGCATCGGCTATGCAGCATTCGGGAACTCGGCGCCCGGGAACTTCCTAACGGGGTTTGGCTTTTACGAGCCATTCTGGCTCGTTGATTTTGCCAACGTGTGCATCGCGGTTCATCTAGTCGGCGCTTACCAGGTCTGGTTCGAACCAGTATATGTATTTGGATATTTCATAACTAAGAACCCTAACCTTAACCCTAACCCTAACCCTAGCGCAGGTATTCTGCCAACCCATATTCAGCTTCGTCGAGAAACGGAGCTCAGAAAAGTGGCCCCAAAGTAGCTTCATCCACCGCGACATTCCCATCCATATCCCTCTCTTGGGCTCCTACCCCCTCAACCTATTCCGACTCACATGGCGCACGGTTTATGTTGTAGTAACCACAGTAATCGCCATGATTTTACCGTTCTTCAACAGCTTCTTGGGGCTGATCGGAGCTGCATCGTTTTGGCCTCTAACGGTGTACTTCCCGATCGAGATGTACATAGCAAGGTCGAAGATGAAGCGGTTCTCCTTCACATGGACGTGGCTCAAGATACTGAGTATGGTGTGTTTGGTGGTCTCTTTGGTTGCAGCTGCTGGTGCGATCCAGGGCTTGAGCCAGGACCTCAAGACTTATAAGCCTTTCCAAACGAGGGATTCGGAATGAGGCTAAGTAGTAGGCAATAAGTAAAATCTTCGTGCTGTATTAAGTAAGTAGAAAATGACTATGAATTATGTTTCGGAACCATGCAAGCTAGCAATTGAAAGAAACCAACTTCCTAGCTATGGAGGTATATATTAGGGGTGAAACCGACATATCTTTTTTACTATTTCGGTCGGGTACCTATATTTTCGGACCAAATCCGACCAAAAGACCGTATAAGCAAAAATAAATCGTCCATTCGGATTTTGGATTTTCGGCCCGAATTTTCAGTTTAAACCGAAAAAACAAATTCAAAATCAAAATAAGTATTTAAAATCAAATTAAACAACAAAATAACTCGATTTAACAATGTTTACATAACTTTCTACTAAACCGATTAGACAACTAAAATAACAAAATAATTATGGGAAAAGTACCAAACTGGTACCCGAACTTGTAGGTGATTAGCAAGTAGGTACCTAATTTTTTTTTTGTAGCAAATAGGTAGCCGAACTTATGAAAATTTGCAAATAGGTACCTACCGTTAATTTCCGTTAAAAATAAATGGAAAATGTCACGTGAGGAGCAACCAGGTACCTGAACTTACACAAATGAGCAAGTAGGTACCTAAACCGGTTCAAGAACCGGTTCGGTCGAACCACTTTTTATTTTATTTTTAAAGTAGGGTTTATATACCAAACACATGCATGGCTGGACTCCAGACGTTCTCGGAGTGTTCCTTGATGCACCGAGAACGTCTGGAGCCGAGCCATGCATATGTTTGATATATAAACCCGTTCGGTTCGGTCGAAGCACTTTATTTTTTTTTAAAAAAAGTAGGGTTTATATACTAAACACATTCATGACTCAACTCCAGACGTTCTCAGTGCATCAAGGAACACTCTAAAAATGTCTGGAGTTGAGCCATGCATGTGTTTGGTATATAAACCCTACTTTTTTTTAAAAAATAAATAAAGTGGTTCGACTGAACCGGTTCTTGAACCGGTTCAGGTACCTACTTGCTCATATGTGTAAGTTCAGGTACTTGGTTGCTCATTTGTGTAAGTTCAGGTACCTGGTTGCTCCTCATGTGCTCCTCACGTGACATTTTCCGTTTATTTTTAACGAAAATTAACGGTAGGTACCTATTTGCTTATTTAAGAAAGTTCGGCTACCTATTTGCTACAAAAAAAGTTTAGGTATCTACTTGCTAATCACCCACAAGTTCGGGTACCAGTTTTGTACTTTTTCCAATAATTATTTGTTTGTATTCATTGATTAATCATAGTAATTAATATACTATATAAAATTATATACGTATAAACGGTTGGACCGGACTCCACGGTCTTTTAAATTTATAGATCGAACGATCTTTTAAACGTTTCATAAACCGTTCTGTACATTTTCGGACCGGGTCAGTTTTCATCGAATTTTCGAACCAGCCGTTTTTGCTTTCACCCCTAGTATATATCAAGACTCGGGTGCCAAGGGCCAGTCAACGGACTCGAGTCGACCAAAGGAAAAGGAAGGGGACTGTTCTTCCATTTCTAAATTGTCAGAGACGAAAATGCAACTATATTTAAGTTAGGGGACTAAACCTGCAAAGAAGAGCGCGTGAGCCGCTACGCTCTCTAAAACGTTATCACGGACTAAAAATTTAAAGCATCTCTTTCTTGCCGTTAACGACGCGTCTTTTTTTGAACAACATAACGACGCGTCTTTGGATTTCGCCTGAGAAGTCATTGTAACGCCTCCACGAAGACCCGTATAAATATCCACGCGCCACCTCTTCCGTTCAGAATTACGATCCCTCTCTCTAACGGATTCCTTCTTTCATTCCGCCATTAATCTACATAAGCTGAATCTTTTAATCAGTCAGATCATCAGGAGAGTTGGGCACATCACTGAAAAATTGACATTCTTCCTCGCGAAGCTGTGGCCATTAACGCTCTATTTGCTTTTCTATGATTTTTCCTCTTTTTAATCCTGTGGAACCTTTGCTGCTCTCTGTTTCCTCGGGTTGAGGTCATGGTGATAGTCATATGTGAAGCGCAGTGTCGGAACGAAGCGTATGAGTGCGAAGAAGAGACGCATAACCTGTCCCAGACGAGACTAGCTGGGGAAGACGAGAGGGCGTGTACTCAAGGGCTAGGGCTTCCTCTTAACCAGAAAAAATATGTGGTCGTTGGTTATGCTCTTACATCTAAGAAAATCAAGAGCTTCTTGCAGCCAAAATTGGAAGTTTTAGCAAGGTAGTCTTTTTTCATTTTTCACGAGAGATTATATATAGATCTCTGTGGAATTTGGTATTTTAACTTGAAAGTGGCTAATTGTTTCTAGTTTTGGGTTCTAGCTTAATTATTCTAAGCTGCTTCCCTCGTTTTTCTTTCAGAGGAGCTTCCTTATTCATAGTTAGATTTTGTTCGAAGTCGTATACTAACCTGGTTGCGGAAGCGAATAGACCGATTTGCATCCTGTGAATGCCCGAACTGTTGAAAATTATCATTCCTTTATTATATTTTGGAAAATGATATAGAAGATTATAAAGAAATCGGTTGGATGCCCATTGATTAGTTTCTGAAAATCATCCATTTGATTATAAATGATGTGGATGAATAAGCCATTAGGTCGATTTTTTTTATTTAAAAAATGGTGAGAATATGGTTGATATTGATATTAAGCGGATTTTGGTCTTTAGAATTCTAGGATCTAGAAAGGGTTTTATCTTATTGCTCTAAGTTGAAAATGCATGTCTCTGTCGCCTGCCTGGCAGTTTAGGAAAATCAAGTTAAGAGAGAGCTGGAATCTCCTCAACTGTCCCGCTTGTCCAGCGCACTGTTGCTATAAATAGTTTCATTTGCTTTTGAACTCTCAAGTTTGAGATTTTCTTAAGATACAGCTGCTTCTAGCCGGTAGTTGTGTAGATCTACTAGTTATCAATCAGATACTATTGGTCATGTTCAAGCTTTGTAATGAAATAGAGGGAAAATTATAAATTGTGAATTCAGAGTTGTTTTAAGTAGCGCCATTTACTTTTCTGATAAGTTAAATTAGCATTCTAGATACTTTTGTTGGCCAAAAAAAAGCTTGGTAATGAAATAAAATTTTCCATCTTGTGACTTAATGCAGAAACAAGGGGATATTGTTTGTTGCCATCGATACAAATAAACCACTTTCAGATCAAGGGCCTTTTGATATTGTGTTGCATAAGGTAAGACTATCCTCTTTAATAAAACTTGATGCTAAGTGGTTATGAGGTTCTCTCTCTGCAAATGCCTCTTCATGCTGTTACCGGTGCATCTCACTGAAATCATAATAACATCATGCATGAACCTTGCTCTCTATCCTTTCTTTTATGGAATCGTCCTTCATAGTATTGCTTACTACTTTGCCTCATGTTTTTTTGGGTGTTTTTCCAGTTAACTGGAAAGGAATGGCGCCAGATTCTCGAGGTAAATGTTCAGAATTTTATATTCACTGTGTTTCATGTGAGTGATTATGGTGTATTGCCTACTACTAGTAATTTGAATGATAACCCGAGATTGCCTGTGCAAGTTGTGTGTGGCCTAAGTCACATTGTTGATAAGAATAGTCAAAAGACGCTGATCCGTCTATGGCAACATGCAGAGCGCTTGCTTTCCTTTGTGGGGTCATGTATCATGAAATCGTAGTTGAGGTCTGAGCTTTAAAATTTTGGAGAGTTTTTTCTACTTCCATGGTCATCTAACTGAGTCAGGTTCTCCTAACATCTTATGTTATTTGTTGAATGCATAGAAATTTTTCTGATCGTCTCTTTGCTCTTGGATATTGCCTTTGTGAGATAACTTCTTGCTCAGGCTTCTCAACTGCGAAGGAACTTTTTGTTACCCTATAAATTTGTGTCATGAATATGCAGAGGAAGATAGAATTTTCTACTCTCTACTGATGCGTTGTAGTACCTTTTGGCAACATACTCCCGCAGATTAAGGTAACATTATGTTGCTGTATTTGCAGGACTACAGGCTCACACATCCTGAAGTGACAGTTCTTGATCCACCTGATGCCATACAACATTTACGTAATCGGCAGTACATGCTTCAGGAAGTGTCCGATATGAATTTCTCTGGCCCGTATGGTTAGTATCGAGTACCAATCCTTCTTCGTAGTTCTGGGAAGCGCACTGATCTATTGTACATTGCTTGTGGTGACTGAAGCCTACATGATATATACCTGATGCAGGAAAAGTAAATGTTCCAAAACAACTAGTTATTAAGAGAGATGCTTCATCTATCCCTGATGCTGTCAGTAAAGCTGGACTGAAGCTTCCCCTTGGTAAGCTTGATAGCAATAATTATTGCATCTCTTTTTCAAGGTATAGATAGGACGTGCTCTTGTATTTCTGGTTCAATAAGAGGGAAAAAGGCATGATCTTGGACAAATCAGCTAATTCATCAGTGTTTTTGCCTGTACTATTTGGCTATACTTTGCACTTCTAAACTCTATGTTAGTAAAACAAAATGCTCCGTTTGTTACAGTTGCGAAGCCATTGGTCGCGGATGGCAGTGCAAAGTCTCACCAACTATCACTTGCTTATGATGAATACTCACTCCTAAAGCTGGAAACACCACTTGTTCTTCAGGAGTTTGTCAACCACGGTACGTTCTTACTGCTGCTATATAAGTCCTTCCTTCCTCATCCTGAAGTTGATTCTGAATGGATACACCCTTTTGGAATGCAGGTGGGGTTATGTTCAAAGTATACATTGTGGGTGAAGCAATAAAGGTTGTGAGGCGCTTCTCATTGCCTGATGTCAGCAGGAGGGAACTCTCTAAAACTGCAGGTGTCTTTCAGTTTCCAAGGGTCTCCTGTGCTGCTGCATCTGCAGATGATGCAGATCTAGATCCAAGTGTTGCAGGTCAGTTCAATTTCTTTCCATCGTTTGGCCAAATCAAAACCATCTTATTTTCCATTCTATAAAAACAAACTCTGCCCAGACATGACTTGCTCTATCACTGCAGAGCTACCACCTCGACCTTTGCTCGAGAGATTTGCCAAAGAGCTGCGTCGCAGAATGGTATAGAATTTCATCTCTCGATTTTTGCCCCCCAAAACCAAACATATCTTTGGTTGCACTAGTGTGGGTATACTACCTAGCCTCTTTTTTTTTTTTGGTCCACAACAGGGTCTTAAGTTGTTCAACTTGGACATAATCAGAGAACATGGAACGACAGACCAATTCTACGTAATTGACATTAATTACTTCCCTGGTACGTAAAAATGAATCCTTTTCTACGCAACTTCTACATTGCGTCTTGTGTTGTGACACCGTAAATACATGAATGTTTACGGACATTGCAGGATACGGGAAGATGCCAGGATATGAAGACATATTCACGGACTTCTTGTTGAGCTTGTCGCAGAGCAAGTTTCGGAAAAGACCCTTAATTTGAATTAAAATTCTCATTAAGCTCCCCTACGATTACATGGACAGCTGCATCGGTTTATCAATTGTAAAAAAAGGTTGGGTATCTAAGCTAAGCTAAGCTAATATAACTGTGTTGGTGTTCCCTTGTGGTAAGTATTTAAGTAGTGTACCGCATGGGGTGATCTCTGCGTCACCGCTCTGTAAATTCAGCTGTGACAAGCTGCTCTTACTTGGTTGTCAAGATTGACCCCCTAATACATGTCTTGGCCCCCAAGTCAAACTATGTATCATAAATTAATTAATTACAGTGGGCCGAATGAGAGGCTTCGTTCATATTGGGCTCAGGAAATGGGCTTTTTTCGAAGTTTCTAAAAAATGGAGTCTTGCTGGGAACCCCCTTGATGTTTTCTGCAGGCAGACGTTAGACCCCTACCCTTTCACTGAATCACTATGTGGTGGGACCCTGCATTTTCTATTATTATAATTTATATGTACTACTTCGTAATTTTTCATGCATAGAGCTCCTGAGATTCCCCATTCGTGGATAGGAATAGGATTATCCATGTGGAGTCTTCTGTCATTTCTCATACTGGTCCCTACATCGGGTTAAATTTTCAAGTCTAGCCCATCTACATTGACATCTTTCCCATTTATATCCCCATACTTCTATTGGCTGCTCCATACCTAACATCTTGATGCCGCGTCGTAATATGTTTCTCCTATCCGTTTAGGATAAGATTTTGAAATTCGTAAAGTGCGGGCATTTTATATATTCAATGCAATAGTATAGGATCATTTTTGGACAACAACAATTCGGGTCGGGTCAGAAACAAAGAAAGAGAGGGACCCCAGATATCGTCATCTTCGCTGAGGCTGGTTGGTTGTCACAGCCTGTACACAGCTGTATTCCAGTTCTTCTTCTTCTCCTCCAACTCCAACTAATCTAAACCCTCTCTTTTCTCCTCCATTGTTACTTAATCGGAAAAACCCTAGCCACCAATCGTATACTACTACGGTACTACCCCATAAACATAGCAGCAACCCCTCTCTCTATAGCGTCTCTGCTGTCTGATACTCTAGTCTATACTCTTTGCAGCTACAATGGCGAGATTTCTGTTTCTCATGTCTAAGAAGTAATGGTGTTGCTGCTGCTGCAGCTTGTGATAGTTGAGAGCTCTTTGGAACTTGCAATTTCGTCCGCTCGGCATTAATCTAAGCCATAATCGTCAAGTTCTGTCCAAGGATATGGATCCGTGCCCCTTTGTGCGTCTCACAGTCGGCAACCTCGCCCTCAGGGCTCCGATGGCGTCGAACACGGCCTCCTCCGCCGTGCACCCGCTCTCTTCGCCGTGCTTTTGTAAGGTAAAGCTCAAGCATTTTCCACCACAGACGGCTGCCGTCCACTGTATCACGTCGGACACTAGCCAGCACTCGGAGGGACATTCTCCAGTGGCGGTAGCCGCCTCTTTCCACCTCGGAAAGGCAGAGCTGGCCAAGCTCGCCGGGAAGTCGATCTTCACCACCAGAAAGGTCAGACTGCAAATTTCCATCTATACCGGGCCTCGAGGCGCCACCTGCGGCGTTAATTCTGGAAGGCTTTTAGGGAAGGTGTCTGTACCTCTAGATCTTGTGGGAACAGAGTCTAGGGTTTCGGTGTTTCACAAAGGTTGGATCAGTGTGGGGAAGGAGGCGAAAGGTTCGAGCGCGGCTCAGTTCCATTTGTGTGTCAAAGCTGAGCCCGATCCACGGTTCGTGTTTCAGTTCGACAGCGAGCCGGAGTGCAGCCCGCAGGTGTTCCAAATTCAAGGCAATATTCGGCAGCCTGTTTTCACCTGCAAGTTCAGCTTCCGATCAACCTCCGGTGACAGGAACCTTCCCTCCAGGTACATTGCTTTAATCAGAATTTTGAATTAGTCCGGTAGAGTAAAGCTCGAAGGAAGCCACTGCATCGTACGGTTGCACAATTGCTTTACTCTTTCCTCGTATATTCAGATTTCATCATCCACAAAAGTTAAAGTGTCTGATCCTGTCTCCTGCGGAAACCCTAATTCTTAAATTCCGCAATGGCGCCATGGAGACATCTTCAAAATGAAGACTCATGTCCATTACATTCCAATTCCTTCTCTTTTTGCTTGAAAGGAGATAGAAATCAAACTATAAAGCTTCCTTCCGTACATCAACGATTAATCTATCATTATACTTTGCTTCTTCACTAATGTTGGTTTCTCTTTACAGATCATTACCGACGGAGCCCAGCTGCTCCAGAAGCTGGCTTGGCTCGTTTGGAAGCGAGAGGGAAAGGCCACTGAAGGAGCGCAAGGGTTGGTCGCTCACTGTTCACGACCTATCTGGCTCGCCGGTTGCGACAGCGTCAATGGTGACGCCGTTTGTGGCCATGCCAGGTTCCGATAGGGTCAGCCGTTCCAACCCTGGTTCATGGCTCATCCTCCGCCCTGGAGACGGAACCTGGAAGCCATGGGGGCGGCTCGAGGCCTGGCGAGAGCGTGGAGCCTCTGACGGACTCGGATACCGCTTTGAACTGATCCCTGACTCGTCCGGGGCTGGTGTTGTGCTAGCAGAGTCAACCATCAACATGAGGAAGGGCGGCAACTTCTCCATCGACTTGGTGTCCGGTGCCACCTCCAGCAGCAGTGGACGTGTGACTCCAGCAAGCACAGACTCTCCGGTGAACAGCCCTAGAAGCAGCGGCGACTACAGCTCCGCTTTGTGGCCATACTGCATGTACAGAGGGTTCGTGATGTCAGCACGTGTGGAGGGGGAGGGGAAGTGCAGCAAGCCCGCAGTGGAGGTAAGCGCGCAGCATGTGGGCTGCACGGAGGATGCTGCTGCCTTCGTGGCGTTGGCGGCAGCCGTTGATCTTAGCATTGACGCATGTCGTCTGTTCTCGCAGCGGCTGAGGAAGGAGCTGTGCAAGGACCAGGACTCGACGGGCTGATGTCTGCTGGATAAAACACGCAAGGGTGGAGATTTGTGGAGTTATTTTGTACTGATAACAAAATGAAGAATGTACAGTGAAGTTGATTGAGATTAGGGTGGACAGCAAGCTCTGTTGTTTTAGAGGTGTGGCTTGTGTTTTTTTTCTTACCTTTAAAGATGTAACTTCTTTTCGACATCTCGTCTTAGAGAGGAAAAAAAGAGAGCATGGTTATTTATTAAACGTTAAATTTCCAATTTAGGCTGATTTGCTAAATTTGCAATATTTCCTCAATTGGAATTCTATTTACTATCAAATATGTTATATATACATTGTTACTCGATCTATTTGATCTTATTAATGTAAAGTTCATTACTAGTTTTGGACCTCCAAACACTAATTTTCCGTGATGGTACGTACCCCTTTGGATTTCCAAGTATTAGGTAGATTTTCAATATTTCCTTACTCCGAACTCTATTTTCAATAAAATGAGTTTTATTTACATAATTAATCATTCAAAATGATCATAGTAATGTTAATATCATAATTATTTTTGGGCCCCAAAGCGCCTATATTCTATGATGGTATCCTTTAAAGTTTAGGCTGATTTGCTAAATTTTGAATATCTCCTCACGCGAAACTCTATTTTCTATTCAATCAGTTTTATATACATTGATACTCGGCGTATTTGATATTATTAACATAAAGATCAAAAATATTTTTGGGTCCCGAAGCACCTACAATCAATACGTGATGGTAACTCTTTAAGTTTAGATTGATTTGTTAAATTTGCAATATTTTCTCAATCGGAACTCTATTTTCTATTGAATATGTTTTATATACATTGTTACTCGACGTATTTGATATTAGTAACGTAAAGATAACGACTAGTTTTGAAACCCCAAACACCAATTTTTCGTGATGGTACCCCTTCAAATTTCCACGTATTAGCTAGATTTTCAATATCTCCTTACTTCGAACTCTATTTTCGATGAACTGAGTTTTATTTACATTCTTACTCATTCAAAATGATCGTAGTAATGTTAAAAGTATAAATAAAACTGATTTCATCGAAAATAGAGTTCCGAGTAAGGAGATATTGAAAATCTAGCAAATACGTGGAAATTCAAAGGGTTACCATCACGGAAAATTGGTGTTTTGGTGTCCAAAATTAGGCATGCTCTTTACATTATTAAGATCAAATACGTCGAGTAACAATGTATTTAAAACAGTTTTGATAGAAAATAGAGTTCCGATTTAGGAGATATTGCAAATTTAGCAAATCGGCCTAAACATAAACAGGTACCATCACAGATTGATTGTAGATGCCTTGCGACACAAAAATACTTTTGATCTTTATATTACTAAGATTGAATACGCCGACTACCAATGTATATAAAACTGATTTAGTAGAAAATAGAGTTTTGCGTGAGGAGATATTAAAAATTTAACAAATCAACCTAAACTCTAAAGGGTACCATCACAGATTGTTGGTGCTTTTGGGCCCAAAAATAATTATGATCCTAACATTACTACGATCATTTAGAATGACTAAGAATGTAAATAAAACTCATTTCATCGAAAATAGAGTTCCGAGTAAGGAGATATTAAAAATCTAGCAAATACGTGGAAATTTAAAGGGGTACCATCACAGAAAATTGGTGTTTTGGTGTCCAAAATTAGGCATGCTCTTTACATTACTAAGATCAAATACGCTGAGTAACAATGTATTTAAAACAGATTTGATAGAAAAGAGAGTTCCGATTTAGGAGATATTGCAAATTTAGCAAATCAGCCTAAACTTAAAGAGGTACCATCACAGATTGATTCCAGGTGCCTTGCGACCCAAAAATACTTTTGATCTTTACATTACTAAGATTGAATACGCCGAGTACCAATGTATATAAAACTGATTTAATAGAAAATGGAGTTTTGCGTGAGGATATATTAAAAATTTAGCAAATCGGCCTAAACTCTAAAGGGTACCATCACAGAAAATTAGTGTTTTGGTGTCCAAAATTAGGCATGCTCTTTACATTATTAAGATCAAATACGTCGAGTAACAATGTATTTAAAACAGATTTGATAGAAAATAGAGTTCCGATTTAGGAGATATTGCAAATTTAGCAAATCAGCCTAAACATAAAGAGGTACCATCACAGATTGATTGTAGGTACTTTGCGACCCAAAAATACTTTTGATATTTATTTTACAAAGATCGAATTCACAGAGTACCGATGTATATAAAACTGATTTAATAGAAAATCAAGTTTCGCGTGAGGAGATATTGAAAATTTAGCAAATCAACCTAAACTCTAAAGGGTACCATCACAGATTGGTGGTACTTTGGGGCCCAAAAATAATTATGATCCTAACATTACTACGATCATTTAGAATGACTAAGAATGTAAATAAAACTCATTTCAACGAAAATAGAGTTCCGAGTAAGGAGATATTGAAAATCTAGCAAATACGTGGAAATCCAAAGGGGTACCATCACGGAAAATTGGTGTTTTGGGGTCTAAAATTAGGCATGCTCTTTACATTATTAAGATCAAATACGTCGAGTAACAATGTATTTAAAACAGATTTGATAGAAAAGAGAGTTCTGATTTAGGAGATATTGCAAATTTAGCAAATGAGCCTAAACTTAAAGAGGTACCATCACATATTGATTGTAGGTGCATTGCGACCCAAAAATACTTTTGATCTTTATATTACTAATATCGAATACGCCGAGTACCAACGTATATAAAACTGATTTAATAGAAAATAGAGTTTCGCGTGAACATATATTAAAAATTTAGCAAATTGGCATAAACTCTGAAGGGTACCATCTTAGATTGTAGGTGCTTTTGGGCCCAAAAATAACTATGATTCTAACATTACTACGATCATTTAGAATGATTAAGAGTGTAAATAAATCTCCTTTCATCGAAAATAGAGTTCCGACTAAGGAGATATTGAAAATCTAGTAAATACGTGGAAATCCAAAGGGGTACACCATCACAGAAAATTGATGTTTTGGGGTCCAAAATTAGGCATGCTCTTTACATTACTAAGTTCATATACGCCGAGTAACAATGTATTTAAAACAGATTTGATAGAAAATAGAGTTTCGATTTAGGATATATTGCAAATTTAGCAAATCAGCCTAAACTTAAAGAGGTACCATCACAGATTGACTGCAGGTGCCTTGCGACCCAAAAATACTTTTGATCATTTTATTAATAAGATTCAATACGCCGAGTACCAATGCATATAAAACTGATTTAATAGAAAATAGAGTTTTGCGTGAGGAGATATTAAAAATTTAGCAAATCGGCATAAACTCTAAAGGGTACCATCACGGATTGTAAGTGCTTTGGGGCCCAAAAATAATTATGATCCTAACATTACTACGATCATTTAGAATATGTAAGAATGTAAATAAAACTCATTTCATCGAAAATAGAGTTCCGAGTAAGGAGATATTGAAAATCTAGCAAATACGTGGAAATCTAAAAGGGTACCAATCATAGAAAATTGGTGTTTTGGGGTCCAAAATTAGGCATGCTCTTTACATTACTAAGATCAAATACGCCGAGTAACAATGTATTTAAAACAGATTTGATAGACAATAGAGTTTCGATTTAGGAGATATTGCAAATTTAGCAAATCAGCTTAAACTTAAAGAGGTACCATCACAGATTGATTGCAGGTGCCTTGCGACCCAAAAATACTTTTGATATTTATATTACTAAGATTGAATACGCCGAGTACCAATGTATATAAAATTGATTTAATAGAAAATAGAGTTTTGCGTGAGGAGATATTAAAAATTTAGCAAATCGGCCTAAACTCTAAAGGGTACCATCACAGATTGGTGGTGCTTTGGGGCCCAAAAATAATTATGATCCTAACATTACTACGATCATTTAGAATGACTAAGAATGTAAATAAAACTCATTTCATCGAAAATAGAGTTCCGAGTAAGGAGATATTAAAAATCTAGCAAATACGTGGAAATTTAAAGGGGTACCATCACAGAAAATTGGTGTTTTGGTGTCCAAAATTAGGCATGCTCTTTACATTACTAAGATCAAATACGCTGAGTAACAATGTATTTAAAACAGATTTGATAGAAAAGAGAGTTCCGATTTAGGAGATATTGCAAATTTAGCAAATCAGCCTAAACTTAAAGAGGTACCATCACAGATTGATTCCAGGTGCCTTGCGACCCAAAAATACTTTTGATCTTTACATTACTAAGATTGAATACGCCGAGTACCAATGTATATAAAACTGATTTAATAGAAAATGGAGTTTTGCGTGAGGATATATTAAAAATTTAGCAAATCGGCCTAAACTCTAAAGGGTACCATCACGGATTGTAAGTGCTTTGGGGCCCAAAAATAATTATGATCCTAACATTACTACGATCATTTAGAATGAGTATGAATGTATATAAAACTGATTTCATCGAAAATAGAGTTCTGAGTAAGGAGATATTGAGAATCTAGCAAATACGTGGAAATCCAAAGGGGTACCATCATGAAAAATTGGTGTTTTGGGGTCCAAAATTAGGCATGAAATTTACATTACTAAGATCAAATACGTTGAGTAACAATGTATTTGAAACAGGTTTGATAGAAAAAAGAGTTCCGATTTAGGAGATATTGCAAATTTAGAAAATCAGCCTAAACTTAAAGAGGTACCATCACAGATTGATTCCAGGTGCCTTGCGACCCAAAAATACTTTTGATCTTTACATTACTAAGATTGAATACGCCGAGTACCAATGTATATAAAACTGATTTAATAGAAAATGGAGTTTTGCGTGAGGATATATTAAAAATTTAGCAAATCGGCCTAAACTCTAAAGGGTACCATCACAGAAAATTAGTGTTTTGGTGTCCAAAATTAGGCATGCTCTTTACATTATTAAGATCAAATACGTCGAGTAACAATGTATTTAAAACAGATTTGATAGAAAATAGAGTTCCGATTTAGGAGATATTGCAAATTTAGCAAATCAGCCTAAACATAAAGAGGTACCATCACAGATTGATTGTAGGTACTTTGCGACCCAAAAATACTTTTGATATTTATTTTACAAAGATCGAATTCACAGAGTACCGATGTATATAAAACTGATTTAATAGAAAATCAAGTTTCGCGTGAGGAGATATTGAAAATTTAGCAAATCAACCTAAACTCTAAAGGGTACCATCACAGATTGGTGGTACTTTGGGGCCCAAAAATAATTATGATCCTAACATTACTATGATCATTTAGAATGACTAAGAATGTAAATAAAACTCATTTCAACGAAAATAGAGTTCCGAGTAAGGAGATATTGAAAATCTAGCAAATACGTGGAAATCCAAAGGGGTACCATCACGGAAAATTGGTGTTTTGGGGTCTAAAATTAGGCATGCTCTTTACATTATTAAGATCAAATACGTCGAGTAACAATGTATTTAAAACAGATTTGATAGAAAAGAGAGTTCTGATTTAGGAGATATTGCAAATTTAGCAAATGAGCCTAAACTTAAAGAGGTACCATCACATATTGATTGTAGGTGCATTGCGACCCAAAAATACTTTTGATCTTTATATTACTAATATCGAATACGCCGAGTACCAACGTATATAAAACTGATTTAATAGAAAATAGAGTTTCGCGTGAACATATATTAAAAATTTAGCAAATTGGCATAAACTCTGAAGGGTACCATCTTAGATTGTAGGTGCTTTTGGGCCCAAAAATAACTATGATTCTAACATTACTACGATCATTTAGAATGATTAAGAGTGTAAATAAATCTCCTTTCATCGAAAATAGAGTTCCGACTAAGGAGATATTGAAAATCTAGTAAATACGTGGAAATCCAAAGGGGTACACCATCACAGAAAATTGATGTTTTGGGGTCCAAAATTAGGCATGCTCTTTACATTACTAAGTTCATATACGCCGAGTAACAATGTATTTAAAACAGATTTGATAGAAAATAGAGTTTCGATTTAGGATATATTGCAAATTTAGCAAATCAGCCTAAACTTAAAGAGGTACCATCACAGATTGACTGCAGGTGCCTTGCGACCCAAAAATACTTTTGATCATTTTATTAATAAGATTGAATACGCCGAGTACCAATGCATATAAAACTGATTTAATAGAAAATAGAGTTTTGCGTGAGGAGATATTAAAAATTTAGCAAATCGGCATAAACTCTAAAGGGTACCATCACGGATTGTAAGTGCTTTGGGGCCCAAAAATAATTATGATCCTAACATTACTACGATCATTTAGAATATGTAAGAATGTAAATAAAACTCATTTCATCGAAAATAGAGTTCCGAGTAAGGAGATATTGAAAATCTAGCAAATACGTGGAAATCTAAAAGGGTACCAATCATAGAAAATTGGTGTTTTGGGGTCCAAAATTAGGCATGCTCTTTACATTACTAAGATCAAATACGCCGAGTAACAATGTATTTAAAACAGATTTGATAGACAATAGAGTTTCGATTTAGGAGATATTGCAAATTTAGCAAATCAGCTTAAACTTAAAGAGGTACCATCACAGATTGATTGCAGGTGCCTTGCGACCCAAAAATACTTTTGATATTTATATTACTAAGATTGAATACGCCGAGTACCAATGTATATAAAATTGATTTAATAGAAAATAGAGTTTTGCGTGAGGAGATATTAAAAATTTAGCAAATCGGCCTAAACTCTAAAGGGTACCATCACGGATTGTAAGTCCTTTGGGTCCCAAAAATAATTATGTTCCTAACATTACTACGATCATTTAGAATATGTAAGAATGTAAATAAAACTCATTTCATCGAAAATAGAGTTCCGAGTAAGGAGATATTGAAAATCTAGCAAATACGTGGAAATCTAAAGGGGTACCATCACAGAAAATTGGTGTTTTGGGGTCCAAAATTAGGCATGCTATTTGCATCACTAAGATCAAATACGCCGAATAACAATGTATTTAAAACAGATTTGATAGAAAATAGAGTTTCGATTTAGGAGATATTGCAAATTTAGCAAATCAGCTTAAACTTAAAGAGGTACCATCACAGATTGATTGCAGGTGCCTTGCGACCCAAAAATACTTTTGATCTTTATATTACTAAGATTGAATACGCCTAGTACCAATGTATATAAAAATTATTTAATAGAAAATAGAGTTTCGCGTGACGAGATATTAAAAATTTAGGAAATCAGCCTAAACTCTAAAGGGTACCATCACGGATTGTAAGTGCTTTGGGGCCCAAAAATAATTATGATCCTAACATTACTACGATCATTTAGAATGAGTATGAATGTATATAAAACTGATTTCATCGAAAATAGAGTTCTGAGTAAGGAGATATTGAGAATCTAGCAAATACGTGGAAATCCAAAGGGGTACCATCATGAAAAATTGGTGTTTTGGGGTCCAAAATTAGGCATGAAATTTACATTACTAAGATCAAATACGTTGAGTAACAATGTATTTGAAACAGGTTTGATAGAAAAAAGAGTTCCGATTTAGGAGATATTGCAAATTTAGAAAATCAGCCTAAACTTAAAGAGGTACCATCACAGATTGATTCCAGGTGCCTTGCGACCCAAAAATACTTTTGATCTTTACATTACTAAGATTGAATACGCCGAGTACCAATGTACTGATTTAATAGAAAATGGAGTTTTGCGTGAGGATATATTAAAAATTTAGCAAATCGGCCTAAACTCTAAAGGGTACCATCACAGAAAATTAGTGTTTTGGTGTCCAAAATTAGGCATGCTCTTTACATTATTAAGATCAAATACGTCGAGTAACAATGTATTTAAAACAGATTTGATAGAAAATAGAGTTCCGATTTAGGAGATATTGCAAATTTAGCAAATCAGCCTAAACATAAAGAGGTACCATCACAGATTGATTGTAGGTACTTTGCGACCCAAAAATACTTTTGATATTTATTTTACAAAGATCGAATTCACAGAGTACCGATGTATATAAAACTGATTTAATAGAAAATCAAGTTTCGCGTGAGGAGATATTGAAAATTTAGCAAATCAACCTAAACTCTAAAGGGTACCATCACAGATTGGTGGTACTTTGGGGCCCAAAAATAATTATGATCCTAACATTACTACGATCATTTAGAATGACTAAGAATGTAAATAAAACTCATTTCAACGAAAATAGAGTTCCGAGTAAGGAGATATTGAAAATCTAGCAAATACGTGGAAATCCAAAGGGGTACCATCACGGAAAATTGGTGTTTTGGGGTCTAAAATTAGGCATGCTCTTTACATTATTAAGATCAAATACGTCGAGTAACAATGTATTTAAAACAGATTTGATAGAAAAGAGAGTTCTGATTTAGGAGATATTGCAAATTTAGCAAATGAGCCTAAACTTAAAGAGGTACCATCACATATTGATTGTAGGTGCATTGCGACCCAAAAATACTTTTGATCTTTATATTACTAATATCGAATACGCCGAGTACCAACGTATATAAAACTGATTTAATAGAAAATAGAGTTTCGCGTGAACATATATTAAAAATTTAGCAAATTGGCATAAACTCTGAAGGGTACCATCTTAGATTGTAGGTGCTTTTGGGCCCAAAAATAACTATGATTCTAACATTACTACGATCATTTAGAATGATTAAGAGTGTAAATAAATCTCCTTTCATCGAAAATAGAGTTCCGACTAAGGAGATATTGAAAATCTAGTAAATACGTGGAAATCCAAAGGGGTACACCATCACAGAAAATTGATGTTTTGGGGTCCAAAATTAGGCATGCTCTTTACATTACTAAGTTCATATACGCCGAGTAACAATGTATTTAAAACAGATTTGATAGAAAATAGAGTTTCGATTTAGGATATATTGCAAATTTAGCAAATCAGCCTAAACTTAAAGAGGTACCATCACAGATTGACTGCAGGTGCCTTGCGACCCAAAAATACTTTTGATCATTTTATTAATAAGATTCAATACGCCGAGTACCAATGCATATAAAACTGATTTAATAGAAAATAGAGTTTTGCGTGAGGAGATATTAAAAATTTAGCAAATCGGCATAAACTCTAAAGGGTACCATCACGGATTGTAAGTGCTTTGGGGCCCAAAAATAATTATGATCCTAACATTACTACGATCATTTAGAATATGTAAGAATGTAAATAAAACTCATTTCATCGAAAATAGAGTTCCGAGTAAGGAGATATTGAAAATCTAGCAAATACGTGGAAATCTAAAAGGGTACCAATCATAGAAAATTGGTGTTTTGGGGTCCAAAATTAGGCATGCTCTTTACATTACTAAGATCAAATACGCCGAGTAACAATGTATTTAAAACAGATTTGATAGACAATAGAGTTTCGATTTAGGAGATATTGCAAATTTAGCAAATCAGCTTAAACTTAAAGAGGTACCATCACAGATTGATTGCAGGTGCCTTGCGACCCAAAAATACTTTTGATATTTATATTACTAAGATTGAATACGCCGAGTACCAATGTATATAAAATTGATTTAATAGAAAATAGAGTTTTGCGTGAGGAGATATTAAAAATTTAGCAAATCGGCCTAAACTCTAAAGGGTACCATCACGGATTGTAAGTCCTTTGGGTCCCAAAAATAATTATGTTCCTAACATTACTACGATCATTTAGAATATGTAAGAATGTAAATAAAACTCATTTCATCGAAAATAGAGTTCCGAGTAAGGAGATATTGAAAATCTAGCAAATACGTGGAAATCTAAAGGGGTACCATCACAGAAAATTGGTGTTTTGGGGTCCAAAATTAGGCATGCTATTTGCATCACTAAGATCAAATACGCCGAATAACAATGTATTTAAAACAGATTTGATAGAAAATAGAGTTTCGATTTAGGAGATATTGCAAATTTAGCAAATCAGCTTAAACTTAAAGAGGTACCATCACAGATTGATTGCAGGTGCCTTGCGACCCAAAAATACTTTTGATCTTTATATTACTAAGATTGAATACGCCAAGTACCAATGTATATAAAAATTATTTAATAGAAAATAGAGTTTCGCGTGACGAGATATTAAAAATTTAGGAAATCAGCCTAAACTCTAAAGGGTACCATCACGGATTGTAAGTGCTTTGGGGCCCAAAAATAATTATGATCCTAACATTACTACGATCATTTAGAATGAGTATGAATGTATATAAAACTGATTTCATCGAAAATAGAGTTCTGAGTAAGGAGATATTGAGAATCTAGCAAATACGTGGAAATCCAAAGGGGTACCATCATGAAAAATTGGTGTTTTGGGGTCCAAAATTAGGCATGAAATTTACATTACTAAGATCAAATACGTTGAGTAACAATGTATTTGAAACAGGTTTGATAGAAAAAAGAGTTCCGATTTAGGAGATATTGCAAATTTAGAAAATCAGCCTAAACTTAAAGAGGTACCATCACAGATTGATTCCAGGTGCCTTGCGACCCAAAAATACTTTTGATCTTTACATTACTAAGATTGAATACGCCGAGTACCAATGTATATAAAACTGATTTAATAGAAAATGGAGTTTTGCGTGAGGATATATTAAAAATTTAGCAAATCGGCCTAAACTCTAAAGGGTACCATCACAGAAAATTAGTGTTTTGGTGTCCAAAATTAGGCATGCTCTTTACATTATTAAGATCAAATACGTCGAGTAACAATGTATTTAAAACAGATTTGATAGAAAATAGAGTTCCGATTTAGGAGATATTGCAAATTTAGCAAATCAGCCTAAACATAAAGAGGTACCATCACAGATTGATTGTAGGTACTTTGCGACCCAAAAATACTTTTGATATTTATTTTACAAAGATCGAATTCACAGAGTACCGATGTATATAAAACTGATTTAATAGAAAATCAAGTTTCGCGTGAGGAGATATTGAAAATTTAGCAAATCAACCTAAACTCTAAAGGGTACCATCACAGATTGGTGGTACTTTGGGGCCCAAAAATAATTATGATCCTAACATTACTACGATCATTTAGAATGACTAAGAATGTAAATAAAACTCATTTCAACGAAAATAGAGTTCCGAGTAAGGAGATATTGAAAATCTAGCAAATACGTGGAAATCCAAAGGGGTACCATCACGGAAAATTGGTGTTTTGGGGTCTAAAATTAGGCATGCTCTTTACATTATTAAGATCAAATACGTCGAGTAACAATGTATTTAAAACAGATTTGATAGAAAAGAGAGTTCTGATTTAGGAGATATTGCAAATTTAGCAAATGAGCCTAAACTTAAAGAGGTACCATCACATATTGATTGTAGGTGCATTGCGACCCAAAAATACTTTTGATCTTTATATTACTAATATCGAATACGCCGAGTACCAACGTATATAAAACTGATTTAATAGAAAATAGAGTTTCGCGTGAACATATATTAAAAATTTAGCAAATTGGCATAAACTCTGAAGGGTACCATCTTAGATTGTAGGTGCTTTTGGGCCCAAAAATAACTATGATTCTAACATTACTACGATCATTTAGAATGATTAAGAGTGTAAATAAATCTCCTTTCATCGAAAATAGAGTTCCGACTAAGGAGATATTGAAAATCTAGTAAATACGTGGAAATCCAAAGGGGTACACCATCACAGAAAATTGATGTTTTGGGGTCCAAAATTAGGCATGCTCTTTACATTACTAAGTTCATATACGCCGAGTAACAATGTATTTAAAACAGATTTGATAGAAAATAGAGTTTCGATTTAGGATATATTGCAAATTTAGCAAATCAGCCTAAACTTAAAGAGGTACCATCACAGATTGACTGCAGGTGCCTTGCGACCCAAAAATACTTTTGATCATTTTATTAATAAGATTCAATACGCCGAGTACCAATGCATATAAAACTGATTTAATAGAAAATAGAGTTTTGCGTGAGGAGATATTAAAAATTTAGCAAATCGGCATAAACTCTAAAGGGTACCATCACGGATTGTAAGTGCTTTGGGGCCCAAAAATAATTATGATCCTAACATTACTACGATCATTTAGAATATGTAAGAATGTAAATAAAACTCATTTCATCGAAAATAGAGTTCCGAGTAAGGAGATATTGAAAATCTAGCAAATACGTGGAAATCTAAAAGGGTACCAATCATAGAAAATTGGTGTTTTGGGGTCCAAAATTAGGCATGCTCTTTACATTACTAAGATCAAATACGCCGAGTAACAATGTATTTAAAACAGATTTGATAGACAATAGAGTTTCGATTTAGGAGATATTGCAAATTTAGCAAATCAGCTTAAACTTAAAGAGGTACCATCACAGATTGATTGCAGGTGCCTTGCGACCCAAAAATACTTTTGATATTTATATTACTAAGATTGAATACGCCGAGTACCAATGTATATAAAATTGATTTAATAGAAAATAGAGTTTTGCGTGAGGAGATATTAAAAATTTAGCAAATCGGCCTAAACTCTAAAGGGTACCATCACGGATTGTAAGTCCTTTGGGTCCCAAAAATAATTATGTTCCTAACATTACTACGATCATTTAGAATATGTAAGAATGTAAATAAAACTCATTTCATCGAAAATAGAGTTCCGAGTAAGGAGATATTGAAAATCTAGCAAATACGTGGAAATCTAAAGGGGTACCATCACAGAAAATTGGTGTTTTGGGGTCCAAAATTAGGCATGCTATTTGCATCACTAAGATCAAATACGCCGAATAACAATGTATTTAAAACAGATTTGATAGAAAATAGAGTTTCGATTTAGGAGATATTGCAAATTTAGCAAATCAGCTTAAACTTAAAGAGGTACCATCACAGATTGATTGCAGGTGCCTTGCGACCCAAAAATACTTTTGATCTTTATATTACTAAGATTGAATACGCCAAGTACCAATGTATATAAAAATTATTTAATAGAAAATAGAGTTTCGCGTGACGAGATATTAAAAATTTAGGAAATCAGCCTAAACTCTAAAGGGTACCATCACGGATTGTAAGTGCTTTGGGGCCCAAAAATAATTATGATCCTAACATTACTACGATCATTTAGAATGAGTATGAATGTATATAAAACTGATTTCATCGAAAATAGAGTTCTGAGTAAGGAGATATTGAGAATCTAGCAAATACGTGGAAATCCAAAGGGGTACCATCATGAAAAATTGGTGTTTTGGGGTCCAAAATTAGGCATGAAATTTACATTACTAAGATCAAATACGTTGAGTAACAATGTATTTGAAACAGGTTTGATAGAAAAAAGAGTTCCGATTTAGGAGATATTGCAAATTTAGAAAATCAGCCTAAACTTAAAGAGGTACCATCACAGATTGATTCCAGGTGCCTGGCGACCCAAAAATACTTTTGATCTTTACATTACTAAGATTGAATACGCCGAGTACCAATGTATATAAAACTGATTTAATAGAAAATGGAGTTTTGCGTGAGGATATATTAAAAATTTAGCAAATCGGCCTAAACTCTAAAGGGTACCATCACAGAAAATTAGTGTTTTGGTGTCCAAAATTAGGCATGCTCTTTACATTATTAAGATCAAATACGTCGAGTAACAATGTATTTAAAACAGATTTGATAGAAAATAGAGTTCCGATTTAGGAGATATTGCAAATTTAGCAAATCAGCCTAAACATAAAGAGGTACCATCACAGATTGATTGTAGGTACTTTGCGACCCAAAAATACTTTTGATATTTATTTTACAAAGATCGAATTCACAGAGTACCGATGTATATAAAACTGATTTAATAGAAAATCAAGTTTCGCGTGAGGAGATATTGAAAATTTAGCAAATCAACCTAAACTCTAAAGGGTACCATCACAGATTGGTGGTACTTTGGGGCCCAAAAATAATTATGATCCTAACATTACTACGATCATTTAGAATGACTAAGAATGTAAATAAAACTCATTTCAACGAAAATAGAGTTCCGAGTAAGGAGATATTGAAAATCTAGCAAATACGTGGAAATCCAAAGGGGTACCATCACGGAAAATTGGTGTTTTGGGGTCTAAAATTAGGCATGCTCTTTACATTATTAAGATCAAATACGTCGAGTAACAATGTATTTAAAACAGATTTGATAGAAAAGAGAGTTCTGATTTAGGAGATATTGCAAATTTAGCAAATGAGCCTAAACTTAAAGAGGTACCATCACATATTGATTGTAGGTGCATTGCGACCCAAAAATACTTTTGATCTTTATATTACTAATATCGAATACGCCGAGTACCAACGTATATAAAACTGATTTAATAGAAAATAGAGTTTCGCGTGAACATATATTAAAAATTTAGCAAATTGGCATAAACTCTGAAGGGTACCATCTTAGATTGTAGGTGCTTTTGGGCCCAAAAATAACTATGATTCTAACATTACTACGATCATTTAGAATGATTAAGAGTGTAAATAAATCTCCTTTCATCGAAAATAGAGTTCCGACTAAGGAGATATTGAAAATCTAGTAAATACGTGGAAATCCAAAGGGGTACACCATCACAGAAAATTGATGTTTTGGGGTCCAAAATTAGGCATGCTCTTTACATTACTAAGTTCATATACGCCGAGTAACAATGTATTTAAAACAGATTTGATAGAAAATAGAGTTTCGATTTAGGATATATTGCAAATTTAGCAAATCAGCCTAAACTTAAAGAGGTACCATCACAGATTGACTGCAGGTGCCTTGCGACCCAAAAATACTTTTGATCATTTTATTAATAAGATTGAATACGCCGAGTACCAATGCATATAAAACTGATTTAATAGAAAATAGAGTTTTGCGTGAGGAGATATTAAAAATTTAGCAAATCGGCATAAACTCTAAAGGGTACCATCACGGATTGTAAGTGCTTTGGGGCCCAAAAATAATTATGATCCTAACATTACTACGATCATTTAGAATATGTAAGAATGTAAATAAAACTCATTTCATCGAAAATAGAGTTCCGAGTAAGGAGATATTGAAAATCTAGCAAATACGTGGAAATCTAAAAGGGTACCAATCATAGAAAATTGGTGTTTTGGGGTCCAAAATTAGGCATGCTCTTTACATTACTAAGATCAAATACGCCGAGTAACAATGTATTTAAAACAGATTTGATAGACAATAGAGTTTCGATTTAGGAGATATTGCAAATTTAGCAAATCAGCTTAAACTTAAAGAGGTACCATCACAGATTGATTGCAGGTGCCTTGCGACCCAAAAATACTTTTGATATTTATATTACTAAGATTGAATACGCCGAGTACCAATGTATATAAAATTGATTTAATAGAAAATAGAGTTTTGCGTGAGGAGATATTAAAAATTTAGCAAATCGGCCTAAACTCTAAAGGGTACCATCACGGATTGTAAGTCCTTTGGGTCCCAAAAATAATTATGTTCCTAACATTACTACGATCATTTAGAATATGTAAGAATGTAAATAAAACTCATTTCATCGAAAATAGAGTTCCGAGTAAGGAGATATTGAAAATCTAGCAAATACGTGGAAATCTAAAGGGGTACCATCACAGAAAATTGGTGTTTTGGGGTCCAAAATTAGGCATGCTATTTGCATCACTAAGATCAAATACGCCGAATAACAATGTATTTAAAACAGATTTGATAGAAAATAGAGTTTCGATTTAGGAGATATTGCAAATTTAGCAAATCAGCTTAAACTTAAAGAGGTACCATCACAGATTGATTCCAGGTGCCTTGCGACCCAAAAATACTTTTGATCTTTACATTACTAAGATTGAATACGCCGAGTACCAATGTATATAAAACTGATTTAATAGAAAATGGAGTTTTGCGTGAGGATATATTAAAAATTTAGCACATCGGCCTAAACTCTAAAGGGTACCATCACAGAAAATTAGTGTTTTGGTGTCCAAAATTAGGCATGCTCTTTACATTATTAAGATCAAATACGTCGAGTAACAATGTATTTAAAACAGATTTGATAGAAAATAGAGTTCCGATTTAGGAGATATTGCAAATTTAGCAAATCAGCCTAAACATAAAGAGGTACCATCACAGATTGATTGTAGGTACTTTGCGACCCAAAAATACTTTTGATATTTATTTTACAAAGATCGAATTTACAGAGTACCGATGTATATAAAACTGATTTAATAGAAAATCAAGTTTCGCGTGAGGAGATATTGAAAATTTAGCAAATCAACCTAAACTCTAAAGGGTACCATCACAGATTGGTGGTACTTTGGGGCCCAAAAATAATTATGATCCTAACATTACTACGATCATTTAGAATGACTAAGAATGTAAATAAAACTCATTTCAACGAAAATAGAGTTCCGAGTAAGGAGATATTGAAAATCTAGCAAATACGTGGAAATCCAAAGGGGTACCATCACGGAAAATTGGTGTTTTGGGGTCTAAAATTAGGCATGCTCTTTACATTATTAAGATCAAATACGTCGAGTAACAATGTATTTAAAACAGATTTGATAGAAAAGAGAGTTCTGATTTAGGAGATATTGCAAATTTAGCAAATGAGCCTAAACTTAAAGAGGTACCATCACATATTGATTGTAGGTGCATTGCGACCCAAAAATACTTTTGATCTTTATATTACTAATATCGAATACGCCGAGTACCAACGTATATAAAACTGATTTAATAGAAAATAGAGTTTCGCGTGAACATATATTAAAAATTTAGCAAATTGGCATAAACTCTGAAGGGTACCATCTTAGATTGTAGGTGCTTTTGGGCCCAAAAATAACTATGATTCTAACATTACTACGATCATTTAGAATGATTAAGAGTGTAAATAAATCTCCTTTCATCGAAAATAGAGTTCCGACTAAGGAGATATTGAAAATCTAGTAAATACGTGGAAATCCAAAGGGGTACACCATCACAGAAAATTGATGTTTTGGGGTCCAAAATTAGGCATGCTCTTTACATTACTAAGTTCATATACGCCGAGTAACAATGTATTTAAAACAGATTTGATAGAAAATAGAGTTTCGATTTAGGAGATATTGCAAATTTAGCAAATCAGCCTAAACTTAAAGAGGTACCATCACAGATTGACTGCAGGTGCCTTGCGACCCAAAAATACTTTTGATCATTTTATTAATAAGATTGAATACGCCGAGTACCAATGCATATAAAACTGATTTAATAGAAAATAGAGTTTTGCGTGAGGAGATATTAAAAATTTAGCAAATCGGCATAAACTCTAAAGGGTACCATCACGGATTGTAAGTGCTTTGGGGCCCAAAAATAATTATGATCCTAACATTACTACGATCATTTAGAATATGTAAGAATGTAAATAAAACTCATTTCATCGAAAATAGAGTTCCGAGTAAGGAGATATTGAAAATCTAGCAAATACGTGGAAATCTAAAAGGGTACCAATCATAGAAAATTGGTGTTTTGGGGTCCAAAATTAGGCATGCTCTTTACAATATTAAGATCAAATACGCCAAGTAACAATGTATTTAAAACAGATTTGATAGAAAATAGAGTTTCGATTTAGGAGATATTGCAAATTTAGCAAATCAACCTAAACTTAAAGAGGTACCATCACAGATTGATTGCAGGTGCCTTGCGACCCAAAAATACTTTTGATCTTTATATTAATAAGATTGAATACGCCGAGTACCAATGTATATAAAATTGATTTAATAGAAAATAGAGTTTTGCGTGAGGAGATATTAAAAATTTAGCAAATCGGCCTAAACTCTAAAGGGTACCATCACGGATTGTAAGTTCTTTGGGTCCCAAAAATAATTATGATCCTAACATTACTACGATCATTTAGAATATGTAAGAATGTAAATAAAACTCATTTCATCGAAAATAGAGTTCCGAGTAAGGAGATATTGAAAATCTAGCAAATACGTGGAAATCTAACGGGGTACTACCATCACAGAAAATTGGTGTTTTGGGATCCAAAATTAGGCATGCTCTTTACATCACTAAGATCAAATACGCCGAGTAACAATGTATTTAAAACAGATTTGATAGAAAATAGAGTTTCGATTTAGGAGATATTGCAAATTTAGCAAATCAGCTTAAACTTAAAGAGGTACCATCACAGATTGATTGCAGGTGCCTTGCGACCCAAAAATACTTTTGATATTTATATTACTAAGATTGAATACGCCGAGTACCAATGTATATAAAATTGATTTAATAGAAAATAGAGTTTTGCGTGAGGAGATATTAAAAATTTAGCAAATCGGCCTAAACTCTAAAGGGTACCATCACGGATTGTAAGTCCTTTGGGTCCCAAAAATAATTATGTTCCTAACATTACTACGATCATTTAGAATATGTAAGAATGTAAATAAAACTCATTTCATCGAAAATAGAGTTCCGAGTAAGGAGATATTGAAAATCTAGCAAATACGTGGAAATCTAAAGGGGTACCATCACAGAAAATTGGTGTTTTGGGGTCCAAAATTAGGCATGCTATTTGCATCACTAAGATCAAATACGCCGAATAACAATGTATTTAAAACAGATTTGATAGAAAATAGAGTTTCGATTTAGGAGATATTGCAAATTTAGCAAATCAGCTTAAACTTAAAGAGGTACCATCACAGATTGATTGCAGGTGCCTTGCGACCCAAAAATACTTTTGATCTTTATATTACTAAGATTGAATACGCCAAGTACCAATGTATATAAAAATTATTTAATAGAAAATAGAGTTTCGCGTGACGAGATATTAAAAATTTAGGAAATCAGCCTAAACTCTAAAGGGTACCATCACGGATTGTAAGTGCTTTGGGGCCCAAAAATAATTATGATCCTAACATTACTACGATCATTTAGAATGAGTATGAATGTATATAAAACTGATTTCATCGAAAATAGAGTTCCGAGTAAGGAGATATTGAGAATCTAGCAAATACGTGGAAATCCAAAGGGGTACCATCATGAAAAATTGGTGTTTTGGGGTCCAAAATTAGGCATGAAATTTACATTACTAAGATCAAATACGTTGAGTAACAATGTATTTGAAACAGGTTTGATAGAAAAAAGAGTTCCGATTTAGGAGATATTGCAAATTTAGAAAATCAGCCTAAACTTAAAGAGGTACCATCACAGATTGATTGCAGGTGCCTTGCGACCCAAAAATACTTTTGATCTTTATATTACTAAGATTGAATACGCCAAGTACCAATGTATATAAGACAGATTTAATATAAAATCGAGTTTCGCGTGACGAGATATTACAAATTTAGCAAATCGGCGTAAACTCTAAAGGGTACCATCACAGAAAATTGGTGTTTTGGTGTCCAAAATTAGGCATGCTCTTTACATTATTAAGATCAAATACGTCGAGTAACAATGTATTTAAAACAGATTTGATAGAAAATAGAGTTCCGATTTAGGAGATATTGCAAATTTAGCAAATCAGCCTAAACATAAAGAGGCACCATCACAGATTGATTGTAGGTGCTTTGCGACCCAAAAATACTTTTGATCTTTATTTTACAAAGATCGAATACACAGAGTACCGATGTATATAAAACTGATTTAATGGAAAATCAAGTCTCGCGTGAGGAGATATTGAAAATTTAGCAAATCAACCTAAACTCTAAAGGGTACCATCACAGATTGGTGGTACTTTGGGGCCCAAAAATAATTATGATCCTAACATTACTACGATCATTTAGAATGACTAAGAATGTAAATAAAACTCATTTCAGCGAAAATAGAGTTCCGAGTAAGGAGATATTGAAAATCTAGCAAATACGTTGAAATTCAAAGGGGTACCATCACGGAAAATTGGTGTTTTGGGGTCTAAAATTAGGCATGCTCTTTACATTATTAAGATCAAATACGTCGAGTAACAATGTATTTAAAACAGATTTGATAGAAAAGAGAGTTCCGATTTAGGAGATATTGCAAATTTAGAAAATGAGCCTAAACTTAAAGAGGTACCATCACAGATTGATTGTAGGTGCATTGCGACCCAAAAATACTTTTGATCTTTATATTACTAATATCGAATACGCCGAGTACCAACGTATATAAAACTGATTTAATAGAAAATAGAGTTTCGCGTGAACAGATATTAAAAATTAAGCAAATTGGCATAAACTCGGAAGGGTACCATCTTAGATTGTAGGTGCTTTTGGGCCCAAAAATAACTATGATCCTAACATTACTACGATCATTTAGAATGATTAAGAGTGTAAATAAAACTCCTTTCATCGAAAATAGAGTTCCGAGTAAGGATATATTGAAAATCTAGTAAATACGTGGAAATCCAAAGGGGTACACCATCACAGAAAATTGATGTTTTGGGGTCCAAAATTAGGCATGCTCTTTACATTACTAAGTTCATATACGCCGAGTAACAATGTATTTAAAACAGAAATGATAGAAAATAGAGTTTCGATTTAGGAGATATTGCAAATTTAGCAAATCAGCCTAAACGTAAAGAGGTACCATCACAGATTAATTGCAGGTGCCTTGCGACCCAAAAATACTTTTGATCTTTATATTACTAAGATTGAATACGCCGAGTACCAATGTATATAAAACTGATTTAATAGAAAATAGAGTTTTGCGTGAGGAGATATTAAAAATTTAGCAAATCGGCCTAAACTCTAAAGGGTACCATCACGGATTGTAAGTGCTTTGGGGCCCAAAAATAATTATGATCCTAACATTACTACGATCATTTAGAATGAGTATGAATGTTTATAAAACTGATTTCATCGAAAATAGAGTTCAGAGTAAGGAGATATTGAAAATTTAGCAAATACGTAGAAATCCAAAGGGGTACCATCACGAAAAAGTAGTGTTTTGGGGTCCAAAACTAGGCATGAACTTACATTACTAAGATCAAATACGTTGAGTAACAATGTATTTGAAACAGGTTTGATAGAAAAAAGAGTTCCGATTTAGGAGATATTGCAAATTTAGAAAATCAGCCTAAACTTAAAGAGGTACCATCACAGATTGATTGCAGGTGCCTTGCGACCCAAAAATACTTTTGATCTTTTTATTACTAAGATTGAATACGCCGAGTACCAATGTATATAAAACTAATTGAATAGGAAATAGAGTTTCGCGTGATGAGATATTACAAATTTAGTAAATCGGCGTAAACTCTAAAGGGTACCATCACAGAAAATTGGTGTTTTGGTGTCCAAAATTAGGCATGTTCTTTACATTATTAAGATCAAATACGTCGAGTAACAATGTATTTAAAACAGATTTGATAGGAAATAGAGTTCCGATTTAGGAGATATTGCAAATTTAGCAAATCGGCCTAAACATAAACAGGTACCATCACAGATTGATTGTAGGTGCTTTGCAACCCAAAAATACTTTTGATCTTTATTTTACAAAGATCGAATACACAGAGTACCTATGTATATAAAACTGATTTAATAGAAAATCGAGTTTCGCGTGAGGAGATATTGAAAATTTAGCAAATCAACCTAAACTCTAAAGGGTACCATCACAGATTGGTGGTACTTTGGGGCCCAAAAATAATTATGATCCTAACATTACTACGATCATTTAGAATGACTAAGAATGTAAATAAAACTCATTTCAGCGAAAATAGAGTTCCGAGTAAGGAGATATTGAAAATCTAGCAAATACGTTGAAATTCAAAGGGGTACCATCACGGAAAATTGGTGTTTTGGGGTCTAAAATTAGGCATGCTCTTTACATTATTAAGATCAAATACGTCGAGTAACAATGTATTTAAAACAGATTTGATAGAAAAGAGAGTTCCGATTTAGGAGATATTGCAAATTTAGAAAATGAGCCTAAACTTAAAGAGGTACCATCACAGATTGATTGTAGGTGCATTGCGACCCAAAAATACTTTTGATCTTTATATTACTAATATCGAATACGCCGAGTACCAACGTATATAAAACTGATTTAATAGAAAATAGAGTTTCGCGTGAACAGATATTAAAAATTAAGCAAATTGGCATAAACTCGGAAGGGTACCATCTTAGATTGTAGGTGCTTTTGGGCCCAAAAATAACTATGATCCTAACATTACTACGATCATTTAGAATGATTAAGAGTGTAAATAAAACTCCTTTCATCGAAAATAGAGTTCCGAGTAAGGATATATTGAAAATCTAGTAAATACGTGGAAATCCAAAGGGGTACACCATCACAGAAAATTGATGTTTTGGGGTCCAAAATTAGGCATGCTCTTTACATTACTAAGTTCATATACGCCGAGTAACAATGTATTTAAAACAGAAATGATAGAAAATAGAGTTTCGATTTAGGAGATATTGCAAATTTAGCAAATCAGCCTAAACGTAAAGAGGTACCATCACAGATTAATTGCAGGTGCCTTGCGACCCAAAAATACTTTTGATCTTTATATTACTAAGATTGAATACGCCGAGTACCAATGTATATAAAACTGATTTAATAGAAAATAGAGTTTTGCGTGAGGAGATATTAAAAATTTAGCAAATCGGCCTAAACTCTAAAGGGTACCATCACGGATTGTAAGTGCTTTGGGGCCCAAAAATAATTATGATCCTAACATTACTACGATCATTTAGAATGAGTATGAATGTTTATAAAACTGATTTCATCGAAAATAGAGTTCAGAGTAAGGAGATATTGAAAATTTAGCAAATACGTAGAAATCCAAAGGGGTACCATCACGAAAAAGTAGTGTTTTGGGGTCCAAAACTAGGCATGAACTTACATTACTAAGATCAAATACGTTGAGTAACAATGTATTTGAAACAGGTTTGATAGAAAAAAGAGTTCCGATTTAGGAGATATTGCAAATTTAGAAAATCAGCCTAAACTTAAAGAGGTACCATCACAGATTGATTGCAGGTGCCTTGCGACCCAAAAATACTTTTGATCTTTTTATTACTAAGATTGAATACGCCGAGTACCAATGTATATAAAACTAATTGAATAGGAAATAGAGTTTCGCGTGATGAGATATTACAAATTTAGTAAATCGGCGTAAACTCTAAAGGGTACCATCACAGAAAATTGGTGTTTTGGTGTCCAAAATTAGGCATGTTCTTTACATTATTAAGATCAAATACGTCGAGTAACAATGTATTTAAAACAGATTTGATAGGAAATAGAGTTCCGATTTAGGAGATATTGCAAATTTAGCAAATCGGCCTAAACATAAACAGGTACCATCACAGATTGATTGTAGGTGCTTTGCAACCCAAAAATACTTTTGATCTTTATTTTACAAAGATCGAATACACAGAGTACCGATGTATATAAAACTGATTTAATAGAAAATCGAGTTTCGCGTGAGGAGATATTGAAAATTTAGCAAATCAACCTAAACTCTAAAGGGTACCATCACAGATTGGTGGTACTTTGGGGCCCAAAAATAATTATGATCCTAACATTACTACGATCATTTAGAATGACTAAGAATGTAAATAAAACTCATTTCAGCGAAAATAGAGTTCCGAGTAAGGAGATATTGAAAATCTAGCAAATACGTGGAAATCCAAAGATGTACCATCACAGAAAATTGGTGTTTTGGGGTCTAAAATTAGGCATGCTCTTTACATTATTAAGATCAAATACGTCGAGTAACAATGTATTTAAAACAGATTTGATAGAAAAGAGAGTTCCGATTTAGGAGATATTGTAAATTTAGCAAATGAGCCTAAACTTAAAGAGGTACCATCACAGATTGATTGTAGGTGCATTGCGACCCAAAAATACTTTTGATCTTTATATTACTAATATCGAATACGCCGAGTACCAACGTATATAAAACTCATTTAATAGAAAATAGAGTTTCGCGTGAACAGATATTAAACATTTAGCGAATCGGCATAAACTCTAAAGGGTACCATCACGGATTGTAAGTGCTTTGGGGCCCAAAAATAATTATGATCCTAACATTACTACGATCATTTAAAATATGTAAGAATGTAAATAAAACTCATTTCATCGAAAATAGAGTTCCGAGTAAGGAGATATTTAAAATCTAGAAAATACGTGGAAATTTAAAGGGGTACTATCACAGAAAATTGGTGTTTTGGGGTCCAAAATTAGGCATGCTCTTTACATTACTAAGATCAAATATGTCGAGTTACAATGTATTTAAAACAGATTTGATAGAAAATTGAGTTCCAATTTAGGAGATATTGCAAACTTAGCAAATCAGCCTAAACCTAAAGAGATACGATCACAAAGATAATTTTGATATTTATATTACTAAGATCGAATACGCCGAGTACCAATCTATATAAAATTATTTAAAAGAAAATAGAGTTTCGCGTGACGAGATATTACAAATTTAGGAAATCAGCCTAAACTCTAAAGGGTACGATCACGGACTGTAGGTGCTTTGGGGCCCAAAAATAATTATGATCCTAACATTACTATGATCATTTAGAATATGTAAGAATGTAAATAAAACTCATTTCATCGAAAATAGAGTTCCGAGTAAGGAGATATTGAAAATCTAGCAAATACGTGGAAATCTAAAGGGGTACCATCACAGAAAATTGGTGTTTTGGGGTCCAAAATTATGCATGCTCTTTACATTACTAAGATCAAATACGCCGAGTAACGATGTATTTAAAACAGATTTGATAGAAAATAGAGTTTCGATTTAGGAGATATTGCAAATTTAGCAAATCAGCCTAAACTTAAAGAGGTACCATCACAGATTGACTGCAGGTGCCTTGCGACCCAAAAATACTTTTGATCATTTTATTAATAAGATTTAATACGCCGAGTACCAATGCATATAAAACTGATTTAATAGAAAATAGAGTTTTGCGTGAGGAGATATTAAAAATTTAGCAAATCGGCATAAACTCTAAAGGGTACCATCACGGATTGTAAGTGCTTTGGGGCCCAAAAATAATTATGATCCTAACATTACTACGATCATTTAGAATATGTAAGAATGTAAATAAAACTCATTTCATCGAAAATAGAGTTCCGAGTAAGGAGATATTGAAAATCTAGCAAATACGTGGAAATCTAAAGGGGTACCATCATAGAAAATTGGTGTTTTGGGGTCCAAAATTAGGCATGCTCTTTACAATATTAAGATCAAATACGCCAAGTAACAATGTATTTAAAACAGATTTGATAGAAAATAGAGTTTCGATTTAGGAGATATTGCAAATTTAGCAAATCAACCTAAACTTAAAGAGGTACCATCACAGATTGATTGCAGGTGCCTTGCGACCCAAAAATACTTTTGATCTTTATATTACTAAGATTGACTACGCCGAGTACCAATGTATATAAAATTTATTTAATAGAAAATAGATTTTTGCGTGAGGAGATATTAAAAATTTAGCAAATCGGCCTAAACTCTAAAGGGTACCATCACGGATTGTAAGTCCTTTGGGTCCCAAAAATAATTATGATCCTAACATTACTACGATCAATTAGAATATGTAAGAATGTAAATAAAACTCATTTCATCGAAAATAGAGTTCCGAGTAAGGAGATATTGAAAATCTAGCAAATACGTGGAAATCTAAAGGGGTACTACCATCACAGAAAATTGGTGTTTTGGGATCCAAAATTAGGCATGCTCTTTACATCACTAAGATCAAATACGCCGAGTAACAATGTATTTAAAACAGATTTGATAGAAAATAGAGTTTCGATTTAGGAGATATTGCAAATTTAGCAAATCAGCTTAAACTTAAAGAGGTACCATCACAGATTGATTGCAGGTGCCTTGCGACCCAAAAATACTTTTGATCTTTATATTAATAAGATTGAATACGCCGAGTACCAATGTATATAAAACTGATTTAATAGAAAATAGAGTTTTGCGTGAGGATATATTAAAAATTTAGCAAATCGGCCTAAACTCTAAAGGGTACCATCACGGATTGTAAGTGCTTTGGGGCCCAAAAATAATTATGATCCTAACATTACTACGATCATTTAGAATGAGTATGAATGTAAATAAAACTCATTTCATCGAAAATAGAGTTCTGAGTAAGGAGATATTGAAAATCTAGCAAATACGTGGAAATCCAAAGGGGTACCATCATGAAAAATTGGTGTTTTGGGGTCCAAAACTAGGCATGAACTTACATTACTAAGATCAAATACGTTGAGTAACAATGTATTTGAAACAGGTTTGATAGAGAAAAGAGTTCCGATTTAAGAGATATTGCAAATTTAGCAAATCAGCCTAAACTTAAAGAGGTACCATCATAGAAAATTGGTGTTTTGGTGTCCAAAATTAGGCATGTTCTTTACATTATTAAGATCAAATACGTCGAGTAACAATGTATTTAAAACAGATTTGATAGGAAATAGAGTTCCGATTTAGGAGATATTGCAAATTTAGCAAATCGGCCTAAACATAAACAGGTACCATCACAGATTGATTGTAGGTGCTTTGCAACCTAAAAATACTTTTGATCTTTATTTTACAAAGATCGAATACACAGAGTACCGATGTATATAAAACTGATTTAATAGAAAATCGAGTTTCGCGTGAGGAGATATTGAAAATTTAGCTAATCAACCTAAACTCTAAAGGGCACCATCACAGATTGGTGGTACTTTGCGGCCCAAAACTAATTATGATCCTAACATTACTACGATCATTTAGAATGACTAAGAATGTAAATAAAACTCATTTCAGCGAAAATAGAGTTCCGTGTAAGGAGATATTGAAAATCTAGCAAATACGTGGAAATCCAAAGGGGTACCATCACGGAAAATTGGTGTTTTGGGGTCTAAAATTAGGCATGCTCTTTACATTATTAAGATCAAATACGTCGAGTAACAATGTATTTAAAACAGATTTGATAGAAAGAGAGTTCTGATTTAGGAGATATTGCAAATTTAGCAAATGAGCCTAAACTTAAAGAGGTACCATCACATATTGATTGTAGGTGCATTGCGACCCAAAAATACTTTTGATCTTTATATTACTAATATCGAATACGCCGAGTACCAACGTATATAAAACTGATTTAATAGAAAATAGAGTTTCGCGTGAACAGATATTAAAAATTGAGCAAATTGGCATAAACTCTGAAGGGTACCATCTTAGATTGTAGGTGCTTTTGGGCCCAAAAATAACTATGATCCTAACATTACTACGATCATCTCCTTTCATCGAAAATAGAGTTCCGAGTAAGGAGATATTGAAAATCTAGTAAATACGTGGAAATCCAAAGGGGTACACCATCATAGAAAATTGATGTTTTGGGGTCCAAAATTAGGCATGCTCTTTACATTACTAAGTTCATATACGCCGAGTAACAATGTATTTAAAACAGATATGATAGAAAATAGAGTTTCGATTTAGGAGATATTGCAAATTTAGCAAATCAGCCTAAACTTAAAGAGGTACCATCACAGATTGACTACAGGTGCCTTGCGACCCAAAAAATACTTTTGATCATTTTATTAATAAGATTGAATACGCCGAGTACCAATGCATATAAAACTGATTTAATAGAAAATAGAGTTTTGCGTGAGGAGATATTAAAAATTTAGCAAATCGGCATAAACTCTAAAGGGTACCATCACGGATTGTAAGTGCTTTGGGACCCAAAAATAATTATGATCCTAACATTACTACGATCATTTAGAATATGTAAGAATGTAAATAAAACTCATTTCATCGAAAATAGAGTTCCGAGTAAGGAGATATAGAAAATTGGTGTTTTGGGGTCCAAAATTAGGCATGCTCTTTACATTACTAAGATCAAATACGCCGAGTAACAATGTATTTAAAACATATTTGATAGAAAATAGAGTTTCGATTTAGGAGATATTGCAAATTTAGCAAATCAGCCTAAACTTAAAGAGGTACCATCACAGATTGATGGCAGGTGCCTTGTGACACAAAAATACTTTTGATCTTTATATTACTAAGATTGAATACGCCGAGTACCAATGTATATAAAACTAATTTAATAGAAAATAGAATTTTGCGTGAGGAGATATTAAAAATTTAGCAAATCGGCCTAAACTCTAAAGGGTACCATCACGGATTGTAAGTGCTTTGGGGACCAAAAATAATTATGATCCTAAGATTACTACGATCATTTAGAATGAGTATGAATGTATATAAAACTGATTTTATCGAAAATAGAGTTCCGAGTAAGGAGATATGTAAAATCTAGCAAATACGTGGAAATCCAAAGGGGTACCATCACGACAAATTAGTGTTTTGGGGTCCAAAACTAGGCATGAACTTACATTACTAAGATCAAATACGTCGAGTAACAATGTATTTGAAACAGGTTTGATAGGAAATAGAGTTCCGATTTAGGAGATTATTGCAAATTTAGCAAATCGGCCTAAACATAAACAGGTACCATCACAGATTGATTGTAGGTGCTTTGCAACCTAAAAATACTTTTGATCTTTATTTTACAAAGATCGAATACACAGAGTACCGATGTATATAAAACTGATTTAATAGAAAATCGAGTTTCGCGTGAGGAGATATTGAAAATTTAGCTAATCAACCTAAACTCTAAAGGGTACCATCACAGATTGGTGGTACTTTGCGGCCCAAAACTAATTATGATCCTAACATTACTACGATCATTTAGAATGACTAAGAATGTGAATAAAACTAATTTCAGCGAAAATAGAGTTCCGTGTAAGGAGATATTGAAAATCTAGCAAATACGTGGAAATCCAAAGGGGTACCATCACGGAAAATTGGTGTTTTGGGGTCTAAAATTAGGCATGCTCTTTACATTATTAAGATCAAATACGTCGAGTAACAATGTATTTAAAACAGATTTGATAGAAAGAGAGTTCTGATTTAGGAGATATTGCAAATTTAGCAAATGAGCCTAAACTTAAAGAGGTACCATCACATATTGATTGTAGGTGCATTGCGACCCAAAAATACTTTTGATCTTTATATTACTAATATCGAATACGCCGAGTACCAACGTATATAAAACTGATTTAATAGAAAATAGAGTTTCGCGTGAACAGATATTAAAAATTGAGCAAATTGGCATAAACTCTGAAGGGTACCATCTTAGATTGTAGGTGCTTTTGGGCCCAAAAATAACTATGATCCTAACATTACTACGATCATCTCCTTTCATCGAAAATAGAGTTCCGAGTAAGGAGATATTGAAAATCTAGTAAATACGTGGAAATCCAAAGGGGTACACCATCATAGAAAATTGATGTTTTGGGGTCCAAAATTAGGCATGCTCTTTACATTACTAAGTTCATATACGCCGAGTAACAATGTATTTAAAACAGATATGATAGAAAATAGAGTTTCGATTTAGGAGATATTGCAAATTTAGCAAATCAGCCTAAACTTAAAGAGGTACCATCACAGATTGACTACAGGTGCCTTGCGACCCAAAAAATACTTTTGATCATTTTATTAATAAGATTGAATACGCCGAGTACCAATGCATATAAAACTGATTTAATAGAAAATAGAGTTTTGCTCAAATCTGACTTATCAAATCTGTTTTAAATACATTGTTACTCGACGTATTTGATCTTAATAATGTAAAGAACATGCCTAATTTTGGACACCAAAACACCAATTTTCTATGATGGTACCCTTTAGAGTTTACGCCGATTTACTAAATTTGTAATATCTCCTCACGCGAAACTCTATTTCCTATTCAATTAGTTTTATATAAAACTCATTTAATAGAAAATAGAGTTTCGCGTGAACAGATATTAAAAATTTAGCGAATCGGCATAAACTCTAAAGGGTACCATCACGGATTGTAAGTGCTTTGGGGCCCAAAAATAATTATGATCCTAACATTACTACGATCATTTAAAATATGTAAAAATGTAAATAAAACTCATTTCATCGAAAATAGAGTTCCGAGTAAAGAGATATTGAAAATCTAGCAAATACGTGGAAATCTAAAGGGGTACCATCACAGAAAATTGGTGTTTTGGGGTCCAAAACTAGGAATGAACTTTACATTACTAAGATCAAATACATTGAGTAACAATGTATTTGAAACAGGTTTGATAGAAAAAAGAGTTCTGATTTAGGAGATATTGCAAATTTAGCAAATCAGCCTAAACTTAAAGAGGTACCATCACAGATTGATTGCAGGTGCCTTGCGACACAAAAATACTTTTGATCTTTTTATTAATAAGATTGAATACGCCGAGTACCAATGTTTATAAAACTGATTTAATAGAAAATAGAGTTTTGATGTGAGGAGATATTAAAAATTTAGCAAATCGGCATAAACTCTAAAGGGTACCATCACGGATTGTAAGTTCTTTGGGGCCCAAAAATAATTATGATCCTAACATTACTACGATCATTTAGAATATGTAAGAATGTAAATAAAACTCATTTCATCGAAAATAGAGATCCGAGTAAGGAGATATTGAAAATCTAGCAAATACGTGGAAATCCAAAGGGGTACCATCATGAAAAATTGGTGTTTGGGGGTCCAAAACTAGGAATGAACTTTACATTACTAAGATCAAATACGTTGAGTAACAATGTATTTGAAACAGGTTTGATAGAAAAAAGAGTTCTGATTTAGGAGATATTGCAAATTTAGCAAATCAGCCTAAACGTACAGAGGTACCATCACAGATTAATTGCAGGTGCCTTGCGACCCAAAAATACTTTTGATCTTTATATTACTAAGATTGAATACGCCGAGTACCAATGTATATAAAACGATTTAATAGAAAATAGAGTTTTGTGTGAGGAGATATTAAAAATTTAGCAAATCGGCCTAAACTCTAAAGGGTAGCATCACGGATTATAAGTGCTTTGGGGCCCAAAAATAATTATGATCCTAACATTACTACGATCAATTAGAATGAGTATGAATGTATATAAAACTGATTTCATCGAAAATAGAGTTCCGAGTAAGGAGATATTGAAAATCTAGCAAATACGTGGAAATCCAAAGGGGTACCATCACGAAAAATTGGTGTTTGGGGGTCCAAAACTAGGCATGAACTTACATTACTAAGATTAAATACGTTGCGTAACAATGTATTTGAAACAGGTTTGATAGAAAAAAGAGTTCCGATTTAGGAGATATTGCAAATTTAGCAAATCAGCCTAAACTTAAAGAGGTACCATCACAGATTGATTGCAGGTGCCTTGCGACCCAAAAATACTTTTGATCTTTTTATTACTAAGATTGAATACGCCGAGTACCAATGTATATAAAACTAATTGAATAGGAAATAGAGTTTCGCGTGAGGAGATATTACAAATTTAGTAAATCGGCGTAAACTCTAAAGGGTACCATCACAGAAAATTGGTGTTTTGGTGTCCAAAATTAGGCATGTTCTTTACATTATTAAGATCAAATACGTCGAGTAACAATGTATTTAAAACAGATTTGATAGGAAATAGAGTTCCGATTTAGGAGATATTGCAAATTTAGCAAATCGGCCTAAACATAAACAGGTACCATCACAGATTGATTGCAGATGCCTTGCGACACAAAAATACTTTTGATCTTTTTATTAATAAGATTGAATACGCCGAGTACCAATGTATATAAAACTGATTTAATAGAAAATAGAGTTTTGATGTGACGAGATATTAAAAATTTAGCAAATCGGCATTAACTCTAAAGGGTACCATCACGGATTGTAAGTGCTTTGGGGCCCAAAAATAATTATGATCCTAACATTACTACGATCATTTAGAATATGTAAGAATGTAAATAAAACTCATTTCATCGAAAATAGAGTTCCGAGTAAGGAGATATTGAAAATCTAGCAAATACGTGGAAATCTAAAGGGGTACCATCACAGAAAATTGGTGTTTTGGGGTCCAAAACTAGGAATGAACTTTACATTACTAAGATCAAATACATTGAGTAACAATGTATTTGAAACAGGTTTGATAGAAAAAAGAGTTCTGATTTAGGAGATATTGCAAATTTAGCAAATCAGCCTAAACTTAAAGAGGTACCATCACAGATTGATTGCAGGTGCCTTGCGACACAAAAATACTTTTGATCTTTTTATTAATAAGATTGAATACGCCGAGTACCAATGTATATAAAACTGATTTAATAGAAAATAGAGTTTTGATGTGAGGAGATATTAAAAATTTAGCAAATCGGCATAAACTCTAAAGGGTACCATCACGGATTGTAAGTTCTTTGGGGCCCAAAAATAATTATGATCCTAACATTACTACGATCATTTAGAATATGTAAGAATGTAAATAAAACTCATTTCATCGAAAATAGAGATCCGAGTAAGGAGATATTGAAAATCTAGCAAATACGTGGAAATCCAAAGGGGTACCATCATGAAAAATTGGTGTTTGGGTAGTGGTGAGCGAGAAGACCACGAAGACCGACACCAAACCGAGACCGACCGAAACCAAACCAAAAAGACCGAACCATTTGTGGACCGAGACCAATGGTCTTGACTTATGGTCTTCTTTGGTCTTGGTCTTATTTCGGTCCTAGACCGTTAAGACCATGGGGACCATTGGAGACCATTACCTATTTTTTAGTGAATTTATTAGAAATGTCTTATTTCGATAGAATTAACTATAAAATACGCTCAATTAAAAATATAATATAATTTAAATGAAAAAAGTTTAGATCAAAAATAAATTATTATAAAATTAATAAATTATATTATATACTATCATGTTATAGTAATTTATATAATTATATATTATGATATTAAATTATATTGGATAATATATTTATTTTGATTTTGAAATGATTTTTAAAAAGTCGGTCTAATCGGATGATTTCAATTTAGAACGAAATTATGTCAATTTTATGTCAATTGAATAAAATATTATTTTGATATATTACATATTTTATAAAGAAGTAATAAAATTAGTTTTTTATATTGTGTTTTTGTATAGCGATATACATACATAATAGAGATATACTATTGAAACGATGATTACATATATGCACGGTCACGATTTTTGCAATCCGATAAAAAAAAACTTACTATGTTTTTAAATCATAATGCATAACAATATTTATTTTATTTTACTCTAAAAAGTAACAAAAAAATATTGTTTATACAGAAAACATTGTTTTCAAAATAAAAAGGTTTACCCGTAGGAGTTTTTTTTTTTAATAATTTCAGTTTTAAAAAGAACCTATATTTTCAAAATATTGTTTTCTTTACATTTAAACAAAATATTTAGAATATTTGTTTTAGGAAAAAGTGTAAAAGTCTAAAGGACTCGAGTGAATATTACAAGAAGTCTTACTTGTACATATATTTTGTTGATTAATTTAATTTTGTTTTATTTGATTAATATTTTTGGTAAATTATAAAAGTATATAAAAATTATGTCTAATGGTCCAAACGGTCCAATTGGTCTAGACCAAACCAAAACCGAAAAAACCAAGACCATATAAACGGTCCAAACGGTCTCGGTTTCGGTCTCAAGACCGAAATCAATGGACCGAAATTTTCGGTCTCGGTTCTAAGACCGAACCAGACCGAACCAGACCGGTTTTTGCTCACCCCTATGTTTGGGGGTCCAAAACTAGGAATGAACTTTACATTACTAAGATCAAATACGTTGAGTAACAATGTATTTGAAACAGGTTTGATAGAAAAAAGAGTTCTGATTTAGGAGATATTGCAAATTTAGCAAATCAGCCTAAACGTAAAGAGGTACCATCACAGATTAATTGCAGGTGCCTTGCGACCCAAAAATACTTTTGATCTTTATATTACTAAGATTGAATACGCCGAGTACCAATGTATATAAAACTGATTTAATAGAAAATAGAGTTTTGCGTGAGGAGATATTAAAAATTTAGCAAATCGGCCTAAACTCTAAAGGGTACCATCACGGATTATAAGTGCTTTGGGGCCCAAAAATAATTATGATCCTAACATTACTACGATCAATTAGAATGAGTATGAATGTATATAAAACTGATTTCATCGAAAATAGAGTTCCGAGTAAGGAGATATTGAAAATCTAGCAACTACGTGGAAATCCAAAGGGGTACCATCACGAAAAATTGGTGTTTTGGGGTCCAAAACTAGGCATGAACTTACATTACTAAGATTAAATACGTTGAGTAACAATGTATTTGAAACAGGTTTGATAGAAAAAAGAGTTCCGATTTAGGAGATATTGCAAATTTAGAAAATCAGCCTAAACTTAAAGAGGTACCATCACAGATTGATTGCAGGTGCCTTGCGACCCAAAAATACTTTTGATCTTTTTATTACTAAGATTGAATACGCCGAGTACCAATGTATATAAAACTAATTGAATAGGAAATAGAGTTTCGCGTGAGGAGATATTACAAATTTAGTAAATCGGCGTAAACTCTAAAGGGTACCATCACAGAAAATTGGTGTTTTGGTGTCCAAAATTAGGCATGTTCTTTACATTATTAAGATCAAATATGTCGAGTAACAATGTATTTAAAACAGATTTGATAGGAAATAGAGTTCCGATTTAGGAGATATTGCAAATTTAGCAAATCGGCCTAAACATAAACAGGTACCATCACAGATTGATTGCAGATGCCTTGCGACACAAAAATACTTTTGATCTTTTTATTAATAAGATTGAATACGCCGAGTACCAATGTATATAAAACTGATTTAATAGAAAATAGAGTTTTGATGTGAGGAGATATTAAAAATTTAGCAAATCGGCATTAACTCTAAAGGGTACCATCACGGATTGTAAGTGCTTTGGGGCCCAAAAATAATTATGATCCTAACATTACTACGATCATTTAGAATATGTAAGAATGTAAATAAAACTCATTTCATCGAAAATAGAGTTCCGAGTAAGGAGATATTGAAAATCTAGCAAATACGTGGAAATCTAAAGGGACCATCACAGAAAATTGGTGTTTGGGGGTCCAAAACTAGGAATGAACTTTACATTACTAAGATCAAATACATTGAGTAACAATGTATTTGAAACAGGTTTGATAGAAAAAAGAGTTCTGATTTAGGAGATATTGCAAATTTAGCAAATCAGCCTAAACTTAAAGAGGTACCATCACAGATTGATTGCAGGTGCCTTGCGACACAAAAATACTTTTGATCTTTTTATTAATAAGATTGAATACGCCGAGTACCAATGTATATAAAACTGATTTAATAGAAAATAGAGTTTTGATGTGAGGAGATATTAAAAATTTAGCAAATCGGCATAAACTCTAAAGGGTACCATCACGGATTGTAAGTGCTTTGGGGCCCAAAAATAATTATGATCCTAACATTACTACGATCATTTAGAATATGTAAGAATGTAAATAAAACTCATTTCATCGAAAATAGAGTTCCGAGTAAGGAGATATTGAAAATCTAGCAAATACGTGGAAATCTAAAGGGACCATCACAGAAAATTGGTGTTTGGGGGTCCAAAACTAGGAATGAACTTTACATTACTAAGATCAAATACATTGAGTAACAATGTATTTGAAACAGGTTTGATAGAAAAAAGAGTTCTGATTTAGGAGATATTGCAAATTTAGCAAATCAGCCTAAACTTAAAGAGGTACCATCACAGATTGATTGCAGGTGCCTTGCGACACAAAAATACTTTTGATCTTTTTATTAATAAGATTGAATACGCCGAGTACCAATGTATATAAAACTGATTTAATAGAAAATAGAGTTTTGATGTGAGGAGATATTAAAAATTTAGCAAATCGGCATAAACTCTAAAGGGTACCATCACGGATTGTAAGTGCTTTGGGGCCCAAAAATAATTATGATCCTAACATTACTACGATCATTTAGAATATGTAAGAATGTAAATAAAACTCATTTCATCGAAAATAGAGTTCCGAGTAAGGAGATATTGAAAATCTAGCAAATACGTGGAAATCCAAAAGGGTACCATCATGAAAAATTGGTGTTTGGGGGTCCAAAACTAGGAATGAACTTTACATTACTAAGATCAAATACATTGAGTAACAATGTATTTGAAACAGGTTTGATAGAAAAAGAGTTCTGAATTAGGAGATATTGCAAATTTAGCACATCAGCCTTAACTTAAAGAGGTACCATCACAGATTGATTGCATGTGCCTTGCGACACAAAAATACTTTTCATCTTTTTATTAATAAGATTGAATACGCCGAGTACCAATGTATATAAAACTGATTTAATAGAAAATAGAGTTTTGATGTGAGGAGATATTAAAAATTTAGCAAATCGGCATAAACTCTAAAGGGTAACATCACGGATTGTAAGTGCTTTGGGGCCCAAAAATAATTATGATCCTAACATTACTACGATCATTTAGAATATGTAAGAATGTAAATAAAACTCATTTCATTGAAAATAGAGTTCCGAGTAAGGAGATATTGAAAATCTAGCAAATACGTGGAAATCTAAAGGGGTACCATCACAGAAAATTGGTGTTTTGGGGTCCAAAATTAGGCATGCTCTTTACATTACTAAGATCAAATATGTCGAGTTTCAATGTATTTAAAACAGATTTGATAGAAAATAGAGTTCCAATTTAGGAGATATTGCAAACTTAGCAAATCAGCCTAAACATAAAGAGGTACGATCACAGATTGATTGTAGGTGCTTTGCGACCCAAAGATAATTTTGATCTTTATATTACTATGATCGAATACGCCGAGTACCAATCTATATAAAATTATTTAATAGAAAATAGAGTTTCGCGTGACGTGATATTAAAAATTTAGCAAATCAGCCTAAACTCTAAAGGGTACGATCACGGATTGTAGGTGCTTTGGGGCCCAAAAATAATTATGATCCTAACATTGCTAAGATCATTTAGAATGAGTATGAATGTATATAAAACTGATTTCATCGAAAATAAAGTTCCGAGTAAGGAGATATTGAAAATCTAGCAAATACGTGGAAATCCAAAAGGGTACCATCATGAAAAATTGGTGTTTGGGGGTCCAAAACTAGGAATGAACTTTACATTACTAAGATCAAATACATTGAGTAACAATGTATTTGAAACAGGTTTGATAGAAAAAAGAGTTCTGATTTACGAGATATTGCAAATTTAGCAAATCAGCCTAAACTTAAAGAGGTACCATCACAGATTGATTGCATGTGCCTTGCGACACAAAAATACTTTTGATCTTTTTATTAATAAGATTGAATACGCCGAGTACCAATGTATATAAAACTGATTTAATAGAAAATAGAGTTTTGATGTGAGGAGATATTAAAAATTTAGCAAATCGGCATAAACTGTAGAGGGTACCATCACGGATTGTAAGTGCTTTGGGGCCCAAAAATAATTATGAACCTAACATTACTACGATCATTTAGAATATGTAATAATGTAAATAAAACTCATTTCATCGAAAATAGAGTTCCGAGTAAGGAGATATTGAAAATCTAGCAAATACGTGGAAATCTAAAGGGGTACCATCACAGAAAATTGGTGTTTTGGGGTCCAAAATTAGGCATGCTCTTTACATTACTAAGATCAAATATGTCGAGTTTCAATGTATTTAAAACAGATTTGATAGAAAATAGAGTTCCAATTTAGGAGATATTGCAAACTTAGCAAATCAGCCTAAACCTAAAGAGGTACGATCACAAATTGATTGTAGGTGCTTTGCGACCCAAAGATAATTTTGATCTTTATATTACTAAGATCGAATACGCCGAGTACCAATCTATATAAAATTATTTAATAGAAAATAGAGTTTCGCGTGACGAGATATTAAAAATTTAGCAAATCAGCCTAAACTCTAAAGGGTACGATCACGGATTGTAGGTGCTTTGGGGCCCAAAAATAATTATGATCCTAACATTACTACGATCATTTAGAATGAGTATGAATGTATATAAAACTGATTTCATCGAAAATAGAGTTCGGAGTAAGGAGATATTGAAAATCTAGCAAATACGTGGAAATCCAAAGGGGTACTATCATGAAAAATTGGTGTTTTGGGGTCCAAAACTAGGAATGAACTTTACATTACTAAGATCAAATACGTTGAGTAACAATGTATTTGAAACAGGTTTGATAGAAAAAAGAGTTCCGATTTAGGAGATATTGCAAATTTAGAAAATCAGCCTAAACTTAAAGAGGTACCATCACAGATTGATTGCAGGTGCCTTGCGACACAAAAATACTTTTGATCTTTTTATTAATAAGATTGAATACGCCGAGTACCAATGTATATAAAACTGATTTAATAGAAAATAGAGTTTTGATGTGACGAGATATTAAAAATTTAGCAAATCGGCATAAACTCTAAAGGGTACCATCACGGATTGTAAGTGCTTTGGGGCCCAAAAATAATTATGATCCTAACATTACTACGATCATTTAGAATGAGTATGAATGTATATAAAACTGATTTCATCGAAAATAGAGTTCCGAGTACGGAGATATTGAAAATCTAGCAAATACGTGGAAATCCAAAGGGGTACCATCACGAAAAATTGGTGTTTTGGGGTCCAAAACTAGGCATGAACTTTACATTACTAAGATTGAATACGTTGAGTAACATTGTATTTGAAACAAGTTTGATAGAAAAAAGAGTTCCGATTTAGGAGATATTGCAAATTTAGAAAATCAGCCTAAACTTAAAGAGGTACCATCACAGATTGATTGCAGGTGCCTTGCGACCCAAAAATACTTTTGATCTTTTTATTACTAAGATTGAATACGCCGAGTACCAATGTATATAAAACTAATTTAATAGAAAATAGAGTTTCGCGTGAGGAGATATTACAAATTTAGTAAATCGGCGTAAACTCTAAAGGGTACCATCACAGAAAATTGGTGTATTGGTGTCCAAAATTAGGCATATTCTTTAAATTATTAAGATCAAATACGTCGAGTAACAATGTATTTAAACAGATTTGATAGAAAATAGAGTTCCGATTTAGGAGATATTGCAAATTTAGCAAATCAGCCTAAACATAAAGAGGTACCATCACAGATTGATTGTAGGTGCTTTGCAACCCAAAAATACTTTTGATCTTTATTTTCCAAAGATCGAATACATAGAGTACCGATGTATATAAAACTGATTTAATAGTAAATCGAGTTTCGCGTGAGGAGATATTGAAAATTTAGCAAATCAACCTAAAGTCTAAAGGGTACCATCACAGATTGGTGGTACTTTGGGGCCCAAAAATAATTATGATCCTAACATTACTACGATCATTTAGAATGACTAAGAATCTAAATAAAACTCATTTCATCTAAAATAGAGTTCCGAGTAAAGAGATATTGAAAATCTAGCAAATACGTGGAAATCCAAAGGGGTACCATCACGGAAAATTGGTGTTTTGGAGTCTAAAATTAGGCATGCTCTTTACATTATTAAGATCAAATACGTCGAGTAACAATGTATTTAAAACAGATTTGATAGAAAAGAGAGTTCCGATTTAGGAGATATTGCAAATTTAGCAAATTTAGCAAATGGGCCTAAACTTAAAGAGGTACCATCACAGATTGATTGTAGGTGCATTGCGACCCAAAAATACTATTGATCTTTATATTACTAATATCGAATACGCCGAGTACCAACGTATATAAAACTGATTTAATAGAAAATAGAGTTTCGCGTGAACAGATATTAAAAATTTAGCAAATCAGTATAAACTCTAAAGGGTACCATCACGGATTGTAAGTGCTTTGGGTCCCAAAAATAATTATGATCCTAACATTACTATGATCATTTTGAATATGTAAGAATGTAAATAAAACTCATTTCATCGAAAATAGAGTTCCGAGTAAGGAGATATTGAAAATCTAGCAAATACGTAGAAATCTAAAGGGGTACCATCACAGAAAATTGGTGTTTTGATGTCCAAAATTAGGCATGCTATTTACATTACTAAGATCAAATACGCCGAGTAACAATGTATTTAAAACAGATTTGATAGAAAATAGAGTTTCGATTTAGGAGATATTGCAAATTTAGCAAATCAGCCTAAACTTAAAGAGGTACCATCACAGATTGATTGCAGGTGCCTTGCGACCCAAAAATACTTTTGATCTTTATATTACTAAGATTGAATACGCCGAGTACCAATGTATATAAAACTTATTTAAAAAAATAGAGTTTGGCGTGAGGAGATATTAAAAATTTAGCAAATCGGCCTAAACTCTAAAGGGTGCCATCACGGATTGTAAGTGCTTTGGGGCCCAAAAATAATTATGATCCTAACATTATTACGATCATTTAGAATATGTAAGAATGTAAATAAAACTCATTTCATCGAAAATAGAGTTCCGAGTAAGGAGATATTGAAAATCTAGCAAATACGTGGAAATCTAAAGGGGTACCATCACAGAAAATTGGTGGTTTGGGGTCTAAAATTAGGCATGCTCTTTACATTATTAAGATCAAATACGTCGAGTAACAATGTATTTAAAACAGATTTGATAGAAAAGAGAGTTCCGATTTAGGAGATATTGCAAATTTAGCAAATAAGCCTAAACTTAAAGAGGTACCATCACAGATTGATTGTAGGTGCATTGCGACCCAAAAATACTTTTGATCTTTATATTACTAATATCGAATACGCCGAGTACCAACGTATATAAAACTGATTTAATAGAAAATAGAGTTTCGCGTGAACATATATTAAAAATTTAGCAAATTGGCATAAACTCTGAAGGGTACCATCATAGATTGTAGGTGTTTTGGGGCCCAAAAATAATTATGATCCTAACATTACTACGATCGTTTAGAATGATTAAGAGTGTAAATAAAACTCCTTTCATCGAAAATAGAGTTCCGAGTAAGGAGATATTGAAAATCTAGTAAATACGTGGAAATCCAAAGGGGTACACCATCACAGAAAATTGATGTTTTGGGGTCCAAAATTAGGCATGCTCTTTACATTACTAAGTTCATATACGACGAGTAACAATGTATTTAAAACAGATTTGATAGAAAATAGAGTTTCGATTTAGGAGATATTGCAAATTTAGTAAATCAGCCTAAACTTAAAGAGGTACCATCACATATTGATTCCAGGTGCCTTGCGACCCAAAAATACTTTTGATCTTTTTATTAATAAGATTGAATACGCCGAGTACCAATGTATATAAAACTGATTTAATAGAAAATAGAGTTTTGCGTGAGGAGATATTAAAAATTTAGCAAATCGGCATAAACTCTAAAGGGTACCATCACGGATTGTAAGTGCTTTGGGTCCCAAAAATAATTTTGATCGTAACATACTACGATCATTTAGAATATGTAAGAATGTAAATAAAACTCATTTCATCGAAAATAGAGTTCCGAGTAAGGAGATATTGAAAATCTAGCAAATACGTGGAAATCTAAAGGGGTACCATCACAGAAAATTGGTGTTTTGGGGTCCAAAATTAGGCATGCTCTTCCCATTACTAAGATCAAATACGCCGAGTAACAATGTATTTAAAACAAATTTGATTGAAAATAGAGTTTCGATTTAGGAGATATTGCAAATTTAGCAAATCAACCTAAACTTAAAGAGGTACCATCACAGATTGATTGCAGGTGCCTTGCGACACAAAAATACTTTTGATCTTTATATTACTAAGATTGAATACGCCGAGTACCAATGTATATAAAACTGATTTAATAGAAAATAGAGTTTTGCGTGAGGAGATATTAAAAATTTAGCAAATAGGCATAAACTCTAAAGGGTACCATCACGGATTGTAAGTGCTTTGGCGCCCAAAAATAATTATGATCCTAACATTACTAGAGTTCCGATTTAGGAGATATTGCAAATTTAGAAAATTAGCCTAAACTTAAAGAGGTACCATCACAGATTGATTGCAGGTGCCTTGCAACCCAAAAGTACTTTAGATCTTTATATTATTAAGATTGAATACGCCGAGTATCAATGTATATAAAACTTATTGAATAGGAAATAGAGTTTCGCGTAAATCGGCGTAAACTCTAAAGGGTACCATCACAGAAAATTGGTGTTTTGGTGTCCAAAAGTAGGCATGCTCTTTACATTATTAAGATCAAATACGTCGAGTAACAATGTATTTAAAACAGATTTGATAGAAAATAGAGTTCCGATTAGTAGATATTGCAAATTTAGCAAATCAGCCTAAACATAAAGAGGTACCATCACAGATTGATTGTAGGTGCTTTGCGACCCAAAAATACTTTTGATCTTTATTTTACAAAGATCGAATACACAGAGTACCGATGTATATAAAACTGATTTAATAGAAAATCGAGTTTCGCGTGAGGAGATATTGAAAATTTAGCAAATCAACCTAAACTCTAAAGGGTACCATCACAGATTGGTGGTACTTTGGGGCCCAAAAATAATTATGATCCTAACATTACTACGATCATTTAGAATGACTAAGAATGTAAATAAAACTCATTTCATCGAAAATAGAGTTCCGAGTAAGGAGAAATTGAAAATCTAGCAAATACGTGGAAATCCAAAGGGGTACCATCACGGAAAATTGGTGTTTTGGGGTCTAAAATTAGGCATGCTCTTTACATTATTAAGATCAAATACGTCGAGTAACAATGTATTTAAAACAGATTTGATAGAAAAGAGAGTTCCGATTTAGGAGATATTGCAAATTTAGCAAATGAGCCTAAACTTAAAGAGGTACCATCACAGATTGATTGCAGGTGCCTTGCGACCAAAAATACTTTTGATCTTTTTATTAATAAGATTGAATACGTCGAGTACCAATGTATATAAAACTGATTTAATAGAAAATAGAGTTTTGCGTGAGGAGATATTAAAAATTTAGCAAATCGGCCTAAACTCTAAAGGGTACCATCACGGATTGTAAGTGCTTTGGGTCCCAAAAATAATTATGATCCTAACATTACTACGATCATTTAGAATATGTAAGAATGTAAATAAAACTCCTTTCATCGAAAATAGAGTTCCGAGTAAGGAGATATTGAAAATCTAGCAAATACGTGGAAATCAGCCTAAACTTAAAGAGGTACCATCACAAATTGATTCCAGGTGCCTTGCGACCCAAAAATACTTTTGATCTTTTTATTACTAAGATTGAATACGCCGAGTACCAATGTATATAAAACTAATTGAATAGGAAATAGAGTTTCGCGTGAGGAGATATTACAAATTTAGCAAATCGGCGTAAACTCTAAAGGGTACCATCACAGAAAATTGGTGTTTTGGTGTCCAAAATTAGGCATGTTCTTTACATTATTAAGATCAAATACGTCGAGTAACAATGTATTTAAAACAGATTTGATAGAAAATAGAGTTCCGATTTAGGAGATATTGCAAATTTAGCAAATTAGCCTAAACATAAAGAGGTACCATCACAGATTGATTGTAGGTACTTTGCAACCCAAAAATACTTTTGATCTTTATTTTACAAAGATCGAATACACAGAGTACCGATGTTTATAAAATTGATTTAATAGAAAATCGAGTTTCGCGTGAGGAGATATTGAAAATTTAGCAAATCAACCTAAACTCTAAAGGGTACCATCACAGATTGGTGGTACTTTGAGGCCCAAAAATAATTATGATCCTAACATTACTACGATCATTTAGAATGACTAAGAATGTAAATAAAACTCATTTCATCGAAAATAGAGTTCCGAGTAAGGAGATATTGAAAATCTAGCAAATACGTGGAAATTCAAAGTGGTTCCATCATGGAAAATTGGTGTTTTGGGGTCTAAAATTAGGCATGCTCTTTACATTATTAAGATCAAATACGTCGAGTAACAATGTATTTAAAACAGATTTGATAGAAAAGAGAGTTCCGATTTAGGAGATATTGCAAATTTAGCAAATGAGCCTAAACTTAAAGAGGTACCATCACAGATTAATTGCAGGTGCCTTGCGACCAAAAATACTTTTGATCTTTTTATTAATAAGATTGAATACGCCGAGTACCAATGTATATAAAACTGATTTAATAGAAAATAGAGTTTTGCGTGAGGAGATATTAAAAATTTAGCAAATCGGCATAAACTCTAAAGGGTACCATCACGGATTGTAAGTGCTTTGGGGCCCAAAAATAATTATGATCCTAACATTACTACGATCATTTAGAATATGTAAGAATGTAAATAAAACTCATTTCATCGAAAATAGAGTTCCGAGTAAGGAGATATTGAAAATCTAGCAAATACGTGGAAATTCAAAGTGGTTCCATCACGGAAAATTGGTTTTTGGGGTCTAAAATTAGGCATGCTCTTTACATTATTAAGATCAAATACGTCGAGTAACAATGTATTTAAAACAGATTTGATAGAAAAGAGAGTTCCGATTTAGGAGATATTGCAAATTTAGCAAATAAGCCTAAACTTAAAGAGGTACCATCACAGATTGATTGTAGGTGCATTGCGACCCAAAAATACTTTTGATCTTTATATTACTAATATCGAATACGCCGAGTACCAACGTATATAAAACTGATTTAATAGAAAATAGAGTTTCGCGTGAACATATATTAAAAATTTAGCAAATTGGCATAAACTCTGAAGGGTACCATCATAGATTGTAGGTGTTTTGGGGCCCAAAAATAATTATGATCCTAACATTACTACGATCATTTAGAATGATTAAGAGTGTAAATAAAACTCCTTTCATCGAAAATAGAGTTCCGAGTAAGGAGATATTGAAAATCTAGTAAATACGTGGAAATCCAAAGGGGTACACCATCACAGAAAATTGATGTTTTGGGGTCCAAAATTAGGCATGCTCTTTACATTACTAAGTTCATATACGACGAGTAACAATGTATTTAAAACAGATTTGATAGAAAATAGAGTTTCGATTTAGGAGATATTGCAAATTTAGTAAATCAGCCTAAACTTAAAGAGGTACCATCACAGATTGATTCCAGGTGCCTTGCGACCCAAAAATACTTTTGATCTTTTTATTAATAAGATTGAATACGCCGAGTACCAATGTATATAAAACTGATTTAATAGAAAATAGAGTTTTGCGTGAGGAGATATTAAAAATTTAGCAAATCGGCATAAACTCTAAAGGGTACCATCACGGATTGTAAGTGCTTTGGGTCCCAAAAATAATTTTGATCGTAACATACTACGATCATTTAGAATATGTAAGAATGTAAATAAAACTCATTTCATCGAAAATAGAGTTCCGAGTAAGGAGATATTGAAAATCTAGCAAATACGTGGAAATCTAAAGGGGTACCATCACAGAAAATTGGTGTTTTGGGGTCCAAAATTAGGCATGCTCTTCCCATTACTAAGATCAAATACGCCGAGTAACAATGTATTTAAAACAAATTTGATTGAAAATAGAGTTTCGATTTAGGAGATATTGCAAATTTAGCAAATCAACCTAAACTTAAAGAGGTACCATCACAGATTGATTGCAGGTGCCTTGCGACACAAAAATACTTTTGATCTTTATATTACTAAGATTGAATACGCCGAGTACCAATGTATATAAAACTGTTTTAATAGAAAATAGAGTTTTGCGTGAGGAGATATTAAAAATTTAGCAAATCGGCCTAAAATCTAAAGGGTACCATCACGGATTGTAAGTGCTTTGGCGCCCAAAAATAATTATGATCCTAACATTACTACGATCATTTAGAATATGTAAGAATGTAAATAAAACTCATTTCATCGAAAATAGAGTTCTGAGTAAGGAGATATTGAAAATCTAGCAAATACGTGGAAATCTAAAGGGGTACCATCACAGAAAATTGGTGTTTTGGGGTCCAAAATTATGCATGCTCTTTACATTACTAAGATCAAATACGCCGAGTAACAATGTATTTAAAACGGATTTGATAGAAAATAGAGTTCTGATTGAAGAGATATTGCAAATTTAGCAAATCAGCTTAAACTTAAAGAGGTACCATCACAGATTGATTGTAGGTGCTTTGCAACCCAAAAATAATTTTGATCTCTATATTGCTAAGATCGAATACGACGAGTACCAATGTATATAAAACTGATTGAATATAAAATAGAGTTTCGCGTGAGGAGATATTACTAATTTAGCAAATCGGCGTAAACTCTAAAGGGTACCATCACGAATTGTAGGTGCTTTGTGGACCAAAAATAATTATGATCCTAACATTACTACGATCATATAGATTGAGTACGAATGTAAATAAAACTCATTTCATCGAAAATAGAGTTCCGAGTAAATAGATCTTGAAAATCTAGCAAATACGTGGAAATCCAAAGGGGTACCATCACGGAAAATTGTGTTTTGGTGTCCAAAATTAGGAAAGGTATTTACATTACTAAGATCAAATACGTCGAGTTACAATATATTTAAAACAGATTTGATAGAAAATATAGTTCCGATTTAGGAGATATTGCAAATTTAGCAAATCAGCCTAAACATAAAGAGGTACCATCATAGATTGATTGTAGGTGCTTTGCGATCCAAAAATACTTTTGATCTTTATATTACTAAGATTGAATACGCCGAGTACCAATGTATATAAAACTGATTTAATAGAAAATCGAGTTTCGCGTGAGGAGATATTAAAAATTTAGCATATCGGCCTAAACTCTAAAGGGTACCATCACGGATTGCAGATGCCTTGGGACCCAAAACTAATTATGATCCTAACATTACTACGATCATTTAGAATGACTACGAATGTAAATACAACTGATTTCATCGAAAATAGAGTTCTGAGTAAGGAGATATTGAAAATCTAGCAAATACGTGCAAATCCAAAGGGGTACCATCACGGAAAATTGGTGTTTTAGTGTCCAAAATTAGGCATGCTCTTTCCATTACTAAGATCAAATACGCCGAGTAAAATGTATTTAAATCATATTTGATCTAAAATAGAGTTCCGATTGAAGAGATATTGCAAATTTAGCAAATCAGCCTAAAACTTAAAGAGGTACCATCACAGATTGATTGTAGGTGCTTTGCGACCCAAAAATACTTTTAATCTTTATATTACTAAGATCGAATACGACGAGTACCAATGTATATAAAACTGATTTAATATAAAATAGAGTTTCGCGTGAGGAGATATAAAAACATTTAGCAAATCGGCCTAACCTCTAAAGGGTACCATCACGGATCATAATTATTTTTGGGCCCCAAAGCACCTACAATCTGTGATGGTAGCCTTTAGAGTTTAGGCCGATTTGCTAAATTTTTAATATCTCCTCACGTGAAACTCTATTTTCTATTAAATTAGTTTTATATACATTGGTACTCGGTGTATTCAATCTTAGTAATATAAAGATCAAAAGTATTTTTGGGTCGCAAAGCACCTACAATCAATCTTTGATGGTACCTCTTTAAGTTTAGGCTAATTTGCTAAATTTGCAATATCTCCAGAGTTTAGGCTGATTTGCTAAATTTTTAATATCTCCTCACGCGAAACTCTATTTTCTATTAAATCAGTTTTATATACATTGGTACTCGGCGTATACTATCTTAGTAATATAAAGACCAAAAGTATTTTTGGGTCGCAAAGCACCTACAATCAATTTGTGATGGTACCTCTTTAAGTTTAGACTGATTTGCTAAATTTGCAATATATCTTTAATCGGAACTCTATTTTCTATCAAATCTGTTTCAAATACATTGTTACTTGATGTATTTGATCTTAGTAATGTAAAGATTATGCCTAGTTTTGGACCCCAAAACACCAATTTTCTGTGATGGTACCCTTTGAATTTTCACGTATTCGCTAGATTTTAAATATTTCCTTACTGAGAACTCTATTTTCGATGAAATAGGTTTTATTTACATTCTTACTCATTCTAAATGATCGTAGTAATGTTAGGATCATAATTATTTTTGGGATCCAAAGCACCAACAATCTGTGATGGTACCCTTTAAAGTTAGGTCGATTACCTAAATTTTTAATAGGGTTAATTACTTAATTGGTTACACATGTTTCACCACTGTGCAGAATGGTTACACATGTTTCAAAATGTGATTAATTGGTTTTGAAATGTGACTAATTGGTTTTTTTACTGTTCACCGTTAGAAATCACAGTTAAGTCACTATTTAGATACGTAAAATGACGTAATTACTATTTTCATCAATCAAGTTGTGTTCTTCATCAACCAAACTCTTCTTCATCACCGAATTGAATTGAAGAACCCATAATAGAATTTCTGGGTTCTTTGATTCGATTCTTGTTCTTGAAGATGATTATGTGTTCTTCAATACCATTAATGGCATAATAGTCATTTCACAATTCAATAATATGTTTAAAAATAATAATTAACGGTAAAATTAACGGTTTACTAACGGAATAATCAATTAATCACATTGGAAAAAATATGTGTACCCAATTAGTCACATAGCAAAACCAATTAATCACATTTTGAAACATGTGTAACCATTATGCACAAGGATGAAACATGTGTAACCAATTAAGTAATTAACATTTTTTAATATCTTCTCACGCGAAACTCTATTTTCTATTAAATCAGTTTTATATACATTGGTACTCATCGTATTCGATCTTAGTAATATAAAGATCAAAAGTATTTTTGGGTCGCAAAGCACCTACAATCAATTTGTGATGGTACCTCTTTAAGTTTAGGTTGATTTGCTAAATTTGCAATATTTCCTCTGTCGGAACTCTATTTTCTATCAAATCTGTTTTATATACATTGTTATTCGACGTATGTGATCTTAGTAATGTAAAGATCATACCTAGTTTTGGACCCCAAAACACCAATTTTCTGTGATGGTACCCCTTTGGATTTCCACGTATTTGCTAAATTTTCAATATCTCGGAACTCGGAACTCTATTTTCGATGAAATGAGTTTTATTTACATTCTTACTCATTCTAATTATATGAATGTGATTTATACCTGTTAATTTGAGATCCTAGAACTACCCAACAATGAATAGATCTCTTCCGTTCGCGAGTGCCCACAATCCTGCGCGGAGAACTCATGCACGATCCCCTCGACTTCGATCCAACTACACCCAGGAGGTTTCTTCATTTCTCTATTCTTCATCTCCGACCTAGTCCTCGAAGCCCGGTCCCATAACCGAAGACCTGCATAAACATGTGACAAAAGCACGCGAAAGCTCGAATTATTTGAGTCCAAACTGATTAGATGATGCGCCACTTCTTTTCCTATCTCAAAATTCTCATGAATTTTACAAACAGCGAGCAGGGTTGTCCAGATGACCTCATTGGGCTTGATCGGCATCCCTTCGATGAACTTGATTGTCTCCTCTAAGTACCCGGCTCGGCCCAAAATGCTCACCATGCACCCATAATGCTTCATTCTGGGTTTGAGCTTGTAAACCCTTCTCATAAGCTCGAACCCTATCAAACCCTCCTTGACCAAACCCGCGTGGCCACACGCGGTCAGTAACCCGATGAAGGTAATTTCGTTTGGCAGCACCGAAGCCCTCTCCATCTGAATGAAGAGACGAAATGCCATGTCACCAAGTCCGTGTACCGCCAAGCCACTAATCATCGCATTCCAATGGACGACGGTCTTCTCTTCTAATCCCTCAAACACCGATAAAGCCTTCTCGATGCTTCCGCATTTGGCGTACATGTCGACAAGAGCAACAGTGAGGTTTCCACGCATGTAAAAACCCTTCTCGACAATGTAATTGTGGACTGAAATTCCTTCGGCTAGGTTTCCCAACTGGGCAGCGGCAGACAAGACGATCAACAATGTTGTCTTGTCGGGTGAAAAATCGGGCCCGATTTGCATACTATGGAAGATGTCTAATGCATCATAATGGAGACCGTTCTGGACGTAGCCGGACATGATTGCGTTCCAAGCTACGACATCTCTGTGAGGCATTTCATCGAATAGATCCCGGGCGATTTCAATATTTCCTGTCTTTGCATATCCATCGATCATACTCGCCCAAGTAATGACATCCCTTTTGGGCATCATTCCGAACAGATTCTCTGCTTCTTTGATTTTACCTTGCTTTACGCATGCATCGATCATGGTGTTCCAAGAAACCAAGTCCCTCTCAGGCATTTCGTCAAACAGTTTCCAAGCAACGTTCAGTCCATCTTCTAGCTGTACACATCCACTTAACATGGAGTTCCAGGTGATTAGATTCTTCATCGCTATTGGCATTTCGTCGAATAGTTTCCGCGCTAAGTCGATCATCCCCAACTTGACGTACCCATCGATCATGGAATTATAGCTAACTGAATCCTTGCTTGGCATTCTGTCGAACACCTTGCAGGCGCTTTCGCATTCCCCACACTGCCGATACATCCAGATCAAATTATTCAGCAAATACAAATCTGAATCAGACACGACCTCAAACTTACTCAGTAGTCCATGAATCTGCTTGCCCTCCCTCGCCATTCCGCGGCGGGAACAAGCTTTCAGAACCAAAGAGAAGGAGAACTTGTCTGGAAGAACCCCAGTTTCTACCATGGAGCAGAACAATATCACAGCTGGTCTTGGGTCATCCCCATGAGAGTAAGATTTAATAACGGCATTCCAGAGAAAAGGATCGTCTCGGTTTACCCTAGCAGTGGATGCATAATCGGAGAAGAATACTTGGCGCGCAAACTCGGTGAGCGGCAGATAGGGCGACGCGGCCAACCGACGGATGATTTCGGTGGTAAAAGAAGCATCTTTAATGATCCCAGTAGTGATAAGTCGGGCGTGGATTTGGTTAACATCGTGTTGGGTCTTGCAGTTGTTCTTCAGGAGAAATAGCATCTCGGCGGCATCCGTGGCCGAAACAACCTTCCTCGGTCGCAGAGCGGGTGATTGGAGGTTAGGAGGAGTGACTTCCTTCACTTTCTGCTTCAAAATGCTTAGCTCTAATTGAATCTTCTTCTCTAGATCGCCAATCGGTTGCACTCCTATCTTGATGCAACACCTGGGAGAGTTGAGATTCGGAGGTGTGTGGTTGGGTGTAAAGGGTGAAGTAGAAACCGAAGAAAAGATAGACGACTTCAACTCCATTTGAGAAAACCTTTCACCGCCTTGCGTCTATTTCATCGTCAGCAACACCAAGCTCATCAACTTCTTCAACAGAGAGGTAAGGGCTCTCCGACTTGCCGTCTTCTCCCGAACCACCAGTATATATATAATATTCGTATGCGCGTTTAACCTTGAAAACAAGCCGATCTATCAACCAGCCTTTCTGTCCTTCATCTACTCATTTGGCATCTCTTGACAGTTGACCTTATCTACCAAACAATGGCCATCACTAATCTCACAACAGTTGCAATCTTTGCTGGTATTTATACTTTTTTTATAATAAAAAATGTTCTAATTGGAACGCTACGATGCTGCTGATAGTCACGTTTTTTTCTTCTTTTTCAGGAACATCCATAGTTTGATGCTGCTGCAGTGGAATGACCATCAACAAGTTCACTTCAAGAACACATGAAAGAGGTAGATGAAGTTCGTTTACTCTGAAAGTCATCATAAAACGGAAACGACATGAGATTTGTCTCTTTGTATCTGCAGAATATTGCAGTGCTATGTTTCCCCAGCTCTGCATCCATTTTTGAGCTATCTTCGAGGTATTTTCGATAGATCTTAACGAGTTATGGGTATTATTCTGCAGAAAGGATCAATGTTCATTGTTGCAGATAAAGTGCCATACACATTTTGTTTTGTACAATTGCTCATCCATAATCAACATTCTTCAATACTAAAAATAAAAATAAAATCTAGGCATACCTCACACCCTTTCAATCTGCTTCCCGATCGATCGAATCACGAATCTTGACACTTTTCTTCTCCGAAAAACTCACATCCTCCTCCACTATCCTCAAACTAACATTTTCATCTTTGTTTCTAGTCGATACATCATCATTGACATGTTTTTTCATCTGAAAATTTTCTACATTTTCTTCCTCTACTACAGTTGCCTCTTCCTTTTCTCGATCTTCTTCATCGATTAAATCTTCCAACTCTGAGTCAGAATCCTCTTCTTCTTCATCTCTCTCTTGATCGTTCCCATCTATCTCATCCTCGCCAGCATTAATTTCTTCAACCTTAGTGTCATCAATTTCAGTTTCTTCTTCCTTTTTCAATTTCCTTGAACTCTCTAACTCATGGTCTCTAAGCATTGGGTTCAAGTCCTTCCTACCAAACTTTATGATTGTATTCTCACGCCTTACTTTCTCGGTCAGATTCGGGATGGATGATGGATTGGAAACATCGTTCCTGAAGTGGGACTGCTGCCTGACTTGGTAGAGCAGCCAAATGCTGATGGAAAGAAAGAGGCAGATCTGAAGAGCATGCTTAACTTTGAAGCCTCTCGTTCTCAGGCTTCTACTGGGTACTGCTTGTTTCAACACCATCTTCCTATCTATAACCAAAATTTGCAGAAAAAGATGAACAAATTAATGTAATTCTCAGAAATTTACCAATACCATACGGGTTGTGTTTCCCTAATCAGCAATCCAGTACTAATTTTCAGATGCCATAGCTTCAAATATTTATTGAAATAAATCCTCATTACTGATGTTAATCATCAGAGAGACAAAAGACGAAAACCAGTATATAGATGGAAGAACGGATACATCAACCAATCAAATAGACCATATTCAAGGGGAGTTTTACAGATAATTTAGAATGATCATCTCCTATAATAAACAGCAAATTCATAGTAGTTTCAACCAACAGAGAATTCATCTTACTAGAAGCAAAACTAACCCTAGTGAGACGAACACTATTCTTTATGACTCAATCTCAGAACAAGACATTGATGATCATCATCACTAGTCTACAGCAGAGAAGTTCAAAAGAAAGTACCTGGCACCTGGGTTTCACCTCTGACAGTTGTAAAGAGAGGAACTCGAATTCTCGCACCAGAAAGGTTTTCAGTTGTTGGAATGGAAGCTGCAGTGAGCTCTGTGTGGATGGATATGGGGAAAGTGTTCTTCTAGCACGTCAGAGGTATGTGTTTAGGTAATGGCGCAAACTTTAGTGAATAACGCTGCGTGGGTTTGTGAACCAGGAACTTCAAATGTAGATGACGAAGACGACGAAGGAATCAAACGGAAATACACACTCACAGAGTAAGAGAGAGAGAGAGTTTCACTGCATTACCGCCATCTGCTGTGGACCTGTGGCCCAACCGGCCTTTTATGCGTTTCCCTAAACGTCTGCCGACTTCACCATACGACGCCGTTTCGACTGTAACATTTTTCAATTGTTCAGGAGAAAAAACTCCATAAACTCTGTACCATAATAAGAATTTCGAGTCTCTTTTTGGTAATACATCAATATGCTGCAAAGCAACAAAAGTCTCATTCATTGAAGCATACATACATAAATATATAACACAACAATGGTAATACCACCTGCAAAGAGACTACCTTCTATAATAAAAATCGAACGAACCAAATACAACCATACCAATTTAACGTGTCACATGGGTTAAACATCGCCTTGGAAACTTTCCCTCCATTGATTACTCGGAAAGTTACCATTTACCTAACCTATGATCTCAGATTGGAAGAACAACAGCACATCATCTATCTAGATTCTCCTATACTAAGCAATACCCGAAAATTGGTAGAATGAGACATTAGTAGCAAGTGAATTACTGAACGTGGACCAACCCCCCTTCCTCTCTCTCTCAATCAATCAATGAGGAGCCAAGCCAACCCGGGTTACATGCTACATCTGAAAATGGTCAATCATGTGCTGCACCACATCCGCACCATGTGAGTTGATACAGTAGGTCTTCACCTGAATGAAGAGCAAGGAGCATAGATAGAGTATAAATGCCAAGTATTATAACCATATATATATATATACAATCAATTGGAACGTAAAAGCAGTAGGACTATATCTACTAATTCAAAGCTTGTTCTATAGTAATCATTTTCCTGTATTTAGATTCCTCCATCAGGTAGGACAGGGGCTTACTTGAATGGTGTTGTGAGCAAAAAAACGCTGTGTACTCCCGCTAAAGCTGACATCAACTCGCTCCCATGTCAATTTTCTCAGCTTTCTAAGCATTTCTTCTGCAATTTTCAAATCCAAAAAAGTAATCATAACATCAACCAACAGATCTCAAGCAGCATGGGATATTTACAAGGTATTGTTAACAAAACAGGAAGATGTGAATGTGCTAATACTTGATTAATTAACCAACCTTCGATGTCAGTTTTATGACTTCCATAAGATTTATTTTCTTCAGGAAATTCTTCTTGTGGAGCAGCTATTTCTTCATTTACAATATGTCGGTACTTCTCATGCTGTGACAAACTATTTCGCTAGTAAAATAAAAAACGCAAGTGTTAATAATAAAACTTCACTATAAAGGCAAAAGTAGTTACATGATCTATTACCTTAGGGAGCTCATTCCGACGCCGAAGGGATGATGTACTCCATCCCACAAGGTCTACAAGCAAAGTTAAGTTCTTCAAAAGAATAAGAAGTTTCGCTAAGAACTTGTATGGGAAGCAACGTGAACCCTCAGAGAAGGCCCAATTCAAGTTCCAAATAAAGAATTTAAAGCTGAATCATTTTACATCTGATAAATTATTCTGAAAGTATTGTAAATAAAGGATACGGTCAGAGCTTGAGTTTGCATAGACAACCCTCCGATGAAAAGCTTGTAAAGCAGACCTGCAAATAGGATAATCCATAAGAAGTTGTTATATGTACTGAGGCTTATGCTCAAGAAATGGAAATGCTAAGTTCATGAAAACTCACATATACTTGACTGTGCCAGTATCATCAACCATTTGAAGAAGAAGAGGTTTCTCACCCTCATTGTCAGTCAAAAACAAATGTCTACCAGTTCTACCTAAGAACCATGAAGAGCGAGCTACTAGTTTTTCAAGCGTGTATAAGCCACATAACACTGGGACCTGAAATTTACCATTCACCAATATCAAGAAGTGCTAGAAAAGGGAGTTTTAATTCACTGACCAATGTATTTCAAACTGATTCGAAATAAAGAAGGAAAATGTTCTTTGCTTCAGCAGAAGGAGAATGTAGCAGAAAGTAAGAAGCTTGGGAGGTATGCAGACAGAATTTTCTTAGATCACCTGCTTATGACCTCTTGATCCGAGATGTGGAGTTGCAGAGGTTATAAAATTCATAGGCTCAAGTCCAGCAATTTTCCCTTTAGAATTGCCTTCTGGAGGGTGGTTGGCTGATCCGTTACACTTGCATTCTCCATTTGCTTCAGTGAATTCCTTCACTGGTTCTTGTTCATAAATTTTAGCAATGGCATATCTAGCCACTAGACCTCCTAGTGAATGACCTATAAATGATATCTTTTTGACACTGGGGTGACGCTTTATTACTGATTTAACCTGAAATGAATTGCAGCCACTCAGGATTCGTAGGTTTAGCATTGCAATTCAAATAGGCCTGAATCAGAAGCTCGAAGACAGAGATGTGGACCTTTTACATAATGATAAGTTGGAGGCACATTTGAGAATACAAAAATAAATTATAGAGGAAAACCTTAGCTAGATTAAGGGAAAAAAACTAGTCACTGAGCAACCGCCACCCACCTCTGCTGCTACTCTATCTCCCATTTTATCAACACCATCAAATGTCATCATCGAAGGATTGCATTCACTACCTGCATTACATGGTAAGCATCGTGGTTCATTTCAAGTTGAAGTGGATTATGCTTTCAATATGAAAAAATCATCATGAACAATGACTACGTCCTCAAAGTGCAGTCAAGTCATATGGCTTCCTGTAATGAATAAACTAGCAGATACTCTGTAGCTAAGTCAACACTTGATGAAACTAGACTCTCTCCACTATATGTAACGAAACTACACGCATAAGCATGAGCATAAAACTATAAACTTGCTGATCTTTTAACAACGGAGATGATGCATCCTAAAATCAGTATCAACTTCGATCATTGGTACTGAGCTAAAAGATCACGGATCGTCCATTGAAGAGTAATACATGATCTGACGAAGATTAATGATGATTGGAGCTAGAAACTCACAGTGAACAACAATGTCTCCTGGATACTTCTTCACAAACTGCTTGGCAGCAAACCTCCAATTCTGAGCACTGTAGAAATCCAAGGATTAGTAAGCAAGAACTCAAAATGAAGAACCAAATGATTTGCATTGAGTGCTGACCTGCCGATAAGACCATTAACCATGACGACGAGGTGAGTAGGTTGAGGACGCTCGCCGTCAACCTCAACCTCCATATCGAAGGCTCCGTCCTCCATATCTGCTCCTTGCTTCGTGCACGGAAATACGGGAAAGTAAGAAGTTCTGATCCTTCCCCGCCGTCTGCCGTTCCGCTTGCTGCGTTTGTTTCCGATCCCATCGGAATCGGCCCTGTGAGGTTCTTCAACTTTAACAACAGATTCATGAACGAACTTAGATTTGGCTTTTTCTTCTTGTGCCTCTGTCGCAGGAGTAGCCATCGCTGGATCGTTTGGAAGAACAAAAATGATAGAGAACTCATTTTATTTTATGGACGGCTACTTCAGGAAAATTATTCTCGGTCGTTGCATATAGAATATTCAATAATATATGGAGTTGAATATAATTTATTTATTTTTCCAATACTCAGTTTCATTCTATGGAAAAATAAAACTGCGTCACATGTAGTCCGTTCAGAAATACAGTCATTTGCTAATAAATATGTAAATGGGAGTGGGGTCGGTTGACCCAATCGTTTAAACGCACTCTCAATCTAGCTTGCTTCGCGATCCAATTAGCGCATTCATTCGTCAATCTCGGATAGCTCGTCATTGCACCTGCTCGAACTCTGTCGCTAGTGCTTGTATGTTGGAAACTAAGGTCGTAATTCTCCATTCATTTGCTCCCTCTCTGATTTGTTTGATCACCACTTGTGAATCCGACTCAATTATCACATTGCTCTATCCTTTCTCCTTTGCTAAACGTATGTCTTCGTGAATAGCAAACGCTTCCATCATCGTTATAGAGTCGCTTGTCGTCTTCCTGTTTAGTCCACCGATTACCTTCCCGCTATTGTTTCTAGCCACCACTCTGATACCCGCCGTTCTGGTTCGTGAGCACCAAGACGCGTCGCAGTTTATCTTTATCACTCCCTCGTCCGGTGTCTCCCATCGTTGAAACTGGTGTTGTCCCGGTTCTGCTTGTGGTTGTCTCGGCCTCCTTAGCTCTTGGCATGCACGATCGATATCATGGGTGATAGTCACTGGGTTTGGTTTCGTGTCCTCAAATGCAGCTTTGCACCGGGCCTTCTAGATATGTCATAGTGTTATCATGCAGATCTCCCATCGTGTGGTCTGGCTCGTAGGTCGGTTGTTTACCTGGCGACTGATCCCGTCGAGCCACGCCAGCAGGGTCTATCGGTTGGGGTCCGTAAAATTTATAATCTAACTGAATGTAAAATTTATTAATATATATATAAATCGTTACATAAACTTTTATTTATAATATAGAAAAGATAATTCATCTATTTATATTAATTAATACTGATTGGATTTTTTTTTCAAAATATGCTAAAGCACCTTAAAGTTTTATTATGAAATAAACACGTCAAATTCAATATATATATCCAATAATATCTTTAAAATTTGAAAATAATACGCAATATAGATATATAATTATTTATAACTCTACTGAAAGAAAAATTATGAAAATTCGTAGCATAAATATTTTTTGATATTATTTTATACAAGAACAATTTAAAATATATTTTAAGTATAAAATTTGTTAATTCTATTTGCTTTTATTTAAATTTTACTAATACTTTATCATCACATTGTTTAACAATTTTAAAAGTATTTCCTTTCAAAGTTAATAAAAAATAAACAGAAATATAGTACAAATTAAACTGCAATTTATCATTTTAAAAAAATTGTTAGTAAATTGCAGGTATCAATTATTTGTTACTTGACCTTAATAATTTGAGTGTCTTCTAGAAGAACGATTGACAAATTGGAAAGCATATAGAAAATACAAAGGAAAACTGAGGAATTTGACGAGTGCTGCTTCTTTCTTTTCTTTGACTTTTCTAGACTTCTCCTTCTCTATTCAAAGGACGACCTAATTTTGTATTGATAACCTCAAATTCTGAGTTTACGTCCAGTAGATCCCTATTCTTTCCTTCTTCTGAGCCCAGAGCAGGACCAATTGAAAAAGTTTCTGAATTTGGTGTTTTTCTCAAAATAAATAAAGGAGGCCTACAAAATAAAAGAGATCTACATAATTATTGGGTCGGTAATGTTGCGGTAAAAAATTTATAACCATGGTTATAATTGTTATTTTTTTATATGGTTAACCGTACCATTATGGTGCTAAATTTTATACCTGTAAGGTTGTAATGGTTACGGTTACGATATTTTAGTCATATTCATGATTATTATATAAATATAATAATAATAATTTAATATTAATATATTAATAAATACTAATGACAGAAATATGATTTTCACTTTTAGAAATATGATTTTCACTTTTAGATTTCACGAATCTATAATTAAATGGCGAACTGTAATTGAATGATGTAAATGTTAAATGATATTATTGTTAAT